>JANBPK010000725.1:0-324706 GCA_027579435.1 Candolleomyces eurysporus | reverse complement strand
TAGGGACTCGCCCCACTGCTCTAGCACTGAATATACTCAATTAATCTGAGGCCGCGCGAGAGGATAGGTACCTTTAGTGCCTAGGAAACCACCTCTATTGCTTTAGTAGTGAAACCGGGTCTTTNCAGCCGCAGGGTAGGCCGTTTGATCTGAAGCGGTGCCAACCGGCTAGCTTACTAAACCCTAATCTCGGGTATATGGCGGGCACGCCTCTAAGTCGGCAGTCCTCGAGTAGACTCCAACTCTCGTGAACCCAAGAGTAGTGTACTCTTTAGTTATCCTCCGTGCCGCGTGAGTTATCTTAAGACTGGAAGGGTATTGTAACATAGAGATTAAATAGACATGACCGTTAATTGAATTACAAACGATATTCAATAAAATGGTTATTTATTCGCGAAAAAAGCGAACACGGTCGTATCACCACAATCACCAACTTCACTGATTGCATGGAAAATGAAGAATCTATCCGCCAGGCTCTTGGTACTGTCCGTTCGGAGATGATTTCCGTCATCCACAAGATCCATTTGTTCACCGGTCATTGGGAGATGCTCAATAACAAGTATGCTTCCTTGAAGGCCTCTCTTGCTTCCTTCTGCACTGTTCCAAAGCCTGTCGTCAAAGCTCCTGAGGTCATTCCTCTTGAGCCTGGCTTCAAGCTTTAGTTCTTCAGAAGTAGCCTCCTAGTCTCTCGTTAGTTCAGACTTTCGCCCTAGTCTTCTCTTTCATCTTCTCCACTGCTCCCTTTATTAATACAGAAAACAGTAGCTACTTCTGCATTGACCACTTGTAATGCTTTTGTACTCTCCTAAGTCTACCATCTTTTTAAAACCCACATCCTCTGTTTTTAAGGTTTTCTCTGCCAGAAGGCTGAAATCTTTGGTAAAGTCCGAAAATTCTGGCTAAGTATATCTATACTTGGCCAACTTCTCCCCCTGACTTAAAATTTGCTGTCCCCAGCAATTCCTAATCACTCGTAATTCTAGACGTGTCAGGCATGCCTCGGAACGCAATATCTTCAATATTTCCCTCTTCCAAAGACTTCCTCATTTTGCCTAAAGCTTTGGATGAGATGTCAACAAATTTGTGGATGTTGGGTGGAAGGTCTATCTTCTTTCTAGCATGGTAGGGGATGACTCTGAACACAGCAGCCGGCCACTGAAGCACCGTATCTTCCAATTCTGCCAGAATATATGCTCCTCCTTTATTTCTTGACACCACAACTAGAGGACCAAGATACCTCAACCTCATCTTCTTATTTAGGCTTTTCTCAATGGCTGTATTTCTCATCAGGACCAAATCACCTCTTCGGAAGCAATAGTCCTTAATGGTCACAGCGTTATCCTCCTCATATTTTGCAACCTTGTCTCTCTTCTCTTTATCAACCCGCTTCCGCATCTCTTCAACTAAGTCCCTATGCTTTGCCAGCGCTTTTGCTCTCTGACCAATAAGTTCAGCAGTGGTCAAAGGACCACTTGGTGGCTCTACCAACCAAGTTGCCTCTTGTGTATCCAAAGGAACCACAGGTTCGGCACCAGTTAAAATGAAGAACGGTGAAACTCCGAAGTGTTTTCGTGCTGTAATTCAGTCTGCCCACAACACATGCAGAAAGTACCAGAACCACTGATGCGTCTTCCCTCCTGTTGCTTTGAACAGCATGTCTTGGATATCATAGTGTGGTCTCTCCACTCTCCCATTTGCTTGAGAGTTATAAGGAGAAATCTTTATTCCCTTGATTCCGTACTTCTTCTGAAGCCAAGCCATTGCCTTCTCAAACGAGGGACCATTATCAGTCACAATTTCACACATACAACCCCACCAAGTTATGACATCCAAGAGCCAAGCTCCAATGGATGCACCATTATCCTCCCAAAGCGGTTTTCCTTCTGCCCAACTCATCAGAGCGCACCTGCCATGTACAATGTACTTGCAACTGTTGCTTGCCGGCGTCATATGCATAACGTCAGCATGCAATACCTGGAATATGGACGGTGTCTCCGTAACCTTTGGGGGTATCTTAAGAAGCATCTTGGTTTGTAACTGACACCATGGCAAGTTTTACAATACCAAGCGACGTCCCCTTCTAGGTCAGGCCACCAGAACCTCTTGGTAAGGAACTGGGTAGTTGCCCATGCTCCTCTGTGTCCCAAGGAATTGTGTGCTGCACGCATCATATACATTTGGTGCTGCTTCTGAACTACGATCTGAGGAAACTTTCCTTGTCAACGATACAATTTGTCGTCCTCCTCGAAGAAATGACTACACTCTCGTACCCATTTTCCAAAATCCTTAGGGTCTATGCCCTCAGGTTGAGATAAAGGTCCCTGCAGCCATCGTTTAATCTTCGGAAGGCAATCGTCAAACTTCTTTGCCCAACCAGTCCTTCTCTCTTCATCATACTCCATTTCTCCTTCAGGGTCATCCTTCAATTCTGAGTTCGGAAGCACTTCCACATTTACAAGTTGCTCCTGAACCACAGTGCTCCCATGAACCTGCCTGTCCATGAAAGTCAGCGCCTCAATCTTGGTTCCTAGCCACATCCTTTCATCCAAAGGCTCTACTGAAGGCTTAGTCTCAGCCAACATGTAACCACCTCTCGTGTCAATCTCTCTCTTGAATTCCTCGAAGTCCAAAGGTTCTGGATCCTCCTCATTTGGCTGAGCATATCCCTTCAGACCATCATGTTCCTTGTGAGAATGATCCCAAGGTTCCGAATCTGGATCTCCAGGTTGTTTAACTCGTCTAGAGAGACTGTCTGCTGCAAAAGTCTTGCCAGCAACATGCCTTAACTCAAAATGGTACATTAGAATGGCTTCAATCCAGCAATTGATAGTAGCATTAGGACCTTCTTCAGGGTGGTTCAGCATGCCCTTGATGTATTGTGCATCGGTTTCGACCACCAAATGTCTACCACCAATTAGCCAGTACTTTTTTTCGTCCAGAGCTCTCATCAACCTGAACAATTCTCATTTTGGCTGAGAATACCTAGCTTCTTGAGGAGAGAGCAAAGTGCTTCCAAATCTGGCATACCACCACTTATTCGCAATCTCCACATCTTCTTGACTTATGTACCACCCAATAGCAATATAAGATGTATCAACCGACAACTTGATTTCAGTATCGATGTCATAGTCCAATGAACGAAGACAAGGGGCTTCCCTAACTGCCTTCTTCAAATCCTCCATTGCTATATCTTGTTCTTCTCCCCACTTAAAGGGTGCCTCTTTACAAGTCAACTTCTGAATCAGTTCGGCTCATTTGGCATAGTTCTGAATGAAAATCCTAAACGTTCCAACAGTTCCTAAGAACAATCAAACATTGGAAACCGAATGACATGGGCCCCAACGTTCAATCACCGCAACTCGATCAGGCAATGGCTTCCTCCCTTCAAAGGTACACAAGTGTCCCACAACAACAAATTCTTCAGCGCAAATAATAGACTTCTTTCCTGAGAACGTTCCTCCGCAGTACTTCATCCTCTGAACCACTCTGTTCACATTCTGAAAGTGTTCCCAAATGAATCTACGTATTCCTGAGTTCTCAGGTATAGTTTCATACGTCCCATCCTTCAATTGGTACCTTGTTCTAGGTCCCCCAATTGGCACATCGTCTACAGAGGGCCAAGTCACTTCAGGTATCTCCTCCTGCAAAATGTAGGTGACATCATCATGGAAAATTGGTACTGAATTCGTCCAACCCATTGGTAATGTTACAAGTCTCATTGCCTCAAAGGGAGTCTGAGAAGTTGTCAAATCCCGAGACTCAGGTGCCAGAAGTTGTTTGTCATATCCAACATACAAATCTGAGCAACCTCCACATGCTCTTCCTGCAAACTTGGCAGCTAAGTCTTCTGTAGCAGGGGGAACACCCGAATGCACAATGGTAACCTTGTTCAGTGGTTCCAAACTATGAACTATCCTCAAACTTTCTCCATCCTTCTTCAGAACACAAAACCATTTCGATCTATACGATGAATTTGATGGTTCATATACTCCTGCATCAATCTTCTGTTTAATCAAGCTGCAGATCCTGTCATAAAGTCCAGGAGGCACAGGACGGTTCTTCAGAACCCATGGAACATGGGCTACAGTAGGAATAACAATTGGAGGGAAGTATTCTGATTTAAAACTGCCTCTTTCGGTGTCATCCCATGCAAATGCCTTGTTATGAACTCCTACAAAGTGATGAAGTAGCTTCCTTTCTTCTGGCCAAAGGAAAGTTCCTTTGTGCAGCTTGTTTCTCGCAATCTTCCTCTCTTCAGTATAGCGACCAGTAGGTACAAAGTCAGGTGGGTGGATAGGAAGCTTTGGCATATCCGCTAAAGGATCCCCTTTGATTTCCCGGACGATTCTAAACTTCTCGTCCAGGTTCCCAAACACTGGCTTAACTTTATCCGCTACCTTCTTATATTTGGTTCCTGTAGAGACACCCTGCATCTTGGCCTTTGTGTTCTTGTCCTGAGACGAGCCTTCCAGCACAGCGCTAAGTACATCTGTCTCTTGCTGGAACGTCGCCTTGGCTTTGCTTCCCTTCTGAACCGGGTTGCCAACCATCTGAAGGAAATTTTGAAAGCGCGCACTTGCTAACTTCTCATCTTCTGTCTCAGGTTTGTGCTCCATCAACGCCATTTGCACATAGGCTACTTGCAACTCTGTTTTTGTAAAATTATCTTTTTCTGCCAAAACCATGTGGGTGAAGTACATTTCTTTTGATTCTTCATCATACTCGAGGGTGAGTCCCACCTCTCCTTGATCTTCCTGGATCAAATCCTCAAGTTCCAAAAATTTCGACCTTCTTGATCCCATAACTCCTTCTGAATGTGCGGAGGTGGTTTTCCCTTTGGAAAGGTAGGAATAGTAATCCTCCTCCCAGTGTTAGGATCCTTCAGAGTCAAATAAGTGTGATTCAAGACTTCACTACTCATTGCAATGTCAAAGGGTTGTCCCAGAAGCACACTATAAGCTGGTCTTCAAATTATGTGAAGTTGTATGTATGCAATTACACCTCCGAAGTCAAATTCGACGTTCCGAGCTAACCCAAGCATCTGCTCTACAGTCCTATTAGCAGATTGGAGATGTATGACAACATCTGGATCCCAGGAAATGCCTAAGTTCCTAGCTATGTTGGCGTCCATAGAGCAAATCTGAGAGCCGGTGTCCAACAGGACTTCTGCTTTCCCTGACTTATGGATGGTAGAGAATACAGTTCTAAGGGCAACTGACTCTCTTGCCACAAGGATTGGGCAAGGTTCTTCACCTTCAGCAAGGGAATTAAGGTATTGTTCCACTGGGTCTGTCAATACAAAGGCTCCATCCGGAATCCCTGGTACGTCCTGTGCACAGAAGATCTGGGCATGAGGCAACTCCTCCAACTGCACATAGGTGCTCACTACAACTGGTTCAGGTGACTCATCTTCTTGTTGATCTGAGCTGGTAGCTTCCAACTCTTCTACTCGCATTTCCTCTTTCTCTAGTAGATTCAGAAGTTGGACCACCTTGTCCTCTTGCTTCCAAGTCAACATATCCATGAGCAAAATGAGATGGTACTCCAAATCTGAAGCCTTCCCTTCCTCTCTGGCCACCTTTCGTCTTGTGATCATCTTCTTCAGATGCTCCCGAGCTGGAGCAGAGACACTAGCCAAGTCCTTAAGGCTTGTAGTGAATTTAGTGTTAATAAGCTCTTCCACTATCCTGCTCAGAGCTTCTTCATCCTCAATCGGTGCTTTATTTTTATACAATTGTGTTTTCTCAAGCATGGGCAATGGGGTAGAAACTCACTTTCTTGCCTTAGCTGCTTCTGAAGCAGGTTCTCTGAAAGGAGCGAGCAGTTTAGTTGGCAAGGGCAGCACCATGACATATGGTCGTTCAGGTATCTTTGCCTTTGGCGCCTCCACTACCGGCTCTCTGAATCTAACTCCCTTCTCAGTCTCCACTTTCTCCCATTGCACTGGCTCTTTTCTGTTCGGCTTCCTAACCTCTTCTTCTTCTTCCTCATCACTGTCAACAGTCACTGGGTTGGGTTTTTATGTAACGGCCTCCGGAGCTTTTCTACTGCGACCAACCAAAGTCCTCTTTGCGGCAGAAGCATCCTTCCTCAGTTGTCTTGAAAATCCTCTTCAGAATTGCCACTCGTCCTTGTAGTCACAAGCTGACTCTGGCTTCTTCCTTTCAGGTCCTCCAAAGAGTCCACCAACTGCGCCATGACTTGACTCATTCGCTCTTGTTCTCTTCTGAGTTGATTGAGGCCAGATTCCTCTTGATTCTGCACAAACTGCTGAGTCTGTGATGGCAAAGGGGTCCTTGACGACAGATTTTTGTGAGTCAGACTCTCGATAGCTGCCTGCAGCTGCCTAATGTCATCTCGAGTCACTGCTTCCGCTTCATAATAGTTGTAGTTGAACTGGCTCCTCGAATACTCATCGTCATAGACATTCTGAACTGTCCCCGCCACATATTTGTCCATGTACTCGTGCATACTCTTGTGCTCATTTTGGAACAGTTGCTTTCCATCTGCTGTATATAATCCATCATGTCTTTGTTGGATTTTTCCAGCTTTGATATGCGCTTCCCTAGCCACGCAAGTTCCCATGTAATGACCAGGCTGATTACAGTAGAAACAAACAGGTTGTCTTTGCGATGGGTTCGGAATTGGGCGAGATGGACGGTTCTGCTGATTCAACATGAAATTATGAGGATTCTTGAGCATTATCTCCATCTTGTCCTTTGTATTCCTCATATCGCTCATAAACCTTTCTTTCCTATCCTCATACTCATTGAACTTCTCATTGAGCATCGAGTGGAAGCGTTGCAACAATCTATCCTCATTAACTTCTTGCTTTACAGGTGCAGAAGGCAATTCCTGAGGTTTAGGTGCTTCGGAAGCTCAAAGGGCAGTTCCAGGAGGGTTCACAAAGGAGAAGGGCTTTGGTAAGACGCTGCCGCCAGCCCTATCGAAGTTGAAGTCCTCAGTAAACTGCTTTCTTGAGCTGGCTAGCACTTCCACCTTGTCCAAGTATTTCTCCCAACTCAGAGGCTCATCCCCTCTTACTAGCAGACAATCTTGGTTTTCCTCATTGTCCCTAGCGATAGCGTCAAGAACCTGTTCTCTGAAAGCCTTGTGAAGCGCATTTAAATAAGTCTCTGCGAGCTCCCGATTGCTGACAAGCTTTCCCAACTTTTTCGCTTCATTTCTGAACAGCAAGTGGAATTCTATTAAGGCATTGTAGTCCCTTCATTGTAGATCTTTATAAGGGGCACACACAAGCTTCAGCCTCACTAGATCTCCTTTGGCTTGCTTCAGGGCTTGGGGATGGAAACTCAACACCTGCTCTTTGAACTCCTCATAAGTTCCAGTTCTGTACTTGCTCATCTGAGTCCACACCTGTTTCTCTGTATAGGACAGATAGTAAACCAGGATCATCTTCTTAACCCGGTCCGTTTCCACTTTATTTNATAGCCATAACCTCCTCACACTGTGCTAAGTAATCCAGAATCTGGGATTTCTCATAGTGCGGCCGATTTTTGGTGTAGCTCAGAGGGAAATTTTGCCCTGATGGCATGGCTTCCACATTCTCTGTAGCAGCGGGGTCGCAAATGGTAGGATCCATCTTTTGAACTTGTCTTCTTCTCTGTGATCTGTTTGGGGATGACCTGAATGACTTCTGAAGCGCGGTTGTGATCTCTTCTACTTCGTCAAGTGAATCTCTGTATGCAGATGAACTTTGGAAAGCTCTTTTGACTGCTTTCTGAACTCTTGTTCTCACATCTCGATAGACAGTAGGAAGTCCGGGATTTAAACCAGCATGTTGCAAATTGGTAGTAACTCGACCTAGAGACTGAGTTGTACCAACAGTCTCAGCTTCAGAACCAGAAATGATCTCTTCTGATCTCAAAGCTTGGGTTTCTCAATCTGAGGAACTCCCAACTCTCTTCTCTTTTCCTTTCTTAGCCTTCTTAGCCGTAGTAGCTTTTGAAGATGGAATGTTGTAAATTCGCAAGTGCGAACTTGTAGTAAGGTCTTAATAAAACTTGTTGCCACAAAGGAAAGCTTTTGAAGCAATAAACTGAAGTCTAATTGATTCTTGAAAAACTTCCCCTTGCAGTGGGCTCCAATAGATGATGCGCAGGTTGCATTCTAAGGCTCAAAACACAACAAGACGAAGAACCTAACTCTAACACCAACACACACACAAAACAAACAAACCAAGTATCTTCAGAAGATAAGAGTGTAGGGATGGAACGGTCACCTGATCTATTAGATACTATAAAGTTGCATCCTTCATATTACGATCGGACATTCCTTTTCTTTGTACTCTCATCTGTATTCGAAAGCTCCGGAATCTAACGTCGTACCACTCAAGCTTACTTGTGAGTGTTTACTGTCTCGCTCATAGCGAGCAGTCTTCCACTTTTTTTTTTGAGTTCCTACGACTTGAATTCCAGTATATTGTTCCCGCTATTAGGTGTTTGTGCTTACGACGTCTATTCATCCCGCCCTTAGGGGAAGCATGTCCATCGCTGGGGAAACCCCTCGAGCGATCTTCCCAAACCCGTTTTGCGATCCCGCCCTGGTTGCCTTGGCTATAGAGACAGGCTTGTTACCTCGTGATGAGGATGAACAGTCTCTTCTATCAGACATTGAAATCTTGGTCGACGATTCACTTCCCGATCCTGATTATTCTGCTTCCGAGTCCGATGACGACAATGCAACGACTTACACGTACAATTCCAGGCTCTTGCAGACCCGCTCTTCTCAGATGGCTCCCACATTCGCAAAATCGATCCGTAGCTCTAACAACAAGAGCCCGCCAACCCTGACCGAGGGGAAGGTCAACCCTGATGTCCTGAAGACTTGGGAACGGGGTTGCATCGCGTATTTTGGACAGCGCAAAGTCTTGGCGGGAGATCAGGTCCGACAGGTCCTGGACTCTCTCGACAACACGCGCACCATCAACTGGGTTGGGCATAGGCGGGAAGAGCTGGCGAAGATGAACTTCCCTGATTTCATGAACTTATTCAGGAAGCACGCGCTGGACAGTGACTGGCACCTCGACCTCAAGAAGAGGCTGCAACGTCGCACGCAAGGAGAGGAGGAGGCTTTCGAAGACTTCGCCAACGAGGTGTGCGCCCTGAACACGCTTCTGGTTGACGCCCCAAAGTCCAGTTTCACGCACGAACGACTCCACGAAATCTTACTCGCCGGCGCTCATGACAACATCAACGAGCTCTATATTTCGAGCGAGTTACCCGACAAGTATGTGGCTGCCGAATGGGGCAAGTTGGAACTGGACGTGCTCAACAACTGGATCATCAACATGGTCAAGATCGACAAGCGGGTCACAAACGAAAGGAAGAGGGCTCGCAGATTGATTGAAGAACAAAACAAGAGATCAAAGAATGGGGGAGCCGGGAATGACAACAAGAAGACTTCCTCCGATAACAAGGAGAACACGGGGGGGGAAAGTCTGGATTCCCGCTCTCACCAAGGACGAACGCGATGTCTTGAGGGACCACCACGGCTGCTTCAAGTGCAGGAAGTACTACACCAATCACGTTCAGAAGGACTGCAAGGCAGGTTTCCCAAAGGAACACGTCATCTGCACCAATGCAGCGGCCATGGCTGCAAGGCCGGCGGGGTGGAATACCCCGAAAAGGAAGGCTCTGCCTGTCGGGGCGGTGGTGGGTTCATCGGTGATTTACGAGTCGGACTCGGAGGACTCCAAGGGCAGCGGCTCCGGATCGGGTTCTGAGGACGACAAGTTGAACGATGACGTGAGTGATCCGGTGCCGTCTTCTCATCTCCTGTTCCATGGCTTCGTCAATGGACAGGATGAATTCCAAACTAGAGTTTTGCTGATGATTGATCACGGATGTCTGCCAGTGATGATTGACGACAGTACAGCGACCAAGCTGGGATTGAAGAGACGAAAAGCCGCGACACCTTATCCTATCACTCCCGCTTTCGGATGCGAGACCTCCCCTCAGGAATTGTACGATTGGGTTCGTTTTGATGTGTCAAGCATTGAAAATTCATGGACTTCTGGAACTGTAAAGGCTGTGTGTATTAAGGACTTGTGTTGTGATGTAATTCTAGGGTTACCATTCTTAGAATCAAACCGAATTGTCGTGGATGCACATGTGAGGTCCGCAGTGACGATTGACGGTTATGACTTAATGAAGAATGTCCCTCGGGTTATTAAGCGGCTGAAACTTTGTCCCTCTGTGAAGAAGAGACATCTTGATGCCTTCGTCTCGTTCTGTGACAAGAAGGGAGCGCTTTTTGAAGAATTTCAGAAAAAGGTACCAATTATCGAGGGATCTGAAGTGATGAATGAGCAGATTGTGGCAGTGATTGTCGCTACTACAGAGCGGTTAACCTGGGAAAAAGAGTTCCAGGCACTTTGGGAAGAATTCAATGATGTCTTCCAGCCTCCTCCACACGTCGAGGAGTTGCCTGATGATATTCATGCAGAAATATTGCTCAAGGACGCCAATATGACTATAGAAACACGATCTTATTCCTGTCCTCGGAAGTACCGTGATGTGTGGAAAAAGCTATTAGATGAACACAAGGCTGCGGGGAGGATCCGCCCCTCCTCGTCTCCATACGCATCCCCCTCCTTCATCATTCCGAAAGCCAATCCAAACGCCCCCCCNTCGTTGGGTCAATGATTACCGGCAGCTGAACACGAATTGTGTTCCAGACAGGAACCCGCTTCCCAGAGTGGATGACATCTTGGCGGATTGCGGGAAGGGTCATTACTTCACGGTCATGGACATGACCAATGCATTCTTTCAGACAAAAATGAAACCTGAGCACATACCTTTGACTGCGGTGACGACGCCATTTGGGCTGTATGAATTTGTCGTGATGCCCATGGGTTTCTGAAATGCTCCCGCTATTCATCAACGTAGGGTCTCCCGCGTGCTTGAGCAATACATTGGGAAATTTTGCCATGTCTACCTGGATGACATTATCATCTGGTCCGACTCGGTTGAGGAACACCTCCGTCATGTCCGTCTAGTGCTAGAAGCTCTCCATGAGCACAAGTTGTACCTCAACCCAAAGAAGTGCAAGTTCATGCAGACATCGATTAACTTCCTTGGACACATTGTATCAAGTGATGGGATCACCCCAGACAGAAGCAAAATTGAGAAGATTGTATCGTGGCCAATACCGAATTCTAGTACGGATGTCTGTAAATTTCTTGGCCTTGTGCGGTATCTTGCAGCATTTTTGCCAGGATTGGCCGAACACACGATGGTTCTCAACACCTTGACGACAAAGGAATGTGACAAGAGGTTCCAGGCCTGGACGGTGGACCATCAAAACTCATTCGACGCTATTAAGCGGCTGGTCATCTCTCCCGAGTGCCTCACAGTGATTGACCACGCAAAGCCAGGGAACAACAAGATCTTTGTCACGACGGATGCCAGTGACTATCGTATTGGCGCGGTTCTGTCCTATGGTCCTTCATGGGAAACGGCAAGGCCTGTCGCGTTTGATTCGGTTCCGCTTTGGGGTGCCAAGCTCAACTATCCAGTGCATGAGAAGGAGCTCTTGGCCATTGTGACGGTACTGAAAAAATGGAGGGCGGATCTCCTAGGTACAGAGTTCTTCATTTACACTGATCATAGGACCCTGGAGAATTTTCACCGACAGCGAGAATTTTCGCGACGCCAGGCCTGTTGGATGGAGTATATGTCCCAGTTTGAGGGACGGATCGTTTACGTCAAGGGGGAAGATAACATGGTCGCGGATGCGTTGTCCCACTTGCCAACAACTATGCAGCCGGCCGAGGCTGAAGAGCTTGCCAGGCAGGTCTTCGAGGAGAAGTTTGCCGAGGATGAGGCTGAGGGGCCATTCAAGGCGTATCCGGTGTGTGTAGTGCTAGCCGTAGATCGGGCTAACACTGTCTGTGCCATTACAGACCTACTCAAGACTCGACGGTCGACTGCTCCCGCATCCTTGACACGAAAAGACGTCACAATGAATGGCGAATTTGTCGAATTGGTCAAGAAAGGTTACGCAATGGACCCTTGGTGCCGAAAGTTCGAAAGCGCGGCATGGGGGATGTCCTTGTTCCAAAATGAGAACGGATTGTGTTTTGTGAATAACAGACTAATCATTCCTGACTTTCAGAATCTGCAGGGGATTTTGTTCCAGTTGGCCCACGACAAACTGGGCATTTCGGCTTCAAGAAGGCGTATGCTGCACTTAGGGACGACTACTATTGGCCTAACATGCGGACAGACTTGGAGGTCAGTTACATCCCTGCCTGCAAGGATTGTGCACGCAACAAGGACGCTACAAAGAGGACCGCCAGTCCTCTACATCCTCTGCCGGTCCCGGATGGCAGGTGTTGCTCCATTGCGATGGATTTCGTGGGGCCTTTGTCCGTTGACGACGGATATGACACCATTCTCACTATCACTGATCGTCTCGGTTCTGATATACAGGTGATTCTGTGCAAGGCCACGTTGACGGCACCAGAGTTGGCCGAGATTTTCTTCAATAGGTGGTATTGCGAGAATGGGATGCCGGATGACATCGTTTCAGACTGTGACAAATTGTTCACCTCGTCCTTCTGGTGGTCCTTGCATGCGTTAACAGGTATCAAGCTGAAGTGTTCAACATCCTTCCACCCTCAAACGGACAGATCCAGTGAGTGAACGAACAAGACTGTAGTTCAGGCATTGCGGTACTTTGTGGAGCGCTCCCAGAAGGGGTGGGCAAGAGCTTTGCCAAAAGTACGTTTCGCGATTATGAACACCGTTAACGCGTCCACAGGTTACTCGCCGTTTTTTTTGAAGACCAGTCGTTCCCCTCGGTTGTTCCCCTTATTGGTAAAGGCTGCGGGGAGTCCTTTATTGGACGACACGCTCAGCGCCCTGTCAAACTTAAAAGATGTGGTATCCGAGGCACAGGATGCATTACTCAAGGCTAAGGTGGACCAATCTTCGGAGGCTAATAAGACAAGGGCCGACGACCCAAAATTCGAGGTCGGCGATAAGGTGTGGCTGTGTACAAGACAAAGGAGCAAAACGAGTCGCTAAGTTCATGCCCTGTTTTGACAGGCCTTATCTCATTCTCAATCGAAACCTTGATACCTCCACTTACACTCTTCTTCTCCCGGAACATTCCAATACCCACCCGACGTTCCATGTGGCATGGCTGAAGCGTTTCATCGAAAATGACGCCGAGAAATGGCCGGACAGGGAACGACAACAACCTGGTCCTGTGGTGACACCTGAAGGGACCAAGGAATGGGAAGTGGAGAGGATCTTAGAGGCGAGGAAAAGGGGTCGAGGTTTACAATACTTGGTGAGATGGGCAGGCTATGGACCAGAATGCGATACGTGGCTTCCAGCAAGAGAAGTCAAAGAATGTCAAGCATTAGATGATTACGAAGTGTCGGTGGAAGGAGGGCTGGGTACTACATCTTCATCTTCTGGTGCCGACGGCTGACTTTTCCCCACTGGGGTTTTTAATGCGCCTACGCTAATAAGGGCACTTTGCTTTATCTTGTTTTTTTTTTCACTCCATAACATTTATCTCAGAAATTTTTCTTTCGCTCCTGCATTGTTTTTAATTTTTTAGAGGTGGGGAGAATGTAGGGACGGAACGGTCACCAGATCTATTAGATACTATAAAGTCGCATCCTTCGTATTACGATTGGACATTCCTTTTCTTTGTACTCTCATCTGTATTCGAAAGCTCCGGAATCTAACGTCGTACCACTCAAGCTTACTTGTGAGTGTTTACTGTCTCGCTCATAGCGAGCAGTCTTCCAAAGAGGCGGGCAAGGGTATAGTGAAAAGCTCTAAGTCAAGCTGGACTTGGGCTTCAGAACATAAACTTTGCAATCGCAAGTTTGAGGGGGGAGCTAGGCTCAACCAGGTTTGATGTTATTGCTTCGGAAGCTGAACTTTGTAGACAACAGACTTCGACAGTACACGGATTCGACACAATATAACTTTAACAACGCGATGAGGACACGGCCTCCAAACGACTTCTGAACTTAAACACGCAAAAGATAAGAGAAAGGCTCTCGTAGATTCGGTGGGTAACACGGTGATGCGCAGGTCGCGTTCTAAGGCTCAAATCACAACAAGATGAAGAACCAAACTCTAACACCAACACACACACAAAACAAACACACCAAGTATCTTCTGAAGATAAGAGGCGGGCAAGGGTATAGTGAAAAGCTCTAAGTCAAGCTGGACTAGGGCTTCGGAACGTAAACGTTGCAATTGCAAGTTCGAGGGGGGAGCTAAGGCTCAACCAGGTTTGATGTTATTGCTTCAGAAGCTAAACTTCGTAGACAACAGACTTTGACAATACACAGATTCGACTTCAGAAGTGAGAACATGGTCTCGACACGATATAACTTTGACAACGCGATGAGGACACGGCCTCCGAACGACTTCTGAACTTAAACACGCAAAAGATAACAGAAAGGCTCTCGTAGATTTGGTGGGTAACACGGACCCGGACGCAAAATACAACGCTAGCTACCCGCTATATGGATTTAGTTACTYAAAGTCCAAGATTAAATACTATARATNAAGTTTGGCAAACACATTCAAAACAAACAGAGATAGAAGCACATGAAATTAACCAGTCCGGAAAGAAATAATCATATGAGGGTATCCAGGCTCCAGATCTAGGTCTCAACCTTCCTAGACTTGCATCGAGACGCGTTCGGAACCGCTGCCGAAACGGCACTCCACTACTTCCACATGTTTTAGATAGTTCGGAATAGGTTCGGAGGTGAGTACCTTTGCTCCCGACCCTACTTCCATCTATCCGGTTCGCTGGGCACCACTCCCAAGCCCTCATCACATCATTGCCCCAGCTCTAGGCCTTCCGCATTCTTCCGCACTCCATGCTTTCCTTGTTATCCACATCGGTTCACAAGGCTGAAACCTATCTCGGGTTCTGAAGACAGCCGAGCGTCCGGTCTCCACTCTGCATCAGTTCACACCTTGAGTCGGCTCTTCAGCAGTTCTCAACCAAGCTGCTTCGTACTTCCAAATCCAGTAACTGTCATGTTTAATTGACTTAACGGATTTGCCATCACGTCCTCGAAGCCACAGGGTGACGTTACACCTTCCACTTAGCGAATGTCAGGGCGAATGTCCCTTGTAGTGTGCAGACTCTCTTCCTACGCCGTACCTCGCCAGGTCGGGTGCGCAGTATGGTTCCGAATCGATTCTCTACCCTTCAGATATGTTCGCAGGACCTTCCTATTTTAAAGCACCACTGCCGAACCGTCGTACTTGGGTCACTGAGCCGGATCCTTGAGAGTCGCTAAGTCTGAAGCCGGGAACCGCTCCGACTCTTGGTTTCGCAATGTTCAGAAGACATGCTAAGTTCTATAAGTTGTCGTCGTTACTTAGTCCTTTAATTCAGAAGCACTTCCGAAGAAAAGTTCTATTAATTCGCGATTTTTCTAAGGGCATACAGGCATGCGCCACATCAACGTTGCTCCTTGTGACCAGGCCGCATCTCTCCCATCAGTCATTTTCAAACCTATCGCAGCTCCACCTGTTTTCCGTCTGCCTGTTTCAGCATTTCCTCCCACTCCGCCATCATATTTTGTGCCACCGTCACTTTCTATCTTGCCCTCAGAAGCCTGCAAAATGCCTCAGCTCCTGCTGTGCAAAGCATCAGCCGCTTGCCACAGGTTTATATTCAATGTAGTATCTACCTATCATAATAGTATTATTTTGATGGGCAGCACTTTTTGCTGCACTGTCAGGACCCGATGATGTGCAGGTAGTGAACTAGGGCTCTCTAACCAACAAAACTATAGAACTAAAACACACACACAACCACAACAACACAACACACCAAATACCTTTGTGAAGATAAAGGCAGGCAAGGGGTATAGGTAAAAGCTCTAAGTTGAGTTGACAGAGGCTTCTAGAACTCTTCTTGTACAATCGCAAGTTTGAGGGGGAGCTAAGGCTCAACCAGCAACGATAGAAATGCTTCATGAAGTGACTTCGCTAACACACAGTATGGTTAGAGATACAACAGATAACTTCGCGAACAGAGGAACACAGCCTCAAGCAACTTTAACGCAAGAATGATTTGATAAAATGCAAGCGACTCGACTCTGATTGACTTCGCGAACTTAAACACTCTTTTCTCAATAACAGATGGCTCTTGTAGATTCCTGGGAACATGGTCCCCACGTGAAATACAAACACTAGCTACCCGCTAATGTTAATACAGATGAAACAGAGACATATATATGTGTAATGATTGTTTGGCAAACAGACAGAGAAACAAACAGATGACAGAGACTGAGAGAGATAAGAAACGCAATCACATGAGAGTATTGAAGGCCAAGAGTTGACTCTCAAACTTTAGAACGCAGCCCAGGCGCTTTGCAAACCTGTTCTGGACGTGGCTGTTGTCAAGTCCAAATGGATATTCACCAAAGATTGCTCCTGGAGAGTGTGCCCTTCCGTTTGCAAACCTAATCCAATGAATTCATCCAAGTTTTGGGTGCTTGGCTCCACCAAGCCACACTGCTTCACTACTCTGCTGACTCTTTCTTTCTCTTGGCTATGGACAGGCTGACTGAGCTTCGGGTTGACAACCACCTAAGCTTCAGTTGTATTTTCCAGTTTTCCGAGCAGGCTCACAAACTTTGGATTTGCTGTCTGACATTGATCACTGCTTCTGTTCCTTCCAATTCCAGTCACATCAACGCTTATTGACTTAGTGGATCGCTCATCAATTCTCAAAGCCACCAGCTGCTTCGTGAAGTCTTCTGCTTAGCATGTGTCAGGGTGAATTCCCTTGTAATGTGCACAACTCCCTCTAGCATCATACCTTGCCAGGTCAGGCATGCTAGTTAGACTTCGAATAGTATGACTGCATTTCAGATACGTTTGCGAGACCTTTGTGAACTTAAAGTGTCATCACAGAACCGTCTCACTCAATGTTCCTTTGTTCTCTAGGGCGTCTGCTTAGTTGACAGTCAGGGATAACTTCAACTCTTATATTTCTCTTCTTTCAAGAAGATCCCTTTAATTATCTATGTCGATTTGCAAACTTTACGAATAGATTCGCAAATTTTAGAGGGTGTCTACGCAGATGGCATATCACTGAGACACACAGGCAAGAGGGTAAGTGCCCTTGCCTAGGCTCAATAGCCCTAATTTCGACGGGCAGCACTTCTCACTGCATCATCAGGACCTGAGCCACACAGGCAAAAGGGTAGAGCCCTAGACGGTGTTTTCATCTATAAACCAATGGCAGTAGCCACAACTGACTTGTTTATAAACCATGGTTGCTGCCACTAGGTTTATCTATCAACCATGGCATCTGTTGATAAGCCATGGCAACAGGTCTATTGCTTCTCCATCATGCTTCTTAATTTAATCTAACAACTTCTTCATTAATAAAATGTCAAAGCTGTCATCAACCTACTAATAACCAACTCAAAAACATACAAAATATACCTGTCCCTAATCCCTAATCCCTAATTCTAAGCCCTACAAAACCCTAAAAAAACCCTAAAACCAAACTCTAAAACTGTGTGCAAGCACACAGAGTTGCAACATGGGTGCTACTTTCCATGACTCACCATTGAATCTAGGGGGAAAATGAAATGATGGAACTTTGATTGCTTAGTTTCTCTGGATTGAAGCCAAGATTTATAGACAAACCATCTGGGAGCTGCCTTGGTTTTATAATTATGCCATGCTGGGTGTAGCCACAGCTTATAGATAAATCTGCCAGCCAGTGGTGAGCCACACAGGCAAGAGGGTAAGTGCCCTTGCCTGGGCTTGATAGCCCTAATTTCGATGGGCAGCACTTTTCGCTGCACTGTCAGGACCCAACCAGGCCCTGATTTCAATGGGCAGCACTTCTCRCTGCACYRTCAGGACCCAAGCTGCACAGGCAAGAGGGTAAGCACCCTTGCCTGGGCTTGATAGCCCTGATTTTGACGGGCAGCACTTTTCGCTGCACCGTCAGGACCAGAATCTCAAAGGCAAGAGGGTAAGCGCCCTTGCCCAGATTCAGGCCCTCACCCTGGCAGTCTTTTGATATATATTTGCTGCCAGATGCTCTATCTAATGACTACTACATGAGGGAAGGGAAGAAAGAAAGACAGGGACTCGTTTGTGAGCAAGGGTTGGACTTTATACCTTCACTGTTTGTTTGTTCTTTTGTTTTCTGAATTTTCAATTGATCGCAAATGTGTCATCTATTACTGACATGCAATAATGATACAGAGCAGGCAGTGAAGGAAAAACACATGTAATAATACAAAGTAGTGTCCATGGAATGCAAAGTCTGTGTTATCTAAGGGGCCTTAAGCTTGGAATGGGCTCAGATGATGCCCAACCGCTGGAGTTTGTTGAGCTTTGGATGCCAGGCTTCAGTTGGAAGAGACTGCATGCCAACAGGGTCATCCAGGGCCCAACCCATCTCTTCTAAATAACCAGCAATGTCGTCCTTGAGCTTGTAATTCTCGCAAAAGATCTTGATGGTGTAGAATGGCAGGAGGCAAATGAATTCAGCAGGAAGCTGGTTTGCACCATTGACATAGAACTGATGCCTTTGGAGAAGAGTAACCTGCTCAGCAATGGTCAAGCCAAGATTGTCCCAGGTTTCATTGGGCATTTTGTGAATGGTTGGCTTGCCAAGAGGGAATAGGTCGCCAAGACCGTCCTCAATCTTGGATGCAATGCGAGGGGGGGACACAAAAGTCGTTGCAGAAATCGGCAAATGTGTACTGAGGAGAGGGGTTGGACAGAGGAGCAGAGGGGTTGGAAGCAAAAGGGGGGAGAATATCAGGGGGAGAAACATCCTTGAGAGCGGAAGAGGGGATAATGTTGGAGAGAGAAACATTGGGAGGAGAAGTGGTGAGCAGAGCTAGTTTTGTTCCCATCTTCTTGTTCCAATCCTTTCTCATACTAGTCTTTTGATGGTCGACCAGGATGGCATCTGGCATTGGCCTCTTGAGCTCTGGATACTTGGCATAAAAGATGGCTTGCTCCTGGTAGCAAAAGTCGTTCAGGAGGTTGTAGCAGCAGTCTGAATTGTGTGTGCGCTGGCGAGTGCATTTGATAAGAGTCAGGCTATGCACATGATGGAGGTGCTGAATATAGTTGTGAGTATTGCTAAATGCTTGATTGTTGCATCTGGGGATGTGGCAGACACTGTGGTTTTTGATGTGTTTGTTCAAAGAGCACATTTTAAGCAAACCAAATGCAAGGGTTGACTTTGTCTACAATCTGCAATACAAATGTTCAAGCAAGGCAAATTCAAATTTCCATTGCATGTGTCTGGCTGTAACGACGTTCCACAGCGTACATACGGACCCACACATATAAAACGATCACATGACAGTTGCTCTCATATATATACGATACAGACACGACTTATACCTTACCTTTCTCCGTCTCCCCTCATCTCTGCGTTTCCTCCGCTCTGTATCATCTTGAGATCCTTCAGAAATACACGTTGATCTAACGAATATCGTCTGTGAGTATCTCTTAGTGTAGCCGTCGTAAGAGACGGCTTCCACTTTTTTTTTACGTTCCAATCACCGTGTACCCCCTTTGGTGAACGGCGAGCACGCCAATCACCGATATTCGCTTCATCGCCTTAGGCGATATCTGTTTCTGTTTCATCGCCATTAGGCGAGTTCGAATTTACTTCCGTATTTATCGCTCAAGGTGACTAGAGTCCAAAGGACTATGGCGAAATCACCCTTGGGTTTCTTCCCCACTGCCTTGCCGTTACCGTACCGTTTCCGCTATTTACCCCAACCGGAGCGTCCTGCTAATCTTCTTACGAAGATCCTAGCTAAGATGGCTCCTCATACACGCCGATCTGCTAAGGCGGGAACAGCTGAACCGTCCTCGGATCCTACGGGGAAGACTATCGATGTCGACTCTCAAGGAGATCCGTTACTGTCGGGCGATGACTCGCCTTTGACTGATCTGTCAAACAAAGAGACTGTCGACATACCCCCTCAATCTCCCATTCTCCCCCCCCATTCCACCCGTCATACCTCCCCCTCGTTCCCCCAACAACTCCGATTTGTCTCCCTCTGACTCCGAACCGTCTTCCGATTCCAGCTCCGATTCTGACGACTGTCCCCCTCAGATTATTACCATGGGCAACTCTAACGTCGCGACGATCACGATCAGTGGACACGGGAAACGCCCCAGCGTCTCTTCGGGTGACCTGACTCCTGCTGTCTTGCTCGAGTTTGCTCAGTACTGCCGCTGCTACTTCGACGAGAAGGATATCCCAGAGGAGAAGAGGGTCGCAAGACCTGTACTTTTCTGCTTCAAGGATGTCCGCATCTCGACGTATGTGTCGGCCAATCAGTCCGTGCTGGGTGCGCTTCCGTTCGACACGTTCCTTAAACGAATCCGCGACAACTTCTTACCGCATGACTGGGCCGACAACTTGCGTGCCGACATCTACCGCGCCTCCCAAGGAAAAGATCAGCCGTGGAGAGACTATGCCAACAAGGTGGCTCGCGACAACGCTCTCCTGACCCTGTCCGATGACGGCCCGCTGCCAGAATCAAGGATCATGGAGCAGCTGAAATCGAACATGTCCGACCACCTTCGTTCAAAGCTCCGTCCCATCACGATCCCCAAGACGATCCGAATCGGCTCCGAGGAGGTGGACATTCCGTTACTCCAGTGGACAGAGTTCATCGCTCGGTATGATGATGACCTCCGTTTCGAACTCAAACGAGCTCGCGAGATCGCCGACGACGTCCACCGCAATGCTAAACGTCAAAATACTGGCTCGACCTCCTCCGCCCCCCAACGACCGCCACGCCCACCCTGCCGGCTCTGGTTCTAAGTCCGGCCGTCTCCCAGCACTCACCGAGAACGAAATCAAGCTGCTAAATGAACATCAAGGCTGTTGCAAATGCCGCGAGTTCTACGCTGGCCATTTTTCGAAGACGTGCACAGGGAATTTTCCCTCGGCGGCCAACTATACGGAATTGACCTTATCGAAGGCTCTGGAAGCTAAGAAAAAGCAGGGCACCAAGGCCACGTCCTCGTCCACGGTTCGCACTGCCGCTATATGTTAGACAGCATTTCTCGCATGGTAATGCGAGTCCAGCAGTGCCACAGCTACAAGTAGGGAGAGTATGTTGTTGAGACATACCGTTATACAGGGATCGACTAAGAGGTGATGCTTGAGGGATGTACTACTGACTTTGCTTAATAGAAAGTGCTTCGAGCTTTATTCGTACTAAACTACATGGTTTATATACTACTCGAATATGTGACAGTAACGTCACACAAAGTCACCTAGTGGTCTGTGCACATTGGATGACTGAGCATTGCGTGCTTAAGGTGCAATTCTAACACCATTATGACGCTTTGCTCTAGAAGCTGAACCTAGAATACTACTAGACCTACTATATACCGAATATACTGCGTAATGCTATTTATAGAGGTTTATGTAATAAGCGCCATGGAACAGGCGTCTATTTCGCATAAGTTCAACACTATACAAGCTCTACCAGACTCCGACGACGAGTCGCCGCTCGTCACCGCTGCTGCTGTCAACACCGTCACCCCAAAAAGGACCAGAGTTCACTTGCCGACTCGTAAGGAACTGTTGGGTCGCTGGGACGTCTCTGGGCAACTGTACAATGACGTGAGTGATCCAACCCCTGTCGAAAATCTCTACTGGGAGGCTCATGTCTTTGGTGTCGATGAATTTCCTACCCCGGTCACAACAATGCTCGACAACGGTGCAGGACTGATATTGATCGACGACACGTGGGCTACCAAGCTCGGCCTCCGTCGTTTCCCCCTGCGTAACCCTCCTACTGTCGGCGCCGCCTTCACATCCAACGCCTCCGCTGTCCCCTCTCATTTTGTACGCCTGTCTGTCACTTCGGCCAATCATGCATGGACGTCTTCAGTAGTAGACGCTGTAATTGTTAAAAATTTGTGTGTTCCGATCCTACTTGGTTTGCCTTTTCTTGTCGAGAATGATATTGTTGTCGATCATGCCGCTCGTACTGCGATTGCTAAGGCGAGCAACTACGACCTCTTGACGGGCCTGCGACGGTCACCCCTAGACCGGCTGACATCTCTCCTGGTGGCTCGTCAACGAAACACGCCGCGGTCGAGGATTCGTCAGCTTAGAAATGACTGGGCAGATATGTTGACAGAGTTGCTGCAACGGACTTCACATCGCCGCTTGGCGCTTAAGGGCTTGAGCTCCTCGCGCTGTGTCAACGCTGCCATCGCTGCGGTGAATAAGATTATCCGAGACAAAGCGACAGCGATCCAGAGGGCTGAACTCGAGCAACAAATTCTGAAAAGTTACGAGGATGTCTTTTCTCCCCCGTCCTCGGTCGATGATCTTCCCTCTGACGTACACGCTCGAATTCGATTGAAAGATCCGAACTGGTCCATGCCATCACGGACTTATAGCTGCCCTCGTAAGTACCGCGATAAGTGGAAGGAGCTCATTGAAGAGCATCTTGCAGCAGGCCGTATTCGCCCTTCTTCTTCCCCTTTTGCCTCGCCCTCCTTTGTCATACCGAAAGCTGACCCGACGGCTAAGCCGCGCTGGGTCAATGACTATCGCGTTCTTAATGCAAACACTGTGCCCGATCGGTACCCTCTTCCTCGGGTCGACGACATAATTGCCGACATCGCTCGCGGAAAGATCTTCTCGGTCTTTGATATGACGAACGCANTTTTTTCAGACGAGGATGCATCCGGACGATGTAGAGTTCACCGCAGTTAGTACACCGTGGGGCTCGTTTGACTGGCTTGTGATGCCAATGGGACTTCGCAATGTGCCCTCGATCCATCAGCGCAGGATTGCGCGAGCGCTTGCTCCATTCCTCGGAAAGTTTGTCCACGTTTATTTGGATGATATTGTCATTTTCTCGGATACTGTGGAAGATCATGTTCGTCACCTGCATGAAATATTGACTGCACTTCGGGAACACAGGCTTTCGTTGAACCCGAAGAAGACCTGTCTCTTCCGCGACGAGATCCATTTCTTGGGTCATGTTATTTCGGCAGAAGGTGTTCGCCCTGATGGCCAGAAGGTTGATAAGATAAAGCACTGGCCGCCTCCGAAATCTGCTACCGAGGTCCATCGGTTCTTGGGTCTTGTTTGGTACCTCGCTACCTTCTTGCCAAACCTTGCTGCTCATACTGAGGTTCTCTTTCGCTTGACTACGAAGGATTGTGACGTTGAGTTCCCTCAGTGGACGGCTGAACACCAGAAAGCGTTTGACGGAATAAAGGACCTCGTGGTTGGCGCGGAATGCCTTACAACCATTGACCATGAGAGTCCGGGAGCCAACAAGATCTACGTAACCACTGATGCCTCCAATACGCGCTCTGGCGCTATCCTGTCGTTCGGGCCTACATGGGAATCAGCTCGGCCTGTGGCATTTGATTCGGCTCCATTCAAGGGAGCACAGCTGCACTATCCGATTCATGAGAAAGAGATGCTGGCTGTCATGCGGGCTCTGGTTAAGTGGCGTTCTGACCTGGTTGGGGAGTCCTTCTTCATCTACACAGACCATCGCACACTGGAGAATTTTGATGGTCAGAAGGACCTTTCGGGAAGGCAGCAACGCTGGATGGAGTACCTCTCCCAATTTGACGGCAAGTTTGTCTATGTCAAGGGGGAGGAGAACACCGTTGCCGACGCACTGTCGCGCACAGAGTTGATTGACAGTAGTAACCTCGCTGAACAGGTGGCCACCGAGTTTGACCTCTGGGACGACCGGAGGGCGACCGATTCACCGTTATTGGCAGCCAAGGGAGACTCCCCACTTGCTGTGGCCGCCATCATTCGAGATTGTAATGCCTGTCTGGAATACAACCTGTTTCCCTCTCTTGCCGCCGCTGTAGTTGAGGACCGAAAATCCATCAAGTTATCGATCGACAACGGGTTCATTCAGTCAATGATTCACGGTTATACACTGGACCCATGGTGTCAGAAACTGGCCGATGCGGCAGAAGGCATTCAGAACCTGTGCAGCCGAGATGGCCTGTGGTACCTGGATAATCGGTTGTTGGTGCCAGACGCTCCAGGGCTTCGGGAAACAGTGTTCCAACTCGCACATGACGCTCTGGGCCATTTTGGATTCCAAAAGGCATATGAGGCTCTTCGGGACGATTTCTATTGGCCGAACATGCGCCGTGACCTCGAAATGGGATATATAGCTGGGTGTGAAGCATGCCAGAGAAACAAATCCCCTACTGTACGGCCCTCTGGCCCTCTTCACCCGCTACCCGTGCCTGACTCCTGTTTTGCGTCCGTCGCAATTGACTTTGTCGGGCCACTGCCTGTGGACAAGGGTTTCGATTTTGTTGTTACGATGACAGATCGCCTCGGGGCCGACATAAAGCTAGTGCCATGCAAATCTACGATTACCGCCCCGGAATTTGCTGAGATCTTTTTTGATAACTGGTACTGTGACAACGGATTGCCGTTGGAAATAGTTTCGGATCGGGATAAGTTGTTTACGTCGTCATTTTGGAAAACGCTGCATACACTCACTGGGGTCAAGTTGAAAATGTCCTCAGCCTTTCATCCACAGACCGACGGCGCCAGTGAGCGTACCAACAAGACTGTGATCCAAGCCTTGCGTTATCATGTGGAGCGTGACCAGAAGGGTTGGGTTAAGGCCCTTCCGAAGGTCCGCTTTGATATGATGAACACTGTTAACAGCTCCACGGGCTTTTCAGCCTTCCAGCTGAAGTCTGGGTTTTCCCCCCGCGTCATCCCACCCTTTTCACTCAACGACACCTCAATTCCCCCATCAACCGACCTCGACCTAGCGCTCTCAACTCTCGAACGCTTACGAGTGGACGTTCTGGAGGCTCAGGACAATCTTCACCGTGCCAAGATCAACCAAGCGAAAGCAGCAAACAAACACAGGAATCCCGATCCTCATTTCGAAGTGGGGGACAAGGTCTTACTATGCACCAGGAACCGGCGTAGAGAATATCTCGCTGGGGACGCTAGGAGAACCGCAAAATTCATCCCAAGATTTGATGGCCCTTATCGCATTCTAAAAACTCATGCTGACTCGTCTTCTTACACCTTAGATTTACCGATCTCCTCTAATATCTTTCCTACCTTCCACGTCTCCCAACTGAAGCATTTCGTACCCAACGATGCCGCGAAGTTTCCTTCCAGAGAACACTCACGACCCGGTCCGATTATGACGCCAGACGGCGCAGAAGAATGGTGGATCGATCGCATAATTGATTCGCGAAGACGTGGCAAGGGCTGGCGTTATCTTGTCAGATGGAGAGGCTATGGCCCGGAAGATGACGAATGGCTGCCCGGGAAGGAGCTTGAAGACTGCGAAGCCTTGGACATATGGCAAACGGCCCACCCCGAGGATTATGTATAATTCTTCACTTCTCTTTCTCGGCCAGCCGGTAGCTTTTTCCCACTGGGTTTTGATGCACCCGTGCTGAGCATTTTTTGTTTGTTTTCTTTTCTTTTTATTTTTTTTTTCGCTTGAAATGTTTGCTTTTTTGAGACGGGAGTAGTGTAACGACGTTCCACAGCGTACATACGGACCCACACATATAAAACGATCACATGACAGTTGCTCTCATATATATACGATACAGACACGACTTATACCTTACCTTTCTCCGTCTCCCCTCATCTCTGCGTTTCCTCCGCTCTGTATCATCTCGAGATCCTTCAGAAATACACGTTGATCTAACGTATATCGTCTGTGAGTATCTCTTAGTGTAGCCGTCGTAAGAGACGGCTTCCACTGGCCTCCTTCTGCCACCACTAAAACTTTGCTCAATATGTGTCCAATGTAGGCACATTGAACACAAACTGTAAACAAATGCATTCCTTGCACCTGATTTGCTTAAGATGTGCTCATTGAACAAACACATAAAAAACTGCAGTGAGACACAAGTAACATTGTATTGGATGCCTGTCTTGGAGGCTGGCCTCTGGTTCGTTTTGGTGCCTCTTGAATATTTGAAATGAGATCAAATATGCTCGTAAGCTTGCTGTGTTGTACCATCTCCAATGGGGCTATGAATGAGGAGTGAGCCCAGTAAAAGAGAAGATACAGCAAGGACTCACAAATGATGTATGCTCTATGGGAGCGAAGGGTTGTACAAACATATGGGACAAAAAATCTGGCTCAATTTGGATGAGCCAGTGGTGCAGGAGTGCAGACGCCAAGGAGCAAGCGATGCATCAGTGTCCCTGCTTTTGCCCCTTCTTTTCCCCTCCTTGATCCGCTGATCCAACTCTGATGGTCCTCCCTTGTGCTTCTCCTTGATCCATTGAGCATGGCAACAGGCATAGTGTTCATCATGGGCTTGCTGTAGCATCTCAATAATGTCACTAACAATCTCATTGTTTGCTGGGCTCGTGGCAAGGGAGGCAGCTCTCTGACCCTGACGACTTGTCATCCAGTGACACAATCTTGTCAGAGAGTGCCACAGCCAAGTAAAGTTCTATGACTGCACTGCAAGGGGAATACTTGGTCTTATGTTGGGGTTGACATAAGGGTGGTTGGTAAATAGGCTGGAATGTATTTCGGAAATCAAGGCATTGTATTGATTGTTGAAATTCTCATCATGAAGGGCCTTGAGAACAGGAATGAACATGTTGCTGATGAGTTTTTTGTCCTGGGAGGAAAGAGGGTAGGCAGCAGCAGCGGCCTGTGGGAGCATAGCATTGGTGGAAAGCATGGAAAAAGCCTTGATGAGGAAGAGCCAGACCTGGTGAACAGCGTTGAGGTGGCTTTGGACTGTGGGATCTTCATCATCTTGCATAATGGCCTCTTCTACTGCATCCACTCCCAATGCTTCTCTTGCCTTGATTGCACTACAAGCAAGCTGGATGGCCTCACAATTGAGGGGCTTGAGGGCCTTGAACATTTGATCAAGGTGGAGTTGGGAGAGTTTATTGGACACCATTGGTTCAAACCTGACTGAACCATGAAAAACAGTCATTTCATTTTGTGACTCTTCTTCAAAGGCATGGCCAACAAGATCAACCTGTATTTTGTTTCAGCCAGGAGAAGACAAATAAAAGAAAAAACTGACCTGAGCATGATGGGATTGGTATGTGGAAAATGCCAAGTTGGACTGAGATTTATGACACAGAAAATACTGCAGCTTCCAGTCCAAAACAGAGCCACTGAGGGAAGTTGACATACTGAGGCAGGAGAGATAAAAGTTGTAGACAGCCCAATCGAGGAGTTTTCCAATTTTGGTTTGCTGGGCACTGGTGCCAGACTAAGTCCAAGCCCCATCCTCAGCAGCAATGACAAAGATAGGTTTGTTGCAAAACTTTTCTTTGATGGTAATGTGGGAATGCCCTCATGTGTGTGAGCATACAGGAGATCACCTGTATTTAGAAGTTTTGCCCCCTGATTAGGCAAAGCATAAGGTGCAGGAGGGAGGGTGAACCTTTCCCCTCTCTGCTTCTCCTCTATTGATAGCATGCTCCATTCGAGTTATCACCCATGATAAAACTCCAGTCAGCAGATACCTGGCTTTTTGTATCAGTTGATTATGACCATTTGTGCCAGCTCACATTAGGTGGAACAGGCTAAGTTGATTGGTAGCGGGTCCCCTTTCTTCCCTTCCCTCACATTTGCTTGGATTATCTCTCATCACTCATACTCGATTCCTTCCTTCCCTCTCTTTTGTTGTTTCTTACCTATCTTTCTGATGCACCAAAATATATTCTTGATCACACCTTTTTGCTTTTCCTGCAAACATTGAGTTCTCCCTGGGCTTGAACCCCCTTTCTTATGTGAGAGTTCCCATCTCTCTTCAGTAATACAATGAGGGATCTTGGTGGGCAGGTGTTTTGGCTCCTCTTTGAAGTATCCAGACATGTTTTCTTCCCATACCTGATGAAAAATCCCAATAGCCATTGTGTTGAGGGTTGGGCATGCATGGAGGTTGTCACAGCCAGTGCCTCAGAGGGGGACAGTGATTAACAGGCTGTTGTCATGGCACATGTTTTTGCAGTGATAGAAGGTTAAGACAATTTGGAACTCTGGACCAACACCTGGTTCATATCCAACATATCCAAGATACAACAGCTCAGTGTCCTAATGCAGGTATGGGTTAAAAAAACTGGATGATGATGATAACAGATAACAATGTACCTTCCACAAAAGACACTGGCTGGTCCCTTCATACCTTGGACTCTCAACAAACTGTCCTGGTTGTTGGGCCTATGATGAACAAAAGCCCAACCAACACAGCATGTTGCACACAAAGATGGCTGTGCATGCCTGTGTTGCTGGAGCTAAAAATGGTAGCATAAAAATTGATGTAGTCTTGTGGGCAGATGGTGAACTTTGGCTTCATTTTGGTAATAATATCCCCATTTAGGCGGGCCAGGCCAGAGTCAGCACNTTTTTTGCTGGCCCTGGCCCTTGACCCTCCTGGCCCTCCCTGACCCTGGGCCAAGAGGGCCAGGCCAGGGCCGACCCAGGGTCGACCCTGACCTTTTTCCAAAAATACTAAACAGTGTTAAATTGTGTTTTGAATGCTCAGATGATTAGTAGTCAACCTATCTAACCTTTCTATATACTATAATTTGGTTAGTTTGCATTATAGTGGGTAAAATGACATGCATACTGCAATTTTTGGTGTTTGTGTTTGATTTTGCAAAGCCCCCACTGTTCAATTTTTCAAATGACCCTCCACACTAATATAAGTGTTGACACCGTTATTTTGCTTGCATGAACCTGGCTTGATATATTATGGAGTAGTACTGCATATATGTCCCTCCAAGTGTAGTTAGTATGTACTCTAAAAAAATCAGGGCCAACCAAGGTTGACCCTGGGTCAGCCCTGACCCTCAGGGCCAGGTCAGAGTCAGCCCCAGGGTCAAGAGGGCCTGGCCCAACCCCTGGACAGTCTACATGCAAATGCTGTGTCATGGCAACAAATACAGAATGGTGCAGAGAGCAAGAGAAAGAGAAATGTATTGCTGATGAAAAATCATTGATAGCATTACAAAAGGTTTGCAACAACCAACCCAACCTGTCTTTGACTACTCTTGATTGCTTGTCACAAGCAATAGTTTTGAAGAAAAAGACAAGGAGAACAAGATCAGGTAAGAGACAACCTTCTGTCTAAACCTTGTTGATTGTCTCCTTGTTGTCAACAGACTTTTGATGGCATAAAAAGCTGAGGGAAAGATCCTTGATTTTTTGTTGCCTGTAAGTATTTTAATCAGTGGTTAAATGGAGAGGTGAAGGAGGGTGGATACTTATTTGACTGCAGTTCCTAGAGTCCGTGGCTTGTATGCATGCCTGCTATAGCTGGCTCCCCAATCACAAACTTTAGCCTTGGCAACTTCTGGGGTCAGTGTTGGTGCCATTTGGCACTAGGCAGGGTGAAGCAAAGTGAGAGAGGAGGGGAAAGAGGGGAAGGGAGGGGAAGGGAGAGAAAGAAAGGAATGAGGGAGGGAAAGCAACAAATAAAGGAGGGGAAGAAACAAATTGTTATGCGTTACGGTCAGAACCGTGGTGCAACAACAGGTTGTCGATTGGAAAGGATAAAGACGAGTTTGTCTTTGTAGTGTACGATGCTGAGGAGTCATCTGCAGATCAAGGAACAGTGGCCGTCGAATCAAATAATCAATATATGCCAGGAATTCGACAGGATAAGAGATATCCCCCAGTTAGTGTGATTAAGTGGATGTCCCAGCCAACAGTGTTGACTAAAGTGTTGAGTCTGGTTTCGAGGACGAGAGTGGCAGAGTCATTGAGGAGCGCGGAGTTTGCAAATAGTCATAGGTACTGGTGGTTGGTTACCTGGTATTTGACAGTAACTTTGATACAAAATAGTTGTGGTCATGGGCCGGTTGCTTGCAGATTGTTAATACTAGCATAAGCTAGCAAGGTTACTTGGCTCAAAGGGTAGATTCTTGAGAACAAGCTAAAGAACTACAGTACATCAAGGATAAGTTATATAGTACAGGGCTACACAGCCCATACAAGTCATATATACCAAGTAGCTGTGCGATATCATTGCGCAGCTACTATGAAACACTTAGTCTGTTCAGATTCTGAGTCAAATATACTAAGGAGCTGTGCGATATCAAAGGGCAGCTACTATGAAACACTACATTCATCAAATAATAGTAAAAATGAGTCAAAAAGNAAAGAAAATGAGTCAGGTACTATATGGATTACATAGCCATTACTAGTACACTATTATTCAAGTCACAGTTTGTATCAGTCCATAACACAAATGGTGGGCCATTATGTTGATGATAAATCAATGCATATATCAAGAAAAATCAGAATAAAAATGTTGATCAAAAAGCAATGTGAAAGAAAAGAAAGACATGTCAGGCAGGTCTCCACAAGTCAGCCTGAAGCCAAAAAGTTGAAATTTAACTCACAAGAGAAAGGCAAGGTTGCCAAGGGTATTTAAGAGGGTCCAAAAATGCCAAGACCATGTTGCTCCTGGTAACCAGGCTGCGTCTCTCCCATCAGTCATTTTGCAGCTCTGCTTGTTTTCTGTCCACCATTTCAATGTATTTATCCTACTCTGCCATCATATTTGGTGCCGCATAGTGCTGTCACTTTCTATCTCACTAGCAACACAATGCCTTTTGCAAACATCCATCCTGACTTCCTTCCTTTTGTCAGCAATCCATCTGATTCTGTGTTGTCTGCTCATTTTGGGCTTACCTTCCTATTTCTTGATCCTCTTCTATTGGATATTTATCAAGTATGTCTCAGTTATCCTTTTCTCCTATTCAGTGCTTTTTGTCCCTACAATCTCCCATCCTCTTTGCATGGCCATCCCTTCCAATTCTGTGCCACCCATTCACTCTGGGCTGAGATGTAGTCTGCTAGAGGCAGAACATAGCACAGTGAGCATCTAAAGTGAAAACACTGGTGCCACCAAAGCCTGCAAAATGCCTTGGCTCCTGCCATGCAAAGCATTGGCCACCTCCCACAGGTTGTATTATAGGGTTTGCTTGACACATGTACAACACACAACCTTGAGGGGCATATAACATGCTCGTAGAACAGCATCACAATGCACTGATTTGCAAAGGCATGCAATTCATTAGATGGGGAAGCAAAAGAAATGGTTCCAATAAGCACCATGTGTAAGGCAATGATAAAACAAGTGATGAATGAGTAGCCAAACCACCAACTCAAAGCAAAGTGCTGACTCAATTCAAAGTGCCAAAACCAGACTTTGCTGGATGTTCTAAAGTTTGGGATATCCTGCAACAACAGAACACAGAGCTTATTTCAAGCTGTGGCATTGCAGACCCCTGTTCCAACTTGCTCAGGTGTTCATTAGCAGGCAGGCCAAAATGTTTAGAATGGCTGCTTGGGAAGTTGGCACAAAGTACAAAAGAATCCGACCTGCCTGGCTCGAACAGGCGACCCCGAGATGGGCAGATTACATAAGCATTACAGTCTCGTGCTCTTCCAGCTGAGCTAAGGTCGGACATTACGACATGTATCCGTGTACACTATAGTGGGATAGCAAAATTCCTGGTGCCGTTGCCAGAAAACGGAGTAGCGTCAACAGGTTGTCCTCATCTCTTTGCTCTATGCTGGGTGCCTCATGGGCCCAGAGACGCACCATTTCGCTGCGCCTAGTCCGCAACGTATCACCATGGAGGGGCACCAAACGCCAGATATCGCTATCCCTCCCCAAGGTGTCGATTCCAGAAGTTGTTGACCACCAGCCCCCCACCCTCGGCTTTTCGAAGGAACCCGGACGAGGACACAAGTACAGCACGACCATTTCATCGGTGGCCAGCCAAGCCATTGCTCTGTTGAAGGAGAAGAGGCTGGAAGAAGTCACCAACGTCACGCAGAACAACGAGGAGCTCGTCCCCGAGGTCGTGCAAGGGTTTCTCGCGTCGGAAGTAGACTCGGAAGATGCGGAGAGTCTGTTCTCCTGGATGGAGTCGTTTCCAGACGCGACAAATGCCTCCTCCGACCTCTTCCACCAAATTTTCGACAGGATGTTGGACCACGAATCCGAAGACCAAATGCTCATTAGGCGGCTGGGGATTCTCTGCGCGTCCAAGGGCTACGAAGACTTTGTGTCGACCCATATATCTCCTGTTCTTTCAGTGAGATTGACACCGTCAAAACTTGCCGATTGGAAGCTTCAAGTTGACCACGCTGCAACCGCTTTCAAGACTTTCTACGGCGAGATGGCTTTGGAGGAGGAAAGTTGGGATTACCATTTGGTCGGCCTGCCAGCAGCCCCTGCACCGACGGTTCTTCATATGGTGGAGAAGACGCTGCCCTCTATTCTCCCCGAGCCATCCCCAAAGGACAATCTCATCTTCGAAGACCATGATGGTGAATACGCCTCCGTCCAAATCTCAGCAGACGACACCAGCAACCCTCAATTCCGTGCCACCAGAATGATCAAGAAAATGTTCGTTGAAAAGGAGCAGAACGAAGCGTACCAGTTCCTTCTCGAGTTGCGGGAATTGGGAATCACCCCGGCACCATNCCCGCGCATTCTTTTTCGCCGCGCACCGCACCCTGGAAGCCCTTCTCTCCCCCGACGTCGATCCCCAAGTTGCGCCAGTGCTGCGCCAGCAGTACACAGCTTGGCTGCAGTTAATTCCCGACAATGTCAACGTGAGGTCGCTCACGCGCCTTCTTTTCCATGCCCTCACACCGGACCTCGTTGCTGTATCAGAGACTGCAACTATCCTGACAGCGAAGGGACACGCCAGGCGCGTCATCGTACCCGCGAGCCGCATCCTATACCGAGACCCGTCTTCAACATTCGGCGTAAAATTCCTCAAAGACCTAGAAGCGACAAGTTGGCGGTATTGTGACGAAAATCCGACTCCCGGTGTTCGAGAATTGCACTCCGATTTGCATCTCCGTGCCCGTTCGACTGTCATTAAAGCTTTTGCACGTGTCGGACGATTCGACGAAGCTATCGAATTGCTTCCTGGCCCAGATTCCGGTCTCAAGTTACCCATCTCTGTCTACGACATCCTCCTCCACGGAATTCGTCAATCAGAAACGGAAGCTACGTCCGAGTATTTGGAGGTCGTTCAAGCCCACAGGCTCAAGGCTCTTGCAATTACTCAAGATGTGCCCGTCACCCTGCCATCCGACATGCCTTCGCTTCCAGACGAGATTCTGGAGTCAAACCTGGCATCATCCCTCCGTTTGCTGAAACGATCTTTCAAAAGGGGAAGCCCCGGACCACACCCTCAAGCCCTACTGTCGTTCATGGAAGCATACCTCGCCACCGGCCGAACCTACGCCCTAACGCTATTATTCAACAAGGCGGCCTCCACCAGCCACTTCCACACAGCAACCTTCCTCTACGCCGAAATGATGTTCTATTTCCGACACTACGAGTACGACGCGATATTGGAAACTGTCGTGGACCACTTTTATCTCGGAAACGGCATCCCTCGCCCCCTTGTCCTCGCCTGGGAACAGGATAGGCAGAAACGGCACGCAGAAGCGAACCCAAATTGGGCACCGGTATCATCGAGATTCATAACAGCAAAGCGCTCGGAACAGCGTACCAAGATCTGGCCTACCTCCGCACACACCAGCCTCTTGTGGCAGGCCGTCACCCTGCGGACCAAGGACTACCCCAAAGTCCAGCTTCTCTACAAAGCCCTTTTGCAGTCCTTGCGCAAGGGGCTCAGCGTGGATGAAAGCAAACCCAAGTCGTTGCGTGCCAATCCCAACCTGGCTCTGCCGGAATCGTCTGCATTTGTCCCCTTCCTGAGGAAGATGATGAATAAGGAGGGGTTCGGAAAGGGGCCGGAGATAATGAGCGATATGATTTCGCTCGGGCGCACGCCAACTGTCGCTCATTTCACGGAGATTGCACATCAGTACGCAAGAGCGGGGGAGACGGATAGGGCGATGATGATTTTGGGCAGGCTGGAGGATTCTTTGCGGCGCGCCAAGGAGACGGGCCAGACTGGAGCAACGCGTGGTCCCGCTTCAGTGCTTCCGGATGTCGCTATGTACGTTTCGCTGATGAGGGCGTTCATTGCTGCGAAGAACATCGAGGCTGCGGAGGAGGTCGCTAGTAGACTTGAGGAGAACTTGGGTTGGGACGATGAATATCCTCCATTGCAAAATGCGGTCAAAGACCTGGAAGAGTTAAAGCTCTCGAAGGCAGAGGAGAAGGAACGGCCGCCTCGCTGTGAGTTATAGCGGATTTTCTGTCTAGTAGAAATCTTGCTAACTTATTCGCTCCCAGACGCCGCATAGCCGCTAGTGGGGATACCTAGCATGACAGACATACCAATGACGGCTGGTTCTCTTTATATCTCCGCATCCCTCCCGGCGACCCTCAACTCGTTGGGGATCGTGAATTCCTCGAGGCGATTAACGTAGCTGGGCAAGTTCCGAATTCCGCTCAGAAAACTGGACTCGGGGGCTTTCATCATAGGCGTCTAACCCTATGCTTGGCCAAATCACCTACCAAGCGGAACCCAAGACCATCACCGCCCAAGACTCGTGGCTTTCATTGTGGACTTGTCGGGCTTGGCCAATGGCAAGCGTTATCTTGGAGGTGGCCAGCGGGATATATAGATAGATCGCATGACCAATAATAGACGGTTTTTCCTAGGGTTTTTTGACGGCGCCAATGATGCCTCGCGACTGCCTCACCCTTATCTAACATCGAGGCCGTCGAATGAATAGGTTGACATAAGGTTTGACAGGATTCACGACTCCTGTATGCTTCAAAAATGCCGTTTGTCGACGGGACCGTTGTGAATTGGGATCCCCTCAACTCGCCCTCCCGCAATTCGCCCTCCCCCCGCGTTCACCCATGGCAGCAATCATCGTTGACGACTCCAAGCTCCTCGCTGGCTCGAACCTTGTCGGCGCTCAATGGGAGTCGCAGACTACTGCGCCGAATGCGTTCAATGGTACTATTTCTCTATGCCGCACCGGGACGGGTGGGGCGGGCGCGGCGCCCCCGTCACTTTCCTATTCCTTCGATGGTACGTCCGTGGCTCCTGGTGCAATTTGGGTCGCCTGTAACGTTTTTGCTAGGAACTGGCTTCAGCCTCTACGGACGCCCGACGGAGGACCTCAGCTTGACGTACAGCATCGACGGGTCCAGCCCTGCCCCTGTGACACTCCACACGGAGGACTCCATCGACATAATCGAGAATGCAAGTTGGCTCTCTAGTCCCTCTAACTATTATTGAATACTGACTTTCTGCTATCCCACAGGAGTCAGTCGCACTCTGGAGCCTTCAGGGTCTCTCCCAGGGGCAACATTCCATTCAAATCTTTCCCGCGGCAGGGGCATTGTACTTGGACTTCATCACCTACGTGCCATATAACATCTCCTCTCATGTTGGAGAGGACGTGGTTGTCGATGATCAAGATTCGACGATCGCGTATACGGGAACATGGCGCCCAAGTTTCGGTTCGAGCACACCCGTTGGCGACCCTTACAATGGCACCTGGTCGCAGACAAGGACAGCCGGGTCGTCGTTCAAGGCGGATTTCACCGGTTCTTCGGTTTCTGTGTATGGGTCGTTGCGTCCAATGTCGGGACGGCTGACCGCGACGTACGCCGTTGACAATGGCACCCCTCAAAGCATCGTCCATTACGATGGAACTCAGACTACGACGCCGGAGGGAAGCGTTTCCTGGGGCATGAATCGGGTTTTCTACAAGGGAGATCTGACGCCGGGGCCACACACTATTACTGTGACTGTATCTGAAGTCACCGAAACCCAGGTAGGCTAACGGCAGGATGCTCTTGTTTTCTTGGGATGGGCGCTTACCCACTTCGTTTATTTGCCTTAGGAATATTTCTTCGACTACATCACATATAAAGCGTCGCCTCAAGCGTGGGTCGCACCTACCGATACTCCTAATACTCCGGGGTCGACCTCAACCTCTCGGAAGATGTCGAAGGGCGCTAAAGCTGGTGCCATCGTTGGGTCCATCGTCGGATTCCTGCTTCTTCTTCTCCTTCTCCTTTGGTTCCTCAAGAGACGTAGAGGTGAGCTCGCGTTTCTCTGGTTGCTTCTATTAAACCATCGACGCTGACGTATGGCCCGCAAAAGATCGACGAAACGATGGTGATGCGGAGAAAGGTGCCGCAGCAGCAGAGTCTGAGAAGGAGGAGGATGATAAGGATAAGGCCTCTGGCTCTCTTCCTCCTTGGAGCCCTCCACATCTCGGAGCTGGCGCGTCCGCCACCCCTTCGGATGGCCAGTCGCTCTTGAAGGAGGGTTCGGTCATCGAGAAGTCGGCTACACCACCTCCAGCAAATAATGCGGAGCCTACAGAGGGTACCGCACCTGCTAAAGCCGACACTCCTTCAGAGGGCGCCGCACCCGCCAAACCTGACACTCCTTCAGATGGCACCGCATCTGCCAAACCTGATACTCCTTCGGATGGCCAGCCTCTCTCGAAGGAAGGCTCAGATACGGAGCAGGAGAAACCCGAGTCGGCTACACCAGCCCCGGCAAGTACCTGAGGGCAGAACGCATGCCCTATCCTTCTTTGGACGAACATTCGCATGATCATGACCGAGTCGAGGACACCGCTAGGATACGGAACGTTGGACTGGACTGAACATTGGACTCGAACCATGCCTTTGACGAACACTTGATGATGTACATTTACGACGATTTCTTTTACATTCCTATATCTCAAGCCACGATCGAACTAATCCACTTGTCGAGCGCCGAATTGACCTCTTCCGGTGCGTCTGCCAGGACCCAATGTCCAGCATCAAACTCTTCGATAGTCACTTGAGGACAAAATTGGGCTGCAACAGCTTTCTGGAAAGCAGGGATGCAGATCACGTCTTTCTTAGTGCATCCTATGAATACGGGTTTCTTGATTGTGTAGTTTTCAAGCGGGATTTCTGCGTGAATTGTGTCAGCACTGAAATCACCATATCCCATGGACGAAAAACACTTGCTCTTGGAATCCTCCATGTCGCCGTCCAAAGCTGCTTTATAATAGTTGAGCGGACCTACCCACCCTCCTTTCGAAAATTCTTTCTCGTACACGGGCTGAAGCTAGAATACGATCGCAGCAATTAATGAACAAGAAATGATGGCGAGCGTTGACGGAGAGCGTACTTCTTCGTAGGCTGGGTCCCGGGGAGTTCGGGAGTCCGATTCCAAGAAAACACGAGAGGCCCCAGGAGGACAAAAGTTGTACTTCCAGATACGTGGATCCTTAGGATGAATAAGGTCCCAGAATGATTCGATCTTTTTTAACATTCAATTTGGTGAGATGGGGCAAAAATAGTCGAGGGTGGGGGACGTACGTGCTTCTCTACAAGCTCGACAGCATCTGGAGCGGCGAAAAGTCCCCTGTGTTCGTAATGAAGTCGTGATCAAACCATGAATGAATGTTTACTCACCAGTAGCCAAAGGTGTTATAACCAATGACCTTGGTGATCTGGAAATCGCGATGGTGAGCCAGCATCCATCCGAGAAAAGGGGGCGCACTGTACCCACCTCCTCTTCGAGTTCTGCAAAAGGTTTCGATGGGTTGGGGGGTATGTACCCCAGCGCGAAAAACGCGAATCCAAGGAAGTCTCCTGAGAACAAATTGGCGAGTACGCTTGTTGTCTTTGAACCCCTGCAGATAGCTTTGTTCATCCAATTGTCGTATATAAGGGAGGTTTGAACGCTACCAATCGTGCCCCATAGCAATGACATTGGTCACCTTTTCATGCTCCAGGATATCGACGAGGTCTCTGGCAAGGAGAGTTTGGAGATATTCTTTGTGATCGGCTGGCTTGTCTGTACCACCATAACCTAGCATATCGGGAACGACAAGACCATATCCCTTGGCCTTGAAGTAGGCGATCTGACAACGCCAATCGATGGCAAGGGAAGGGAAGCCATGAGCCAAAAGCAAGGTCGGTTTGCCAGTCTCGGGGGCGGAAAAGTAGTAGTGATATTTGTAGCCGCGAGAGACTTGAACCTCTTTGAAACCTGTGTGAAGAGCCTCCATGACGTGATGTGGGCTCTGAGATCTGAGGGGTGGATGATGAGGTCTGTAAGGCAAGGCTTTTATAGCTTCCAAGTGAGGTACGCCAACCGATTCAGTCGGCACCGGGTACAATGCGTGATGTAGCCAATTACCGAGGCATTTTGCCGAGGGTACTTAAGGGGGTCGCAAAAGGCCAAGACCGCGTTCCTCCTTGTAACCGGCACAGGGGACGGCACTGGGCCTGCCATCATCCTTGATGAAATAAACTTAAAGCTCCGCAATCCACGTTGTAGATCAATCGCCTGTTGCCAGTCGCTTTGAATCACCGCTTTCCTCTCCGTTATTGCAACAGTGCCAGGAACTGCGAGCATGGGCCCAAGGGTGTCTTCGGCTTTGACTGGTAGATTCTTAGGCTCAATGGGAGAAGGAATAAAGTAAGTATAAGGTGATATGGAGTGGTAGGCAAGGGGACAGCACCTAGAAGAACCATGCAAAATGCCTCGGCCCTTGCCGTGCGCAGCATCGGCCACTTGCCACAGGTTGTAAGCTGGTCAGATCATCGCCCTAAACTCTATACCGAAAGGACATGACAGAACAGCTTACCGTCGATACGGTCCTATCAACTTAAGACATTAAGGTGTGTCTCAGGGCACGTCTTGCCGGACGTAACGGAGCTTCGAAATCTACGCACGAGCCAAGTCATAGCACTTCTTCGTCAAGATTGCCTGGAACCGAAAGACATGACAGGGATGCTTCTTGGGGTCGTCCAAATACTAGGCGTGAGTTAGGCAGAAGGACGAAACATGAAGCACCTCCGTAATTCATCCCAACGATTCAGTGTCTAGTGAGTACGTTGTGGGCGAAGATACCCCACGAACGAGGATTCTTTTCCCGCCACTACACCCAGCCTGGTTAACCCTTCCGTTCAACGTGACGAATATGGCTTCGAACGATATCTCTCTCACTCGGATTGAGAGTTTTTGCTGACCACCCTCTAACAAACTATCCGAGCAGTTGCAGACACTTGTATATTCCTGTAGGATGATTCAGAGCTTAGAAAATGTAAGTAAAATGGAAACTACCCTTGCAGCTTCTTGTCAAGGTACGACTATAGCCTGGCATTCATTATTGAGAGGAGTGTTGAGAGAAACTCTTCCCGTTCAACTTGAGCCTGATGTAGCAAGGCATGCATAGTCACTGGTAAATGCCAATGTCATGAATTCAGGGAAGAAGTAATGAAATTGTAGTGCAAGCACAAGATTGGGCCCTTGTATTGGTGATGGGAGCGTGGAAGAACTCAACCGCAACCGGCGGGTGCCGCCACTCGGCAAACCAAAGCGCGCTATAATTTTACTAATCCCAGACTCGGCGTGCTTCCCTGGTACTCGAGAAGGGGTGATCAAGGTGACCACAAAGTGAGCCGAAGCGAGGGATTTGATATGCTCTCCTGGAACTGGAGAAGGGTGAGATTCGGAATGGGGAACCTCGTTGGACAGCGGCAGCTGGTGGTTTGTTTCGAAAGCCCCCAGATCTTTTGGCTTCATGGCTTTGCGGGCTGTGGAATTTCAGCTGTTCCCCGGAAAATAGTCCATGTTTCTGAGAGCAGGAGAATCCCAAGTCGGCTACGCCAGCCCAAACAAGTACCTGAGTGCTTGCCCTACCCTTCATTGAACGAACATCCGTATGATCATGACCGAGATGAAGATTGATTCTGCTAGGATACGGAACATTGGACTGGACTGAACATTGGACTAGCTTTATTCCTTTATCGAATACTTGATGATATACATTCACGGAGATTTCCTTTACATATACGTCTCAAGCCACAATGGAGTTGATCCACTTGTCGAGCGCCAAATTGACCTCATCCGGCGCGTCTGTCGGGACCCAATGTCCAGTATCGAACTCTTCGATCGTTGCTTGAGGACAAAATTGGGCTGCGACAGGTTTCGAGAGAGCGGGGGCGCAGATCACGTCCTTCTTAGCGCATCCTATGAATACAGGTTTTTTGATCGTATAATTTTCGAGAGGGATTTCTGCGTGTGTCATGGTGGGTGAATTGAGTTTCTGGCTACATCCCAAAAGGAAATTATATGACTCACTCTTGGAGTCCTCCGCGTCGCCATCCAGAGCAACTTTGTAATAGCTAAGTGGACCGACCCACCCGCCTTTTGAGAATTCTTTCTCATACACGTGCTGAAGCTAAGATACGATCGTAGTAATCAATGAACGGGAAATCATGAATAGCGTTTCCGGAGCACGTACTTCTTGATGGGCTGGGTCACGGGGAGTTCGAGTGTCCGATTGACAGAAAACGCGAGCGGCCCCAGGAGGGCAGGTGTTGTACTTCCAGATACGCGGGTCCTTGGGATGGACAAGGTCCCAGAATGATTCGATCTTGACACCGAACTTGGTGAGACGAAGAGAATATGAGGGTTGAGGATGAGCGACGTACGTGTTTCTCGATGATTTCAGCGCCATCTGGAGCAGCAAAAAGTCCCCTGAAATCAAATGAAGTCGTTTTCAAACAGCACAGCGAGTGCACGTTTACTCACCAGTAGCCGAAGGTGTTGTAACCGACAACCTTGGTGATCTGGAGGCCGTGAAAGCGAGTCAGCGTTCATCTTAGAACAGAGGAAGGGTTTACTGGACTCACTTCCTCTTGGAGTTCTTCGTACGTTTTCGATGGGTTGGGGGCCATGTACCCCATAGCGAAGAACGCAAAACCGAGGAAACGTTCTGAAAACAAATTGGCAAGTACACTTGTCGTCTTTGAGCCCCTGAAAACAACTTTGTTCAGCCAGTTGTCCTACGCGTGAGGGATATCTCAACATTACCAATCGTGCCCTATGGCAATGACGTTGGTCACCTTTTCGTGCTCCAGGATGTCTACAAGATCCTTGGCAAGGAGACTGTGAAGATATTCTTTGTGATTCACTGGCTTATCTGTACCACCATAGCCTAGCATATCGGGAACAACAAGGCCATATCCCTTGGCCTTGAAGTAGGCGATCTGATAGCGCCAGTCGATGGCGAGGGAGGGGAAGCCATGAGCGAAAAGCAAACTCAGTTTGCCAGACTCGGGGGCAGAGAAGTAGTAGCGATACTTGTAGCCGCGAGAGACTGAAACTTCTTTGTAGCCTGATTGAAGAGACTCCATGGTGTGATGTGGGCTCTGGGGGTGGATGATGAGGCCCAAGGTAAAGGAAGGCTTTTATAGCTTCCAGGTGGGGTACGTCAACCGATGAGGCCGGTACCGGGGAGCACTGCGCATGATGTAGCCAATTGTATGGGGATGAGACCCAGACGGGCCCGGCACTTGTATATAGTTTTGAAACACTTTTCCGATAATCCGTCAGCACAGCGACAATCACAAGAACAACGATCTTACCGTTTATACCCAATGGTCCTAGCAAGGGGTCACGTCTTGCCAAACGTAATGGAATTTTGGAACCTACGCACGGAGCTGAGTCATGGTACTTCTCTGCCAAGATCGCCTGGAACCGAAACATATGACTGGGATTCTTCTCGGGGTCCAAATACTAGGCGGGAGTGTCAATCAGGCAGAGGGACGAAACATGAAGTGCCCTCAATAATCTACCCCAACAAATACGCGTCTAGTGAACACGCTTTGGGCGAAGATACCCCATGAACGGGAGCTCTTTAATCTCCATGCCTTATTAACCTTGGCTCCGTTCAATGCGATCGGAGACGGCTTGAAACGATTTCTTTTTCACTTCGATTGAGAGTTTTGCTAACCACCTCTAGCAGACTGACCGACCATTGCAGCCGCTTGGATTGTCCTGTAGGATAGTTCAGAGTATAGAGAATGTAGGTAAAGTGGAAATGACCTTAACAACCACTTATCGTCGAGGTACGACCCTAGCAGCCATTAATGAAGGGAACAAGGCAAATGTTCTGTCGATGGAATCCCTCCGTTCGACTTGAAGATGATAGATCAAGACATGCATACTAACGCTGTTCGCTATCATGGATTCAAGGAAGAAGTAACGAGATAGTTGTGCAAGGACGTGATTTGGCGGCCATGGATTGACCCTGATGGGAACGTGGGAGAAATCAGCCACCCCGCCCGCTTAATAGGCCTAAAGCAAGGCCTAAAGTTCCCGACTCGCCCATCACATTTGAACCCAACCCCGAAAGCCCCGTCGCGGCTCCTTTGGATGATCCACCTTACGGAGAAGTGCGTTTAAGATGTATCAAGCTCTCTCACCAAAGCAAGCCCCCAATCTGTGGGCCAATGGACCAGGACTCATCCGTTTACCACCACCTGACCTTTCAAATAAAGCGACCGGATGCACGCAAACGTATTCATGCCCTGGATTCAAATATGGCACGAATATCTATTATCCTCAGTACATTCTCTGTTTTCGAATTCGAATAAAGAACCCAAAGATCAACTCTTCGAGTGTCATTCCCAACCGGCTATTTGCAGTTAACGTTCAAAGTCCAGAGCCCCGGAACGTAAACGGAAATGACCTGGGCTGCCACAGAAGGACTCAGTTTGACTTCTGGCGGACGCGAGCCCAATTCCTACAATCTTGTCACTCCACGGCTCCCCAGGGCACGGTTCGCTGCCAAAGAAAGTGGGTGTAGAGCAAAGCGCTTGAACGTACGTACACGTTAGCAGAAGAAGACGTACTCGTAGACTATGCAAATGACAGAAGCCAAAAATAACGATCGTCGCTCTTTCTTTCCTTTGAAACAAATGAAGCGGCTACAGGGGATCCAGCACAGCCAATTCCTAGTTGGGCTGGATCCCGAGTCGTAATTAAGGGACGCTGCGCTCAGCTGCTGTGCACGCACGTATTAAGACGGTAACATGCTAATGGATCCAATAGATAAGTAGCCACATGAGCTACTCACCCCGACCATCAACGTTTCTCAACCCGTGCAAGTCTGTAATACTAGATGGACGCTAAAACGGTTGCCTTCATTGGTGAGCTTGCTCACGCGACTGGAAATGGACATGCCTGACTCTATAGCTAGCTCCGATAGCAGTGTTCGTCCTCGTTGTCGCGTACTATCTGCCGCTTGAGCCTACTCTTGCATTGGCTGCATTGGCTGCCTTCGTTCACACAAGGCAGGAGCAAAATGCGCTGCTCAGGAAATTGTGGGAAGGGCAGGCCAGGGACGGGGCGACAATCGCTCAACTCCAAGAGAACTTGTCGACGCTCGAAGCAGAGCTTCTTTCAACAAGCGCCCAAAACCGTATCTTGAGAGACCAGACAGAGGAATACAAGACCAACACACTTTCGATGCAAGAGTCCATCCAAAACCTTTCTAAAGACCTTTCAAACACAAGAAAGAGGGTAGCTCAACATCAAGCAACGATTACCCCCATGAAAGAAGCGAAGAACAAATGCGAGGCAACCATCGCTGAACTTCGGCAACAGTTATTGACGCTCGAAGCACAGAATGGTGCTTTGACAGAGGAGAACGAGAAATACAAGCGAAGCTCTCTTTCCATGCAAACATCCATTCATTCACTCTCCCAAGATCTTTCGAAAGCAAAAAAGATGGTAGTTCGGCGTAACGAAACAATTACCGATTTAACAGCACGGAACCTGGAGCTAGAGTCGAAGGTGGCCAATAGAGAAAAGCGAATCACTTGCCTCTTCCAGGTCGGGGCAGCGCTTAATCAAGATGTTACTTCGCTCCGACGGGAACTGGAGAAGATGAAAAAAGAAGCTGGTGACCACAGCGGGGCACGACCATACCAACGAGCGAGACAGCGAGAGGCGTCCGACACCTCCGAGCAGTCGCTGACAGGAATAATAGCTGCAAAAGACCAAGAGATGGAACGACTCGAAGATCACAGCTGCAAATGTAATTCCCAACTCGCATAATGATACTTTTCAAGATATGAGCTTGCAATCCTGGCAGTGGAGCCTCCTGTACAAAGAGGGTCAGAAGGTAGTGCAGTATCATACAAATAGCCCAGTCATCGGTCTAAGCGCGCACTACCGTTCGTTGGCTATTCTCCTTCTACCTCCTTGCCGCTAAGATTGAGGAAATTTGAGAATGAAACATGCTAATTTTACTTTATCGAGTCCGGGGGCATCCTCCGATCCAGACTGAGACTCCGTTGGACCACCGGCATCAGACAGGGGCCTGAGCTTGAAGATACTCTGTCCTGGGGGTACCAGTGATACACCAACCCAAAGTAAGCAGGGAATGGTCAAACCTTGATCCTGGCAGTGCTATTAGCTGCCAGTGGGCGATTGCGTGAGAGGACTCAGGGCAGCCTTCCGTTTGACTCTGAGGCTGCGCAGACACTTTACCAGGCTTCTTCGACGTCCCCATCACCACCCTCGTCTCCAATCGCGTCATCTCGTTCTCCGAATGACAGAAAACCCCTTAAAATTCGAAAATTTCGCTGGTGCATACGGTGTCCACCTAGGTCAGCAAATAATCAACTTCATCGCTGGAAATCAGTATCTTTTGAACACGGGTAAGGAAGCTGTTTGGAGTAACATCTGCGTTTCGTCTTGCTAAGATCGTGCCTTTAGACCTACTCCTTCGACTAAAACCTGTTCCTAACGCGTCGCACACCCGGAATCGGAAAAGAGCTCCCCCAGACTCGGCGTGCTTTCCCGGAACTCGAGAACAGGTTATCAAAGTGATCACAAAGTGGGCCGACGCGAGGGATTCGACATGCTCTCCTGGAACTGGGGAAGGCCTAGGGCAAGAGTTAGAACGGAGAACCTCCTCAACCGACGGTCGCGTGGTGGTTTCTTTCGAACCCCTTCAGATCTTTTGGCTTCATGGCTTTGCGGGCTGTGGAAAATCAGCTGTTTCCCTGGAGATAGCCCATGTATTTGAGCGCTCCGGGCGCTTGCTTGCAAGCTACTTCTTCTTCCGTAATGCGGGCGACAGGAGCACAATGAACGGATTTGCCGCAACGTTGGCGAGTCAGCTCACATCTGCGCTGCCTGCAACGGCGCCGCTCATTGAAGCCGCTTTGAAGGCAGACCCTGGCCTGCTGAATAATTGTGTCTCCTTGACCAGGCAGCTGGAACGCTTGGTTTACGAACCTTTCCAGGCTGTCATGAAAGGCGATCTTCTCGAAGAGACCATCAGAAAGGGACCCTTGGTCATCGTCATTGACGGTCTTGACGAATGTGAAGATAAGCAAGGCGTGGAGGAATTCATCGATCATTTGCTCGACTTCTTCCAGGAACATCCGCGTATCCCCCTGCGAATCTTTATTGCCAGTCGGGTGGAGCAACACATCCGCGAACGTTTGGAGGATGATCGGGTCCAGCTGTGCAATCTTGATAGTCACTCACCATACGATGATATCAAGAAATTCCTCCAGGTGTCGTTTTGCACAGCGGCGAAGCGAGACCGCGTCATCCGGGCGTACATTCAAGAATACGGAGAATGGCCAATAAAGCCGGACATGGACATGTTGACCGAGCAGACCGGAGGATCCTTTCTTCTTGCCTCAACAATATTCAAATCCACAGTCCAGCCGGCGACTGCTGAAGATCCCACGACGCCTATGGACCGTCTCCCACTCGCACTCCGAATGAATGGCCTCGATAACCTGTATGCGCATACACTCGTCCGTTCACAGCATCTGCCCTATTTCCACGAGATCATATCCACCATCGCACTCCTTGATTCCCCACTCCCAATCGTTGGGATAGCCGACCTTCTTGGTATCAAGATTTTCGAGGTTGTCCGTGTCTTGTTGAATCTGCAAGCACTGATTTACGTTCCCGGTACCGATGATAAAGGCGACGTAATTCTGTTCCACAAGTCCCTTAGTGACTTCCTCACTACCCAAAGCCGCTCGGGATGTTTCTACGTACCACCTTCATTCCATCTTCATTTGGCCTATCTTTACTTTTCCAACCTTTTCAACGATGGGGACCCTCAGAAGCATTGCAGGGGTTCCCGCTTTCGATCACACGCCATATCGTTTCTTGATGCACACTTTCGTGACTTCGTTGACCAGATTGAGCGGTTCAAGGTTTGCCACCCACCGCAGAGGGGCAAACTGCCTCTCCATGCCTTCCTCTGCTCCGTGATGTCCTGTCTCCTCTTCTTCGACGAGTTTCCCCCAAACACCGATCGTGCTGTCCTCGTGTACGTGATCACCGAGTGCACCAAACAATTGGCCTTGGCGGTGGAATTTCCAGACCCCTGTGTTGGACTCTGGCTGCAGCATCCAATACTTTCATATTTCATTGGAAACAGAAGCACCATCCAGTTCACCAAAGACACATATGAGGTCCTACAGCGCGACCTACGACGTGCATTCACCGCCATTCATACTAAGGTATTTTTGAACTTCATTCTTAATTGAAATCGCTGATAATGCCTGTGTAGTATCCCCAGCTTCTAAACCTATCTCGCTTAAGCTCAGCCGGAAAGAATGTCGATCATGAGGTCATTCCAGTTCCACAGGTACAGTAGCTCGCACAACCCGCGTTTCTTTGTCATTGATCATTTCCGACTTGTGTGCTCAGTTGCTTCAAAAGTTCGAGTGGAGGGGCATAGACACTCTCAGAGTACGTTCAATGATTACACCTCGGAGGCACGAAAGTTCTTAAAGAGTCTTCAACAGGTGCTGGAATGGATGGTGGATCGTGCTCGACACAAGTGGGAAATGTTGAAGATATCATCGGGTCCTGCCTTGGAGCTTGAGATTTTACATTGTAAAGTCTACCCCGGCGAAGGCCTACCTTGGGTAGTGGAGGATCTTTTGCCTAGAGTGAGATTCAATTACTACGAGTAGATTCTGGCGCAACTTACTCTACCGAGTCTGAATACGAATACTATCCTGAACCCGTAGATTATCTTTGAATTCGTGTAAATGCCAACGCATCTCACCCTGGGGGACGATGAGTCCTCGGGCCCTCCGGCCTGAGAGAGCTAATAAACAGGTTGGTGCAGTGGAGGGTCACCCCCATGAAAGTCCTTCAAATTTACTAATCGACCCGACAACGCAAAAGTGAATTTAAACCGAGGCCCTGAAGGTCAAGACGAGCGACAGGAGAACTATCTTCTAGCGAATTGCATCATGCGCTGTCTATGGACATGCAAAGGGAATTTCCCGAATTCTCATCCATTGTTTCGCATGTGTGAGGTGTCTGTTGGTGGCGATAGGAGTATCATCATTTGGTGATAACCTCCTCTTCTAACTTATCAGCGAGAATAAAAAGTCATGGTTTCGCTGGCCCAATAAAAGCTTAACGTTCGAACTATCCTTGGTAGTATCGTGTATAGTAGGTCGCATCCGATTGTATATTCACCCATACTGGCTATGCTAGCATCGCAAAGTCACATCGCAGCAAACTCAATGTTCACATAAAGAGAAGGCGTTGTGTTCCTTCAGACTCTTCGCGTGATCCCTCACGAACTTCTTCCTCTCCTTCATCAATTCCTCCCTATACTCCTTCGCTTCTTTCAAGGTGATTGGGAACCCATCCACCGCTTCAAACACACTATCCTTCAGTTCCACCGGTAGCGTATCGAATCCCTTTGCTGTCGAACCGCTCAAATTTCTTGTAGCAGTGACGGCTTCTCGCCACCAGTCCACTTGTTGAGGCGGAACACAAGCGGTACTGATTACACGGACGTTTGGGTCCACTAAGAACAGCGCCAGGATCTTCCTATGACCTTTCTGTGAGGGATCTTCCAGCTCGAACGGCTGTACCTGGTGCTGCAGGATGTTAGGGAAAGTGAGCAGCCGACCCTCCCTCGTCTCCACTTTCCCAACGTCCTGCTCGCCCGCTTCCTCGTTCTCACAGCCGAACAATACTTTCAAAAAGTCGTGGTCATCCTGTTCATAAGGTAATTCGTTCGCTTCTTCAGAGTCGATAAATTGGCGGAAGGCGAGGTGAGAAGCTTTGATATTGTGAGAGGAATAATAGTAGATGGCGGTTGCGCAGATGTGTTCGTTCTGCTTCCCTTCGATGTGCCAGGTGCCTCCCTCGTACTTGGGCTTCTCGGGTGTCAATTCGATATTGGCCAGCTTGACTATGATCTGGAGCGGTCGTCCTCGCTTTCCGTATAACTCTTTGAAGCTGAAGGGCTTAGGCTGTTTGCTGTATTTCTCGGGATCGAATTTCTCAGGTTCAGGCTGGACGACGACCTTGGGTGTTTCCTCTTCATCACTGTATTCTTCTGGTTCATCTTCCCAGTTATCGTCGCCATCGTCATCGACGATTTCGGCATCATTGTCGGCAGCATCTGGAGACTTGGAACCATCCGACCCGGCCTCAGGATTGTCCACGTCCATCCTATTCTTGTTTGCTCCCTTTGAGCCCCCTTCAGCATCGCTCCCGTCTTCGTTGTTATCGTCCTCATATACGACAGTATCGCAGGGAATTCTTTTGAACCAGTTGAACTTCTTGTCGCATAGAGGGGCCAGAGTGCTTTCCCATAGCGGAAGTGCTGCGTCAATGACCTGTTCAATCACACGGTACAACTCGGTGTGTTTCTGCGGATGAAGATTATTGATGTACGATATAATCCTGAACACGGAACGAAAAATGAGTTTCTTCAGAAGACCAAGAAAAGATTGCATCGAAGCTTACTTGGGTTCATTCCCTGAAATGTCAACCTCGCATGGCAGCCATTGGAATTTCAGGCTGTACGGCTCGATACCCTTCTTCTCGTTGGCTTTGGGAGCCTCTACTAAGCGAGCAAGGACGTCTCCCTCTCCACATCTCTCGACACAGTCCGCAAGCCCAACAGTCTTCTGTCCGACTTTCAAAACTCTGCTCTTTCCCCCAATGGCCGGGAACAGGCTAGGATGTACCAGGTCCAGAACAGTGTCGTTCGAACCAGGATGCCAATCCTTTTGGTTCTCGGGAACGTCCTCAAGGGGCTTGACAGCCTGCTGGAGGGCTGCCTTCACAGACTCTGGGACGGCGTAGTCAGACTTGACAACGTTGCCGTTGAACACCACCAGGGCGCGGTCTGCCCTATTGGCGTAGGCGTTTTTGGCAACGTGCTGCAGCTCCGCGATGCAAAAGTCGAACATCGCGTCAGTCATGTCGATGTCGTCCGCACCGACGGTTTCCGAACGCCATTTCTTAATGATCTCGGAGTCGAATGCCTACATTCGCATGCACTGTTAGATGTCTGACCTTTCGAACACCTTCACAGTAAGACTTCACCTTCTTGTCCCAGTCAGGTTTATCGGTAACCGAATTCATGAATCCGAGCATCAGAAATTCGCGGAGGGTTGTAATCGGGAGACTTTATAGAGTCGTTTAGAAAATGTTAGGAGACAATTTTGTCAACACTCACAATGCTTTATCGGAGACCCTCTTGCCTTGAGGTTCGTTGAAGGCCGACGTAATGGCAGACGGGAGAAGGGCTGTAGGAAACGGTTTCCCGACATAAAGTGGGTCCTTCTTGGTTGGAGTATAGTCCAAAGGTTTTCCCAAGCCAGGCACGGGGTGAACGATGGAGAAGTCAGGGGGCGAAGGGCTCATGGTCGTGGTCTGTGGTGTGAGTGGGAGGGAAGGGCGTGGTCATCATTGCGTCGGTCGAAGCTTTATATTCCCGACTCCCTTGATGGCTTCAAAAACATATTCAAATTGGGTAATAGTTGACAGGGTCATCAGGGGTGCGCCGAATTATCGAGGACGGTCGACACGAGTCACATCACGTCTGGAAATGGGTTCACGCGAGCGTGCTCAGGCTGTCGCGCCGTGTATTAACGATTTGACACGCAAGAAAGACAGAGTACGATGCCAAATTACACCACCGGGCTTTCTGGTCATAAGGAATGGCGATCCTCGATAGGTATAGGGTGTATGAACAGATTGAAAGGTGCGACATACACGATAACTACAGATCAGGCATTTTCCGAACGACCTTCCCTTCATTCTTTACATGGACCCGCAGCTTCGCCATTAGAGGAGAACTTGCCCATGGTTCTGGCGTTGGACGTTGTTCCGTCGCCCAGTAATAGATGTCCCAGTCAGGTTCGTCCAAGAGCTGTATTTCACGTTATTACCCGGATATTGAATAGAAAACAGCTACGCACCCTGTCGTATTCCCTCAGCTCGGCAACATTCATCGTCGCCAGGTTATCTCTTGCAAACGTGCTCAATAGCAAGTCCGACTCCAACGTCCCCCGCTTCCGTGACTGGTAGACAAGTCGTGCGCGAAGGGCTTCTTCTGATTCGTTTGGCCGAGGAAGAGGGGGCATTCTTGGGGCTCCTTCAGGCGTTTGGGTAGCTGCAATGTGTTGCGGAGAATGCGGTAGAGGCCATGGGTCCGCTTGACGAACAGCTGAGGTCATCAATGTCCTTCCGTGGGTACATACTTGTCTCCGCACGCAGGCAGAGGCTCTAGGAAGCAAAGAAAGCATTTTGAGGCCAGTCGTCGTGGTCGTCGGGGAGCAAGCAAAATCCGGGCACCGGAAGCTAGAACGTCCGCCCGCGGTCACATGCTTGATACCCACATTTTTGGCAAGTTTGCCCCTATAAGTGACACATCCGAAGATGGGTAGTATTAGGGTAACGATACATCTCGGCAGAAATACGATAATAGAGTTGATATTTCAAACTGTCGCCGTAGCGCGCTTCCTCTCCTTTCCAAGTGCGACACGCGTTTTCATAACACTGGGTCGCAAGTCGGCGGGTGCATGAGGTTGCAAAGGGTTGGGCTCTCTCTTCGGCATACCACCCCTCCGACCAGCATTCCGAAGGGACCTCCTTCCTGCATACGAGCAGACTGCATATTCCTGGCAGAAATTGACGTTATGATCATAAATGAGGTGTGCGTCGACCTGCAAATAATTCAGACTTGGCCCTCCAGGGCTTTTGATGTCGGGACACCGTACCTTGGAATAGATACAGTAGAAATCAAGAGGGTTCTCGTTTGCGACCGTTGGATAACTGCAGAAAATCTCGGTAGGGCTTGGGTCGAGCTGAGGAACAGCTCTCCAGCCTGCTTTGTCGAGAGGTGGACAGATATAATTACATGGCTGGGACGAAGGTGTTGGGGCTTGTGGGGCGGATACAACTGCTTGCAGATAGGGAAGTAAGAGAAAGTAGGCGAGGATTAGGTGGAGACCTCGTAGTGTCGTTGAAGGTTGAGCAGGCATTTGGCTAGCCTAGTTCACTTGAGTGGAGAGAAAGGTGAGCGATTCTCGGGCGCGAATTAACGAGTACCTGGCATACTGCAAAGCCGCCAGAATTTAAATAAGTCTGGATCCAGGAAGAAGAAAAGTTAGATTTGGATATCGCGGCGAGTGGCCGAGCCTCCACCTCGCGAAGCGATGCATTCTGTCACTGTCAGTTGCTATGTCGGGCAGATGAAAGATTCGCAGTGTCCACTACACGTGTCCCTTCGATCAGTGCGCGAAGGCCCGTGGAGATGTCGAAGAACGGTGATTTCGTCGAAAAGGTCGGGACAAGGTATTGCTGATTCGCAGCTTGACAGAGACCATAACTCGGAAGAAGTCGACCCAGGGCGCATGCACTAGCCCTAAAGCGTGACTGAACTTGAATTCACAGGCTAGGGCTGGTGAGCCCAAGCTTTGGGGCTATGGATATAGCGTCCTCGGATATCAAGAAAGCTTGGGCAAGGCTCGAGAATACGAGCAATACTTCAGAGAGCGTTCATGGCGCCTAGGTTGGCCAACCATCACAGAGAGGCAAAAAGCCCAGGTTATGCATATGCATATGACTAAAAGTGATGATTTTTGTGCTGCCATCCACGGAAAGGTGAACCTATCTTCTAATTCTTCAACCTCGTGTTAAAAAATAGTAAAGTTTCAGCAGAAGTTTCAGAATAAAGACTGAGTACGCACCTCAGCTGCAGTTGGGCCGTTGTGGGGTTCAAATCCATGTCAAGAAATCGACCAGGGGTTTGTCGCAGGAACTTGGAGCTAGGCAGGGGAACATTCTATCCAAGCGGAATCTGCTCCGGTCGCCCCGAGCCCTTCCACGCACCCTCATGCTTCTATCAGAGTTTCAGGAGTACAATTGTAGATTGGGTGTCGAAGCCATGAAGGGAAGAGACGAGAAACACATGTGGTGATGTGTTTGGTCGAGATGGAGTTTAAATTTGTTGCACGAGGCGGTCTCGTCCCCTCTCTTCTCTTCTTCGATATTACTGCTCTCATCCATCAAGCAACGAGGATACGGCGAGCTGTTTCAAGGAGAAAAGAAGGTCAACGAAGTCAACGACTTGCCGTACTTGAGGGACGAAGGAAAACGGGAAAAAGCGGTATTCTAAGAGCTTGAGATCATTTTTCGCCCAGGCGAAGACAAAATTTTCACTTGAAGGGCGGCCGTTCAAGCTGCCATCCAGACACAACGTGGGCAGCTGCCAGTGATAATAGCGACAACTGCACATGTGAAGTCCGCCGAGCATCGCAAGACATAAGGTTTTCGAAGNTTTAGCAGGGCCAAACTGTTGGAATGGCCTCCTGACAGCCTCGAAGTACCGCTATTTTTCAAGAGATCCTAAGTTCTGGGTGGGCTTGATTAGAGGGGTTGATACCTATCTGGTGTCATGCCGTGAATTTTTTGCAGTGAGGCAATTTTGAATAGAACGCGCTTTGAGAGAACGTCAGCGCTTCAGCGCCAAGCACACCGCAGCGCATTGCATCCCCACAATCCACCGACGCTAGCCTAGAGCACAGCCCACAGCAGCTTCTGCGATCTAGCTCATGACGTCGACTTTAACTTCGAGTACGACCTAGTACGACACAGCCCCGGCATTCTTTCGTCGGCGATGAGCGCCTGCTTGATTAGGGTTAGCCGACCGCTAAGCGCCCGGGGCTTTCCAGCTTCCGACGCGCTCAACTCACCGTTCTGTAAGGGCTTCCAAGTCAAATACTAAGAATTTGGAGAGCGCAGAGTATAGATGACGAATGCGATGGCCTTCTGGTCTGGGCTGATCGCGAAGATCTCGACAATAATCTAGCCACATTCGGATTGTTCACAGCGTGCGATATGCACGCTGCACAAGGGTATTCTACAGGGCGACAGGGGCTATACATGGCTATCTTGGTGTTGGGACGATAAATACTGCGAATGAAGTATATCTACTGTCAAAAAAGAATGGACATATAGTAAGGAATAGAAAGCATGTGTTCGCTACACAAAAGGTATTCTACAGGGAATAGGAGGTATACATGGGTATAGTAATGTTGGGACAATAAATACTACAAATGAAACATATCTACTGGCAAAAAGAACGGACATATAGAAACGAGTAAAATGCGTGGGTGTGTCATATGGGGAGTTATATATACAAAGAATAAAGTAGTTGCGAATAAAAACGACGAATAAACAGGAGACACGAAGGACATGTAATGGGCCCTGCAGCCAAAGTCCTGACTCCGCAGAACAAGAGGAAAGACAAATTGATCCGAGATGGAAAACCTCCAGGGTTCCTATATACGACAAACGGGAATAAATGAGACGGGCAACAGATTGGGCTGGGAAAAGGCAGGGATTTTTGGAAAAGGGTTGGAATGGCCGATGGAAAAATCCCGACCTCAAAAAGAGGCAGAATAATGCATACCGGGAGCGCAAGCCTTCTGATTTCCCTTCATCGGGAGGTCGCGAGAATCGGTCGGCGAGCGCACAGGACTGGTACCCTCCGAGCCAGGGGACCTGCCTCCGGACAGTACTACTTCGAGTCGGCAGTTACACTCGGCCAACCTGTCCTTCAGCCTAGCAATTTCGTACTCGTACCGTTCCCGTGTTTGTATGTCGAAGGGCTGTTTGCTAGCCTGCTCTCGGTCGAGTTTGATTCTGAGGGCGTTCCTCTGTATGCGCGAGGCCCATTGGGTTAATCTGGCGCTTCGAAATTCTTGAAACCTCCGGCGAAGCTGAGTGGAACGCTGATGTTTTTCGCGTTCCAGCCTTTCTTGCAGTGCAGCAATGCTTGCCTCCTTCCCTGCGACAATCTTCTGCAAGTCACTGTAATCCATCTCTCTCTGTTTCAATGTGTCCCTGAGTCCGGCCAACTCAACGTCCTTCTGCTTTACTACGGCCAAATGTATTTCGGATTCATTGACAATATCGTTGAGGACGGAGATCCGGCGTTGCAACGGAGAAGCCGCTTTTGATTCACCATCCGAAAGGAGGAGTCGTAGCCCTCGTCCGTCAAGTGAACGACCTTGCCCCAGCTGCGAAGGTGCGCGCTTGGCGGTCGAATGGCTCCTTGAACACATGATTTGGAAGAAGATCTCGAACCCGCGAGGAATGAAGGTCTTCGCCGACTCGTCTCGAGTCTCATCGGAGTCGCTCTCCTCTTCGTCAGTCGTGGGCTCCGTCGAGAGTGCCTCTAGAGGGGCGACCCGCGCTCGGGAGAACGCAAATGAAGGCGCTAATGGAGGGGGATTCCCCTTGGAGTTCGAAGATGCAGGAGACTCGTCAATATCGTCCGGGTGTGGGGGTCCGTTTGAGGCTGTCACGTCGTCGAAGCCGATGTCGTGAGGGAAGATGGGGGGAAGGGGAGAGCCACGTAAGGGTGCCATTCCCGGAGCCTTCCACAGACCGTTTGGGTATAGTCCCACCATGGGGCCAATCGACGACACCATTGTCACGAGAATCTGTTTCCTTTGTTAGAACAATACGATACGGATAGTCGATTCGAGAACTGACCTCGCAAGCAAACTTTCGATGGGGGTTATCTCAGTCAAGGGAATAGAGGACGACGTTGCTTTGTCCCAGACTATATACCAGATCAAATCACCGCCATCTTGGGTCTAGAGTTGAGAGATCTCTGAATCGAAGCCAAGGCATAGCGGCATTCTCCTACGCGAATACCACTGTGCTTTGTGCACAGCACGCGATTTCTTTGCCTTGTTCCCAAGTCAGATTCTTCCAGTGAGTTCACTTCCTTCGCAATAGAAAATCCCGCATACGTCGGCGGCGCGACGTCACACAGTCCGTATCGCCTCCGATTTCGAATTATCGATGTCGCACAGCGTCGCTATGTCCTCCTCCCTTGGGGATGGGTCAGGGCGCGAGCCTAATAGTATATCTAGATCATGACCAAATCGCGGAGTACAGTAAGCACTGGTTACTGAGTTGACTTGACATAATGAAGCCCAAAAAGCCACTAGCATCATTTCAGCTGCCAAAAACTGTTCGAGTGACCGAGTGCAATGAGGGCAGGACACATTCTAGAGAGGTTGCCAGAAATTTAGCAGCAAATGCCCGCCTCAATCATATACCAGCAACTTACCAACCGTTCGCCCTAGCAGCATAGCGGGCGGATCAGATTTGGATTGAGAGTTCGCTTAGCGCTGGAGATATCGCAGTCCCAGATTAGCCCTGAAGGCTCCCAGCCACGGTATTTCCGCGATAACTCGCTTTGTCGTGCACTGGTTGGTCCGGAAGGCCAGGGACTAATTTGGAAACTATAGAGATCCATCGATATCTGAGTTCTCCTCGTGCTTGGATCCAAGCAGAATTGGCATGTCGCATGATCATGAAGATCAGAAACCTGAGATTTGTCGTGTTCGTACTTTGAAGCGGCAGAGTTTACGTAGCTGGTGAGTAAGTCAGAGGCGACTGATAGATGAAACTTGTCACGGATACCTGGAGAAGAGTAACTGCTGGGGATTTGGGAAAAGCTGGGGCGTCAGATGACAACCAGAGAGAGTTGGCATTATTCGTGGCGGCTCCAGCATAGCCTTCGTATGAGCTCAGCGAGCCGAGATAGACCAGGATTAGAGGCCCAGAGGGTGTAGAATGGCGTGGAGCTCGCAGAATAGATAAAGACATTTTTTGAATATCGCCGGAATGTTGTTGCTCGTAGGCGAGTCGGAGCTAAGTATCGGAGATTCAATTATGTAACTGAGCTGAGGTCAGGTCGAATTTTCTGACCAGCAAAACTAGTGGGAGTCTGCCCATATCCATGACAAGGCGACTCTTTCACAGGAGCCTACTCCCTGGAAGGGTGAAGCACAAAGAGAACGATATGCCGGGTAAAATCTTCTAGAGATACATCACTTCTCATCAAAAGACGCATAAAGCCAATTCCAACTGCCCGAATGAACACAGAGTGGCAGCCGATTAAGCGTACGTATTCATTGCAAATCGCATTCGAATTCAAGACATCGTTTCTGAACAAATGGTACCACATTTCTGCCGCTGTTTGGGGGTCAATAGCGATGCCCCAATAGTTTGAAGGTCGACAACGTTCAACGCCCACTTTCTCACCGCACCTGTCGCCGAAGCCCTCCTACATAGATTTTTGCGAAAACAACTGCTTTCAGCCTGACCCCGCTGCCATTCGTTATCGGTGCAGGTTTTACCGTTGTCCTCGCATGCGCAGCGCTTCTGCTCGACATATAAAAGCCTTCCAATGCACTTGATCCCTGGATATCCCTTCGTGTGGCTCGAATGATTCCATCTCGAACGAAAATCAAGCTGAACACTGCACAAAACGTCTCCGAAGGCTTCCTCCTACCTATCTTATTTACATCGAACGACTGTCAGCACTGACAGAGTTTGTTGTCCTGTTGGCCGGATGGATCCACTTCGTGAGTGATCTTTCAGTGTATCCTTTCTCCATGATCATCAACATGGGGTGGACAACTTCCAACAGTGAACTCCTAGCATTTCTGCGCCGCGCGCGGCTTCTCCAAGACGGCACGCAGTAAGAATCAAGAGGGTTCTCGTTTGTGACGGTTGAAAAGCTGCAGAAAATCTCGGTAGGGCCTGGGTCGAGCTGACGGACAGGTCTCCAGCCTGCTTTGTAGAGAGGTGGACAGATATGATAAGATGACTGGGACGAAGGTGTTGGGACTTGGGGGGGGACTGGATGCTGGAAGAAAAGTTAGATTTGGATATCACGGCGAGCGACCGAACCGCCACGTCGCGAAGCGATGCATTCTGTCACTGTCAGATGCTATGTCGGGCAGATGAAAGATTCGCAGTGACCGCTACATGCGTCCCTTCGATCCGTGAGCGAAGGCCCGTGGAGATGTCGAAGAACGGCGATTCCGGCGAAAAAATCGGGACGAGATAAGTATGGCTGAGTCGCTACTTGACAGAGACCATTACTCAGAGGAAGTTGACCTAGAGCACATGCACTAGCCCCAAAGCGTCACTGAACTTGGGTTCATATGCTGGGGTTGGTGAGCTAAGCTTTGGGACTACGGATGTAGCGTCCTCGGATATCAGAAAAGCTCGAGCAATACTTCAGAGAGCGTGCATGGCTGGCCAACCATCGCGGAAAGGCAAAAGGCCCAGGTTATGCATACGCATATGACTGAAAGCGACGATTTTTGCGCTGCCATACACGAATATGTAAACCTATATTCTGATTGTTCAACCGCCCCGGGCCGCTGAGAACTAGTGAAGGTGCTGTGAATGTTCAACAGAAGTTTCGGAATAAAAGCCAATTGCGCACCTCAGCCGCATCTAGGCCGTTGTGGGTCACGTCCACGCCAAGAGATCGACAAAGGGTGGCAAGCACACGGAGCTAGGCAGGAAGACATTCTATCCAAGCGGAGTCTACTCCGGTGGCCCTAAGCCCTTCCACACACCCTTCACGCTTCTATCAGAGTTTCAGGGGTATGTCGAAGCCATGAAGGGAATAGGCAAGAAACACATGTGGTGATGCGTTTGATGGAGATGGAGGTCAAATTTACTACACGAGGCGGTCTCGCCCCCACTCTTCTCTTCTTCGATGTTATTACTATCATCCATCGAGCAACGAGGATGCTGCATTTCAAGAAAAGAAGGCGTTTCAATGAAGTCGAAGACTTGGCCTGTTTGGGGGACGAAGACGCAAAAAAGCAGTATTCTGAAAGCTTGAGATCCTTTGTTGCCAGAGCAAAGACAAATATTTCTCTTGAAGGGCGGCCGTTCAAGTTGCCATCCAGACCCAGCATCGTGGGTGACTGTCAGTAAAATAGTGACAATCTTACTTGCGGAGTCCGCCGAGCATCGCAAGACCCAAGGTTTCGAACTCTGCGAGGACCAAACCTTTGGAATGGCCTCCGGACAGCCTGAAAGGACAGCCTTTTCCAAGAGTTCCTAGGTTCTGGGTGGGTTTGGTAAGAGCCATCAACAACTATATGGTGTCATTCCGTGTATGTCTTGCACTGAGCGAATTCTAAATAGAAAGCGCTTTGACACAACATTCGCGCTAAGCAGACCGGTACTCCAGCACTTCGCATCCTGACAATTCACCAATACTATCTTAGAACGCATAGCCTACAGCATCTTATCCTCGATATGTTGGGCATCTGCGATATAGCTCATGACGTCCACTTGACTTTCAGGTCCGACATAGCCCGACACTCTTTCGTAGGCGTAGGCGATGAGCGTCTGCCTGATTAGGGATAGCCGAGCGCTAAGCGCCCGGGGCTTTCGAACTTCCGATGCGCTCAACGTCGAGTTCTGTCAGAGTTTTCAAGGCGAGATACTAGGACATTGGGAAGCACAGAGTATAGATTACGAATGCGGTTGCCTTACTGATACCGCGCGGCGACCTTCTGACTCGGATCTAGGCGGATCGCAAAGAGGATCTCGAAAAATAATCTACTTTTGGGTGTGCGATATATCGATACAAGGCTACGCAATGAGCGCTCTACAGAGCAATAAGGGCCATACATGAGTGTCATGGTGTCAGTTCGACAAATACTGTAAAGCGATAGTATCTACTGGAAAAAAGAATGGACGTATAGTACAAATGTAACGAGTAGAATGCATGCGTCATATGGGGGTTATAAATGAGTAGAATAAAATAGTTGGGAATAGAAATGAAAGGAACAGGTACTCCAAGCAGAGTCCTGACTGCGAAACAAGATAAAAGCGTGAATGGAGCATATCTACGGGGAAAAGAATGGGCATATAAGTGCAACGAGTAAAATGCATAGATGTATCATATNGGGGGGTTATAAATGAGTAGAATAAAATAGTTGCGAAGAGAAACGAAAGGAACAGGTACTTCAGGCAGAGTCGGGACTCTGCGAAACAAGAGAAAAACGCAACTTTTGATGGAGAGGGAAAGCCACCAGGGTTCCGATCAATGACGAGCAGGATGTAGAGAGGCACGGGTTTCAAAAAGGGTTGGAGTGGAAAATCCCGACCTCAGAAGGAGACGGACAGACGTATGCCAGGAGCGTGAACTATCTGATCTCCCTTGACCGTGGGGTGGTGCCGAGCTTTGGTCGGCGAGTGCACATGGCTGGGGCCTTCTGAGCCAGGAGACCTGCCTCCGTAACCCATTGTTTCCAGTAGGCTGTTACACTCGTCCAAGCGATCGTTCAGCCTGTCGATTGTATATTCGTAATCTTCCCGCGTGCGCATATCGAGCGGTTGGTTCGTCAACAATCGTGTTTCAGGCCTTGCTCTGAAGGTGTGCTTCTGCGTGACAAGGGGCAGACAGACGCTCTGAAGTTTTTGACACCTCCGGCGAAGCTTACAGCACTGCTGTTCCTCGTGGTCCAGCCGTTCTTGCAGTGCCTCGATTCTACGCTCCTTCTCTGCAACGGTTTCCTGGAGCTCGGAGAAGGCGAGCTCGTGATATTGGAAAGCCTCTGAGAGATTGCGAACTTCGTCTTGCAAGCCGCTATAATCCACCTCCTTCTGCGCCAATGCATGTTTGAGTTGGGCTAATTCCGCTTCCTTTTCGTTGACCAAGGCCACAAGCTCTTCTGATCCTCTGGAAAGATCGATGACGGAGATCTGACGTTGCAGCGGAGACAAAGCCGCTGGATCGTCCTGCTCCATCTCATCCTCGTCCTCGGAATGAGGAAGACGCAGCCCCCGACTGTTGACTAGGCGACCCCGCCTTAGCTGCCGAAGCGCACGCTCAGCGGTTGAGTGGCTCCTCGACCGCACAATTTGGAAGAGGTCCGAGAACTTCCTAACATTGCGAGGAATGAAGGTCTTCGGAGTCGCCGACTCGTCTTCAGTCTCCACGAAAGTCTCATCGGAGTCGCTCTCCTCATCGTCAGCCGCGGGCTCTTCCACGGGCTCTGCCGTGAGTGCTTCTAGAGGAGCGGTCCACGCTCGGAAGAATCTGAGTGAAGGTGCCGGCGGAGGGGGCTTCCCCTCGGAGTTCAACGATGGAAAGTCGTCGATATCGTCCGGGTGTGAAAGGATGCTTGGGGCTGCCACGTCGACGCATATAATGTGGGAGAGTGTGGGGGGAAGGGTGGCACAGAGTAAGGAAGGAACCAAAACCGTCCAAAGACCGTTTGGGCATAGTCCCAACATGGCGCCAATCGCAAAATCGTCCCCGGGGATCTACCTCCTTTGTTAGACCTCTACAATGCGGATAGTTTTTTGGAGGCTGACCTAGAGCAAACTTCTCGGTGCGAGGGGGGATGGATGTTATGCAGTCAAGGGCAAAGAGACGGGGATTACTTTGTCTCCTGACTATAAATCAGATTTCAATCACCGCCATCTTGGAAGCAGTGAATCTGGAACGAAGACAAGGCATGGGCATCCTCCGACACGAAGACCACTGTGCTTTGCGCAGCACGCGCTTTCTTGCCCCTGTGCCCTAGTCAGATTCTTCCAGAAAGCTCATAGAGGACCCGTATATGCCGGCGATTCGACGTCACCCAATCCGTATCGCCTCTGACCTCGAATTTTCAGTGTCGCACAGCGTCGCGATATCTCTCCTGCTTTGGAAATGGGCGCGAGTCCAGATCATGACGCCACCGCGAAGCACAGTAAATAAGCAGTAATCACTGAGCTCACGAAACACCGCCGTACGATACTTGCAGTGACATAATGAAGCCCAAAACGCCACTAGCATCATTTGAACTGCCAAAGACTGTTCAGGTGACCAAGTGCGCTGAGGCAAAGGTGGATGTGTTCAGACGGACAGAAGCGAATGACCGCCTCGATAATATCCCAGCAGTTGACCAAGCTCACTGTCCACCCCAGCACCATAGCGGGCGGATCAGAATTAGATCAGATCTATTCAAGAGTCATTAGCGCTAGAAATATCGCAGTCCCAGCCCCGGTATTTCCGCATTGTCGCGTACTGGTAGAAGGCCTGGAAGGTCAGGGACTAATTTGGAAACCAAGAGATCCATCGATATCTGAGTTCTCCTCGTGCTTGGATCCAAGCAGAAGTGGCGTGTCGCATGAAGATCAGAAACCTGAGATTCGTCGTGCTCGCACTTTGAGGCGGCAGGGTTTACGTAGCTGGTGAGTAAGCCAGAGGAGCAAGCGACTGGTAGATGAAACCTGTGACAGATAGCTAGAGAAGAGAGTCACTGGCAGATTGGGGAAGAATCACGTATCCGGCGACGATCAGAGAAAAAACTTGTTGGCACCATGAGTGGCTGCCCCAGCATGGCCGTCATACGAGCTCAGCAAGCTGATGTAGACCAGAATTCGAGGCCCAGAGAGTGCCGAATGGCGTGGATAGCAAATAAAGTCACTTTTGAAATATCGAAAGTGTTGTTTTAGGCGAGTCGGAGCTATCGGTCGGAGATTCAATTACGTAACTGGGCTCAACAGGTGAGCCAAAACGACTCTTTTCCCTCCAACTACATTATCACAGGAGACTACTCCCTGGAAGGGTGAAGCACAAAGAGGACGATACATTGAGTAAACTCTTTCAAAAATACATCACTCGTCAAAGAACGAAAGACGCATAACACCATATCTAGTATTGACACTTGCTCGAATGAATACAGAGTGGCAGCCGATTTATCCGCACGTATTCATTGCATTCATATTTGAGTGATAAAGCTAAATCTCATTCGAGACATCATTGGGATGAAAGCCTACTTCCTGAATGAAAGGCTCCACACTGCTGCCGCTATTTGCTGGTTGATGGCGATGACCTGAGCTGCACGTAATCAAGGTCAACAGCATTCAGCGCCCACTTTCTCATCGCATCTATTGCCGGGACTCTCTAACATGGATTTATGTGAAAAGAACTGCTCTCAGCCTGACCCCGATATTGCAGGTATTGGGGTACGCGCACTCACCTTTCTCACCCGTACGAATCCTGATAATCCTGACTGCGTACTTTGTGCAGGGGATGGTATCATTCGCTATTGGTGCAGGATTTACCATCGTCATCGCATCCGCAAGCCTACTGCTCAACATATCAAAGTCTCCCAATGGCCTCGATGCCTGGCTATCCCATCTTATCGCTCGAATTATTCCATCCCGAATGAAGATCAACCCGAAGACCGCAGAAAGCCTCTCCAAAGACTTCCTCCTGCCTATCTTATTCACCTCGAACGACTCTCAGCTCTTGACAGGGTTTGTTGTCCTGTTGGCCGGATGGATTCACTTTGCGAGGGACCTTTCAGTGTACCATTTCTCCGTGATTATCAACATGGGCTGGTCAGCTTCCAACAGCCAGCTTCTAGCATTTTTTGCGCTGCGTCTTCTCGAAGACGGCAGACTGTCAATGAGAACTCGTCTGCCTTTTTCACAAGCAAGCGTGGACTCGGTCGCACAGGGAGGTCGAAGGAATACACAACCCCGAACTCCAAGACGATCCAAAAGGAGTCGAGGGTTGCTCATGATCAGTCACGCTCTGCTGTTATTCGCAGCCAGCACACTGCAAGGACATCGGGCATGGGATGCTGCATATCTGCGCCCAGCTCGATGCATTGCCAGGGAGTGGAAACCCGGTGGATCCCCGCTAGGATGGATGATCGCGAATTGGTTCATGCTCATCTGGGGATATTGGAGTCCAGTACATCGTTTATTCTCCAAGAAATCACCTTCATCATCAAATATCAATCCCGATAATTGCAGTGAAACCACCGCGGTGACCGCTAGCGATGCCTCTTCCATTTCTAAACCAGCATTGACCCAGGAAGTCACTCAATATATTCGAAGACTGGTTGACCTGGCCATCGTCTTCCTCACTTCCATGACGCTTCAGATTGCTCTCCCGGTTGCATGGTATATCTCGGGATTGGTTGAATTGGCAGCCGTTCGTCGCTACGGGACATTGTCCTTCCAAAAATGTGGGGAAGACGCACAGAAGGAGTATCAGTGGGGATTTGGGCAGATTGCACCCACTCTTTACCTCCTTTCTCTTTTCCTTCCTACTCTCGATGCGTTCCGTGATTACCAAGACTTGAAGAGAGCCAGAGTGGACTGAGCCTGGGGTATAATGTCGTCTGCTGCTTATTTGGGAGTAGATGTATATTCGGTCATATATATGAAATTTGTAGCTTTTCAGAGTGTTCATCTGTATCTTTAATAAATCGTTTGGATGGATTTACCAAGAGTCATCGACACCTTTATAGTTTCATGCCGCGTATGTCTTCCTGAATAGAATGCGCGCCCTAAGCACACTGGTCACTTTGCATCCGCAATGCACCGATGCTAGCCACGTCTCCTCCCCATTATGGAACTTCTGCAAGCTAGCCCATGGCGTTGACTTAAGCACAGGTCGATATTCTTTCGTCGACCACGAGCGCCTGCTTGATTTAGGTTAGCTAAGCGCCAAGCGCCCAGAGCTTTCGAGCTCCCGACACGCCCACTAATATGTCTTCCTGTAAATGGCTTCGAGGACAGATGATATGCGTTAGTCTCCTAGGAGAGCGTAGAGATTGAAGTAGAACGCCGTTGCCTCGCTGATACACAATTCTGACTGGCTGGATCACAGAGAGGATCTCTAGGAATCTCACACATCAAAATTGTTTGCTGTGTGCGATATGATGCGTGGGCAGACAAGGGGTGCTCTTCCTGTTACTAGGACAGCTACATGGGTATCGCAGTACATTGATTAATGCTTACTGGAAGCAAGAACAGACATCATTTGGGAACACAGGTCAATTAAGCTACAAAGAAAAGGCAGGCAAATGCGAATATGTCGAATAGTTATAGGCATTCAGGGGGTTGATAAATGAGTAGAATAAATTAGCTGCGAATTAACATGAAGAAGGAATGTAAAATATGGTCCAGGTGGTCCTGGTTCCTCGAAAGAGGGTACAAAAGTAAGCGAAAGCGAGTCCCAGCGGGGGAGCGATGAACGGGGAACAAAACAAAACAAACGGGATGCACAGCGCACGACAGACGGCACTTGTAAAGGACATCCGGTTTCAAAAGGAGTTGGGCAATGGGCGGTTAAAATATCCCAACCTCAGACAGACCTAGAATAGGTCATGGGAGGGGCACGAACCTTACACCCGCCCTGTAAAGGGGGGTGGTGAGATTCGGCAGGTGAGTACACAGTGGGGCTACTGTCCTCCGAGTGCCCGCCTTCGATGAGCAGTTGGCACTCAGCCAAACGTTCTTCCAACCTAGCAATTCGATGCTCGTAGTATTCCCGTGTTGGAATATCGAGGGGCTGTCTGCTCGCAGCCTGTCGTTCGAGATTGATTCTGAAAGCGTTCTTTTGCGCTACAGATGGTGAACGTTGTGAACCAGCACCATGGAGATTTTGAAACCTCTGGCGAATTCGAAGCTTGCGGCACTGCCGACGTAGCGCGACAATGGTAGCGTCCTTCTCCCTGATGGTCTCCTTTGCCTTGGAGAGGACAGTCTGTGGGCTGTGGACCTGGTCCTGCGAGTTGATGTGGTCCACCTGGAGACGTAGGCCTCGACCATTGGCCAAAGGTTTCCGACTTAACTCTGGGGGTACATGGTTTCCAGTCGAATGACCCTTTGACCGCGCACTTTTTATGGAGTCTGAGAGCCTTCTGACCTTGAGTAGGATGAGCAGGGAGAGAAGAACACAAATACCCCAACGAAAGCGGGGGCTCAATTTAGCCATGGCGTCAATCGTGAACACCATCGTGCGCAGGAATCTGTTTCCTTGTCAGAGCATTTCAGTACAAGGGGTCTTGAGAAACCTCACCTAGACGACTGAGCAGACATGCCAATGTGTAGGTTAAGCATGTTGCGGGGTGGGGGGCTTGATGTTCTGGCAGTCAAGGGTAAAATGTCAAAAATATGGTTTGCTTTGTTTCTCCCATATATACTAGATCATCAATCAGCGCTATCTTGACGGCGGCGTTTGGGGCCGTTACCATAAGTGTCGTACGCTGCCGTATTCGTGAGCTCTTCCAGAATTCCACGGCCAATGCTTGCACTGTACACCGCAGTTTCGTCCTGATATAGATATATCATCGCGCCGTAACCCATGCCCAAAGCAGCGAGAGGACAGGGGCGCTGTATGACATCGAAGCCTAAGGCAGTACGGACCTGGGCTGGGTGGCATTGAACCACCGACATTCTACTATCTACTATATTGTCGCGAAAAGGAAGTGGATTCTCTGGAAGACTCTATATTTGTGACAAGTCACAAAGGAAGGAGCGGGCTGTGTGCATAGCTCACTGGTACTCGTGTTGCACATATGGTTTAGAGATCTCTCACCACCAAATTTGTATTGTAGCTGTCATATGGATGACCGCGGGCGCTCAGGGCGGGGCGGGGGCTTCCCAGAGAGCCATCCGCTGAGAAAGAGAGTAATAATCGGACACCTTGATAACGCCCCACCAGCTTGCCGGTCCCAATGCGTGCTCGCCCCAGCAGCGTAGCGGGTAGGTTAGAGATATTCGAGAGTTGGGGATACCGTAGTCCCGGTTTAGCACGAGGAGGCTCCCAACCAGCGTGGTTCTGCACTCGCTTTGTCGTGTGGTTAAAGGCTTGAAAGGTCAGGGGCTATTTGGAACCATAGAGATCCCCAATCTCCTAGGTCTCCTCTCATGGGATAAATCTGTTGAAGAACCCCCCTTTCCCTGATAACCCAGGGGTTTCTCAACAGCGTAACGGGCNAACCTGGGTCTCCGAGGGTTCGCATCGCCGGAGGGCTGTGATGGGATCATTCTTGACCGGAAACTTGACGGGGCCGGCGCTTTCTGACTGAGGGGCTTGAGTCTTGTGCAACGAAAAGATTGGGATTCTCTATGGTAATGTACATACATACAGCTATGCAAGACATTTACAACGCACAAATAAACNYTTTTTTTTTTACTTGTTGGATGAAGAAGGGGGCACCTGGTGGTGAGCTATGAAAGAACTTTTTTGAGTTTGCCGTCCCAAGTCCTCTGCCCATTGCAACTCATTGGCACAAAAGGAGGCATAAGTATTCTATTTTATCGCAGTCTAAATAAATCGTTTACACCAGGTCAATGGAGGGTGGACAATCAAGGAGCAACAGAACGCGGTGAACCCACAGATCACAAATGCACGGCGCTTGCACTCGCTCCACAGCATAGGTCTCCCCTCTCTTTCTTTCCTGGTTTCATATTTCTTTTTCCATCTATTACAAAGAGCTCTAAATCTTTTTCTGCCTTCCCAAATCCTACTCTATGTATTTTATTTATTCTGACCATGTCAGAAAATTATACCAGACTCGGAGCCTCCTGGCCCAAGGCCGGTAGCTTATTGTGTGCTATCTTCCTCCAGCAATCTCTACCATTCCATTAGCCAGCTGAATCGATCCCTGATCCCATAAATGCATTGTTTCTTCCTCCACGACTTAGGACGTCGAGGGTCGAAACAGAAGTTCTTTCGATCCACTGGCAGTTAGTGTTACCAAGTCTGCTCATTCAACCTGCTTGCACAAAACAGACCATGAGCAATCTCTTTACTAGCAGAGCTTATACAAATAGATCCAATATTGCGCTCCGGTGAGCGGCGAGAATCGCTGAGCACCCTGGTGAAGGCACTGTGCCAAGTGACCAAGAGGGCGCTCTCCGGACAGCAGTCCGGCCGGTGTCACAAACACCAGCAAACACAGTATTTGGCTTGAGAACGGCTTCGTTGCAGAAACCCTGGGTTATCAGGGAAAGGGGGGTTCTTCAACAGATTTATCCCCTCTCATGCTTGGATCCAAGAAGAAAGTGCCAGTGGCGTACCATATGATGATCAGAAAGTTGAGATTTCTCGCATTCACACGAAAGCAGTCGGGTTTACAAGTCAGGCACGCGCGACTGATAAATGAAATCTGTAAGAGTACCTTACAAACCGGACCTTCAATTGAGATCGTATCTTGGGCGTCAATTCTGGTTCAAGAAGTTTCTCCCCATGCGAGCCCTGGTGAAGACGATTCTTTCTCCTCACCGACAACATTCAGGGTGCTCTCTCGCAGTGCACGGAAGTCTTGAATAAATGGGTTGGAACCGAGAAACGCATCCCATTAGTTTGCAAGACACTTGTCTCGGCTCAAACATACTAGTAATTTAAGGACTGGAAATTTGCCGTAAGAATTCAATGCGATAAATCTAATTTACATTCCGGATATCATTGGGATAAAGGTATAGCTCAGGATTTACGAGAACTTGTTCAATTCCTGCTGGGCTTCGCCCTTGTCGTGTTGAAGGTTTCCTGTGTTTCCAATTCAAGTAAGTCCCGGGGAGAAATCAGGCCGAAAGCGAAGGGACCGTACCTTTGGCCTCCTGAGCACGGTCACCGGTAATGGCACCAACGATGGTATCCTTCTTGCCTTCCAAACGGTCAGCTGCTCCTTCGGCCCAAGCCTTGGCTTGAGCGGCGTTGTATTCTGTTTCGCCGGCAGCGTGCTCTTGCTTGCCCGAGTCGACCCATGATGTGGCTCCCGTGGCGTTGCCAATCGCCTCGACTACGGTACCCTTTACAGAGTGGAATTGGCCGTTGACCTTGCTGTTATTTTTTACTCATTAGTATCCCTAAATTTACAAAATTTATTATGAAACTTACGAAGGCTCGCCGTTAAAGGTGTTTGAAGCAGAACCGGACATTTCGAGTTGATGTTAAAGTAAATGAAGTGAAGTTGACTTGGTGTGAGTGATTGTTCGTTGGGTGTTTGTTTGTTGATCTCTCAGTCGGTGTTCTACCGAGCTTTATATCTCGCCTTGGCCCTCATTTCCATTCTTCGCTGATTGTGACTTGAAGCTTGAAACTTCGATGCATTTCCAAAAAACTCTGATCCATGACGCTCAGATGCACTGCATCTCTGACCCGTGACGTCACTTCTTCGGAGTGAGGTCAATGTCGTCAGAGTGACACACGGACAAACAACGCGTAGTGGGGCCTACTAATGAACTAATGACGATCATGACGTGCCTGCTCCATTCCTAGACGCCACTTTCGAACTTTCCTGAAACCGTGCAACAACGATTCTCGTCATCGTTAGCCTTGTTGAGGGAATGCCGAAGTTACGATCCGCCCGAACTTGTGATCGCGATTCCCCGACCAGGCTGAATCGTGATGGCACTGCCGGCTCATCGAGGATATATAAACCGTCAGGATGAAGACCTGAAAGACCCAGAAATCATCACAACCAACACCCCTTCCACAACTACAATCCACCACTACTACTTTATTCACCATGTCCAGCGAGCCCAGGTGTGTCCGATTTCTTATTCATCGCTAGAAGCCTCGCTTAAGTCGTCTCGTCTTTAGCAAGACCAGCGGTCAATTCCACTCGACCAAGGGCAACGTCGTCGAAGCCATCGGCAACTTGACCGGAGCCACCAGCTGGCAACAATCCGGAAAGGAGGAACACGCTCAGGGCGAGGCTGAGTACAAGGCCGCCCAGGTGCAAGGATACGCAGAGGGTACCGTCGACCGTGTGACGGGCAAGAAGGACGCCGTTGTTGGCGCTGTCACTGGCGACAAGTCTCAGCAGGCAGAAGGTGCGTTTTTCTTTTCACTTTTCGTCCACCAGCGGCTGATTGTTGCATTTAGGAAACGCTCGCCATGATAAGGGCGAAGCCCAGCAAGAACTCAACCGCAACGTCTAAGCGTCGGGACAGCTCTGCGCCATGACCTGTAACGATTCGAATGTACTCTAATAATCATCAATACTTTTCCCCGCAACAATACATGCATTTGTATTTTTATCCGTGATTGTATTTCTGGCTCCTGGATCAGTGTCGGCGATTTAATATTTAAGCTTAAGGCTAAGTACCAAGTTGAGCGTTTGCGAAATTTGTGTCGATCAGCGACAGCGACCCCGCCCCAGTCTCGGAAAGTGTACCGCGTCCTGTTGACGAATTCGTATGTTTGGATCGATTCTACAAACTGAAATTGACGAGGAGAACAGCCTGAGCTCGGTTGTGCAGCTAGTTGCTATAAATAGCTTTCCCATCACTTTTGATCAAGTTCTCGAGATACGTGCATGCGACGTGTCGTTGCTTGGCGCCTGGTTCCTTACAATATTGACTTCATGTTCTCCTCCTGAATAGCTCCAGAGTACGGAATGAAGCGCTTTCTTCACCTGCTCTTAGCAGCTATTGCTGCCAATGCAGCAAGTCCTCCAGTCCAAGTGTCGCTCAAGTCGTCCTGGCCTGCACCAAGTTCACTAGTCGAACTTTTGTGAGTGGAATAAGCATGGACGTTGAGCTTTGGTAGTGATACTGACCGGTATACAGAGAAACATTTGCTTTAGAGGATGCTGAATCCTTCTACCCATTGTTGGACTTGCTCACGAATCGTGAGGTGTTGCCTTCAGTGAACGTGAGTCCTGAAGGGCTGCACCAAGCGACGGTCGAAATCGCCAAGTCCAACAAGCTTCTCGAACAACCAGGCTCTTTGGAGAGCGTAGAGATGAACCTAGCAATGCACGCAGCAACGCCCAAAATTGAAGCTTTCTACACCTACTATGAAACTCATCATAGCGCCTCGGAGGGTCGGAAATGCGGTTCCTGGGTGGACTGGTACGGAGACGTTGTCTGTGACGTCGAGAAACTCGCTAGCCTTGCTGGCGTCGAAACTCTGGACTCCTCTGAAACACATGGGTATGTAGTGACGATGTCTTCATCTCCGGTAGCTGCTAACCAGCCACATAGCTCGTATCCTAGACCTAAGACGCTCACATTCGACCATATTCACCCTTCATCTGAGTTACTCGTGGAAAGACCAAAGCGGACCGCCATTCTCTATGCCTCACTTACATCTCCAAATTTCCGGGAATTACACGAATACCTGTACAAGTTATCTAACAAACCAAACCCACACGTGGAATACGTCCTTCGGCACCTCCCTCCAACTGGTCGTGCAGGTCAAGGCAGCACTCTATCCGGCTTCGGAGTTGGCCTAGATTTGAAGAAGATGGACTACCTCGCTCTCGACGACAGACTGTCCAAGTCAGCTGGTAAGAATTGGTTCGCCGCAATTGTCCCGAATGTCCACTAACTCTAGAACCAGGCAAAGTGCAACAGAAGGATACGGCTGCCTCAGAAGACACAGTAGCGGTTGACCCCATCATGCAGCTCATCGAAGCATATCCCGAGAATACGACTGCGTCCGACGCCAAGGGTCTGACCAAGGAAGAATTTCTGGAACTCGGCCCACAGGCAGTTCAGCTCATCGCCGATTCCGAAGATCCATTGGAGACCTTTATCGCCCTGTCCCAGAACTTCCCCAAGTATGCCACCTCCATTCCCCGACGTGTCGTTGCCAACGAGAGCATAACGAAGGAGCTCCATGAAAATGGACTCAAAGTACAACCTGGCATGAACGTGATGTGGATCAACGGCGGTATGCTAGATGGAAAGGAGACGGAGCCACTGGGGCTCCTCCGCCAGATCAAGAAGGAACGCGCAATCATGCGTTCGTTGGCGTCTTTGGGACTATCAAGAGCACAGGCCATCGAAGTATTGACTCATTCCAACATTACCGCAGCTCAGAGGGGCGGCAGCGTCTTGGATGGTTTGTTTGATGCAAGCGACCGTCAAGAGGGTGGAGGCCTCATTGTGTATTGGAATGACGTGCATAAGGATCAACGGTAAGACCACGCTCAGAACACATCGACCTATTGTCGAGCTGACATCCGTCCTTTTAGATATGCGCATTTCAGCAATTCCCTGTACACGGTTAGTGCCTCCTTCTCTGCTCTAAGAATACATGCTCATTGGTTATCTAGCTTCTTCGTCCAACCTTCCCCGGCCAATTCCCAAGTGTCAAGGCTAACCTGTTCAACGTTGTCTTGGCCCTGGATCTCTCTCAAACTGCGAGCTTGAACTTCATTACCGGACCAATGTCGAATATCCTCGAAAGGCGCCTTCCGTTCCGCTTCGGTGTTGTTCCGATTGCCGAAACAGAAAATGGTAGGGTAGCATGTTCGATGCATCTCCTGAGTACTCAATGCACCATTCTTAGGAATCAAGATGGCAAGACTGTTCTACCACCTCATCGATGTGTTTGGACGAAAGAAAACTTTGGAGTTCCTGACCAAGGTAAATTCACCTTCCAATGATTTCCATGAAGCTCTTTACGAAGCCCCTCCCCAGGTTTCTCCTACAGAAGGGCCCATGGCAGTTCGGGGCGAAAGCGTCCACTGGCCATCAATCGAAGACGCTTACAATCAGCTGATGGAAGTGGAACTGAGTGAAAACCCCGATACCCCCAAGGTGACTTTCTACGCGGTACTGAAGGGTGAGGCACCCGCTGGTGCGCCGGTGGAGAAATTGGCTGCGTACCATGAGCGCTTGGGAACGACCCTTTCTCAGTCTCGGACTGGACATGCCTTCTTCAACGGCAAGCCTTCCGTCTTCGATTCGGTAAGTATAGTTTGTCCGCCCTTCCGATTCATGAATTTAACATATTTCACAGCAATTTTTGAGGAGTCTGCAAAGTGACTTTGGAACCTTCCAGCAGTACTACCAAGAGAGCGTACGTTTGGTATTATCATCTTATCATCGAACTAGCACTGAACAGCCTGGATAACTAGATTTACAATGGCATCATCACCGACGCTCAGATGGCTGACCTTGGGGACCACTTCTACGATCTCCCGACGACGGGCAAGAGGCGCAGTGTCTACATCTTCCCCAAGACACCTGCGGACCTCCAGATTGCAAACGTTCCTGAAGCTTTGTCCAACGCAAACTTGAAACTCCAAACTGGGTCGTACCTCTACACAAGTGAGTATAGTACCAGTACTGCTACGTTCCCTTCGGAATATTGACTGGGCCAAAACAGATGCCGAAGCCGTCCCTCTGTCTATCTATGTTGTCGGAGATTTCGACTCTGAGGCCGGGTTGAGCCTTGTGAGCGAAGCTTTGGATTCGTTGGTGAGTATTCCAGGCTCTCCGTCCCACCTGTGGAGTTTCATGTCTGATCAAATACGAACTAGACCGAGACCTCAGAAGCTCGCGTGTCGTTCATCGCCAACCCTAAGTTTATCGAGAAGTTCGGGCCCGAGTCTCCCTCAACCCTCCTTTCGTTCTTGGTGAAGCAAGGGATCCTCCAGAACTGGTCCTCCAAGGGTGCGGTCGGCGTTTTGAAATCGGCGTTGGGCATCTTCGCAACCGCTACGGACGACAACGGTGATCAAGCGCCTCTGTCCCAGAAGGCAGCGCTGGAGCATGTGACGGCGGGTCTTGAGTTCAATGAGAAGGACTATGCGGATTACATTGTATCTGCAAGGTTGTTCTTGAAGCAGCTGAAGATTGAGCCAGGCCAGCTGGCTGTCATCGTCAACGGTCGTGTAAGTGATACCTACCCTTTAACGAAAACTGTCAGAAGTTCATTTGACTGACGTCCGTATCAACAGATTGTTTCTCCCATCACCCCTGGCACCTTCAAGGCCGGAGACTTTGAGGCTCTGGGTGGGTTCGAGCTTCGCAAGCGCACTGAACCTGTCATCGCTGCTTTGAAGGACGTTGTCCCTGAGCTTATCGAGGACAAGTGAGTCTTGGTTTGGCAGGTCAACGGCCTCGATGCTTATATCTCTTCTCTACAGGCTTCAATTTGCCGAACTTGCCTCTCTCGCTTCCTCGATCATCGCTAAGATCCAGCAGCCCGACCCCAGCGAGAGCGGTCTGTTCGACTCGGGAGCCAAGCCTCGTCACCGGAACTACAACCTCCTAGACTCTGAGTACAGGTAATGTACCCCACACACTGCGACTATCTGATTTCAGCTAATGCTCTGTGCTAGCTCTTTCGAATACGGTGACAACACGACCGCGTTGTATCATGTTGCTGTCATTGTCGACCCTTTGAGTGAATCTGGTCAGAAATGGTCGAGCCTCTTGAAGTGGTTGTCGAACATCCCAGACATGTACATTAAGGTGTATTTGAATCCTGGACCCTATACTGATGTGAGTACCCTGACGTTCCTCTACGAATTGTGATGTTTAATGCTCCTTTAGCTTCCTCTGAAGAGGTTCTACCGATACAACCTCCTTACCAGCCTCTCATATGATGTCGACGGGTATGACCTCTTTTCTCAGCGCGCTGTACATTAGGCTGACCCTCATTCCAGACAAGAAATACCCTCCGAAATCGTGTTCAAAGGTCTCCCCGTAGACCCTATCTACACGTTGGCGATGGACGTTCCTTCCTCGTGGCTCGTTCGTCCACGCGAATCGCTTTACGATCTCGACAACATCCAGCTCGGACAGCTCCTTGCTCAAGATAACTCTGTAACGGCAATCTTTTCGCTTGATGCCCTCATTCTCGACGGACATGCTCGGGATGCGTCGACGCAAGCCCCTCCTCGCGGTGTCCAACTGCAGTTGACCACTCCCACCCCAGAGGGAGCAACGGTTCCCATTCAAGATACCTTGGTCGTAGCTAACTTGGGGTACTTCCAGTTCCGAGTGGCGCCAGGGGTGTTTGGATTGGAGATTCGGGAAGGTCGTGGCCGTAAGATCTTTGACATGGTCAGCGTTGGTGGTCAAGGGTGGGACAGCCCAGGCGTTGAAGAGACTGGCGTTGAGGTTGCGTTGACGAGCTTTGAAGGCGTTACGTTGTACCCCCGCTTGAAACGAAAGTCAGGCATGGAACGTGAAGATGTTCTTGCCCAGTCAGCGGACAATGGAGGGGTGTTGGACAATATCACTTCCAAGTATGTCGTTTCCCGCTGCAGGTAGACTTTATGTTGAGGCTAACATTTTCCCCCAGGATTTCTGGTATTTTCAAGGGGAAGAAAACCACTGAGTCTGGCGTTGTTCCCGTGAAGAAGCAGGCGGACATCAATATATTCACAGTGGCTTCCGGCTTGCTTTATGAGGTGACTTATCTAATAGATTAAGGTCGTTATAGTAGACTAACCAAGGCACGTAGCGCTTCGCCTCGATCATGATCCTCAGTGTCCTCCGAAATACCAAGCACACCGTCAAGTTCTGGTTCATCGAAAATTTCCTATCTCCATCTTTCCTCGTGAGTTTAGCTCGCTTTCCGTTGGCGCGAACGACATTAATAAGTACCGCAGGAATTTATTCCGCACATGGCCGCCGAATACGGATTCGACTATGAACTGGTCACGTACAGGTGGCCTTCATGGCTGCGCGCGCAAACCGAGAAGCAGCGTATCATCTGGGCGTATAAGATTCTGTTCTTGGATGTCCTCTTCCCTATGGATCTCAAGAAAGTCATTTTCGTCGATGCAGATCAAATTGTCCGAGCCGACTTGAAGGAGCTCGTAGACCTGGATCTCCACGGGGCACCTTACGGCTATACCCCCATGGGTGACGATAATCACGAGATGGAAGGCTTTAGATTCTGGAAGACAGGATACTGGAAGAATTTCTTGGAGGGAAAACCATATCATATCAGGTAGCGTTCTCCCGCTCGGTAAATCCGAATATCTATTGACACAACTTTCAGTGCACTTTATGTCATTGACCTCGTCAAGTTCCGACAGGTTAGTAATGCTTCCCCTCCTGGTGGACAGTGCTGATTCTCCCGTATCAAACCCTTAGATGGCTGCAGGAGTAGGTCACAAGGCAATTTAGCTAGGAGTCACTGACTGATTCCTGTTGCAGGATATCCTTCGTCAACAATACCAAGCCCTCTCGGCGGATCCTAACTCGCTGGCGAACCTCGATCAAGGTGAGCGTCCCTCACTGCCAGTGCGGCACCTTCATTAACCCAGAAACCTCCCAGATCTCCCGAACAACTTACAAAACCAGGTCCCCATCGTGAGTTGAACATACGTAATCTTATCATGGCGTGTATTGATTTATTTCTCAGCACTCCCTCCACGAGGACTGGCTCTGGGTAAGTCTACGCAATAATACAATCGTTTCGGCATCAGTTATTGACCTTGCTACTGCTGACGCGTTGACAGTGCGAAACATGGTGTACGTTTGCCTCTTCGCTACTCACTTTCCATGTAACTCACGTACCCTGCAGGCAGCAAAGATCGTCTGGATAGGGCAAAGACTATCGATCTGTGCCAGAACCCTCTCACGGTAAACATTATCCCCCCCACTTGACTGCTTCCTAAACTGACGATCATAATTGCCGAGCAGAAAGAGCCCAAGCTGTCCAGGGCCAGGCAAATTCCAGAATGGGAAGTATACGATACGGAAATTGCCAACCTCACCCGAAGACTCGCGGAGCAAGGCAAGATTCACTCTGGTTTGTCCACCGCCGACACCAACGTACTGGCTGGCGGTCCGTCTGATAAGAAGAGTGCCGATGGCGAGCCTACTCAAGGAGAGTCGGGTGCCGGCTCAGAGAAGAGCGATGGGGAAAGGCCGAGAGATGAGCTTTGAATCTGGTTTCTTCGCATACGCTAGCTTGGTTTGTTCTAACGTACCTTTGAGAATAGCATTCCAAATTGCAAATCTTGATTCTTGTTAGTCCCGACGTTGACTGATGCGCACATAGCCAAATGGGGAAAGGCTTGCTCCTATTGATGGTCGACAAGCAGATCTTCTTATCACCAGGCCACCAGCCTGCGTCGAAAGAACGCCCACTGGCCAGTCCGGCTGACAATTGAGTCTTCGGTTTTTTTTTTGTGCTTCGTCAGACGCTTCAGCTTTTAGTACCAAACTCTCGCTTGTTTGGGCGCGAGGTCCGTCACGGGTTAAAGCCGCACTGACGCGTAGAGCCGGCAGCGTTCAAATGAAGGTGAAATAGACTCGAAATCGAGAAAAGCTGATAAATAGGCGGCAGAATTACTCCACCGAAGGTCAAGGGAAGACGTCTGTGTGAGGTTACATGAAAGAAAAACCCGCTTCATGCCCAAGGCCTGTAGGCTATAAAAGCCCTACGAGTTGAACCTGTCTGCATAACATCGCCCACTCTTTCGTACCGCGACTCGAATTCCTGCTAAACACTAGTCGATTCTTCTACTTGATAAGATGTCGATCTTCGAGTTGTTCGCCCCTCAGCCACCTCCCAAGTCTAAGTTGGGAGTCTATCGTCAACTCTCGACTTTGGCTGGTGTTTTTGTGTCTCCACTTTGTCTCGGGGGTATGAGCATTGGCGACCAGTGGCATAAATACGGCCTGGGGTCAATGACCAAGGAGGGCAGCTTCAAGCTCCTTGACGCCTACTTTGACCTAGGAGGCAACTTCATTGATACCGCGAACAATTAGTACGTGTCTCCCAAAGTTCTCGGTGTGCATCTCGCTGACTGCAAGTTCTAGTCAAGACGAATCCTCTGAAAAATTCATCGGAGAGTGGGCTGAAGGCAGAGGCATCCGCGATCAGCTGTTCATTGCAACCAAGGTATGGCTCTACCAAGCTATCCTTCGAGTTTATATTGACATTTGATCTGCAGTTCACGAACAATTCCAAACTCAAGGACCCATCCATCCAGCAAAAGGTCTTGTATGCGGGTAACAACGCCAAGTCGATGCACCTCACCGTTGAAAGCTCCCTCAAGAAATTGAGGACGACTTACATTGACCTGTTCTACGTCCATTTCTGGGACTATACCACCAACATTCCGGAGGTGATGCAAGCTTTGCACGCTCTTGTGCTTGCTCGCAAGGTGCTTTACCTCGTACGTCTCCACCCCCATTGCAAGCTCCACGGTGAATTGGGCGTACTGAATGTCATTTAACCGAACTCAGGGAATTTCGGATACTCCTGCTTGGGTAGTCGCAAAGGCAAACCAGTATGCTCGGGACCATGCTTTGACTCCATTCAGCGTCTATCAAGGGTTATGGAACGTCATGGACCGATCGTTTGAGAGGGACATCATTCCCATGGCTCGAGACGAAGGTAAAGTTCAAGTTTGATACTCTTCAACGAATTTCCTTGCCATTTACCAAATCTTCGTTGGTAGGCATGGCCTTGGCACCGTGGGGTGTGCTTGCTTCCGGAAAGATTCGCACCGACGAGGACGAAGAAAAACGTCGTCAAAGCGGTGAAAACGGCCGTACGGCCTTGAGCCCAGAATGGGAGCGTACTGAGTCGGAGAAGAAGGTTTGCAAGGCCCTCGAGGCAGTCGCCAAAGAAGTTGGGGCCAAGAACATTACTTCCGGTTGGTTTCTCTTCTAATCATAGACTGCCAGCAGGCAACTCATCCCTTGACTAGTTGCAGTTGCATATGTCATGCACAAAACAAGATTCGTCTTCCCAATTATCGGTGGGAGGAAAGTCGAGCACTTGATTAGCAATTTGGAGGCGCTGGACATCACGCTCACCAAGGAGCACCTCAAGACCATTGATGGTATCGTGCCCTTTGACCCTGGGTTCCCTTTCAACCATTTCGTAAGTGAACTATCCTTCGACCCCGTGTTATCCAGCACTCACCCAGATCCATCTGCAGGGTGATGGTACAACTTTCGACTTTGCCACTCTGGCCAGTGCCCACAGAGAACATTGGCCAATTCCCGAGCCCATCGTAGGGCACAAGTAATTGGGCTTGTACGATACTGGTACGATGAGACATGATGTGGATGTCTCTCGAATGATTTCTAACAAGACCAACACCGAAGGGAAGGTCATGGTTGTTCCTGTATATTTCGTCAATGTAAACGCCTAGAAACCAGTTAAATGTATCACTATACACCCTTTCGCGCTCCAGCAACGTACCGGTTTTCCACTATGTCGGTCCAGGAAACCGGGAGTAAGCAAATCGCTTGCCTTCGCTTTCGCACCTGATCCACTCAGCTTTGTTGGGGCGGAGTGCCCNGGGGGGGTTGAGATATTGAATTGGATGTCTTCGTACTTTCTGCAATTGACTGGACATTGCTTGCCTTCGTGCTCACGCCAAGCTCGCTGGGCCGGGTGGATGTGTGACAGAATTGACTTTGGTGCCTTCGGCACGAAGCTCCTAAGCCAAGGTGACTGCGTATGGGTCCATCGCAACCTTGAGCAAATTGTTCGCGATACTGGAGCTTCCAGATCGGGGTGTTATCTTGGAGTTCCAGGTGGCAGATCGAAGATGCCGGCTTGAGCAGTAACGTAGTTCTGGATGAGGGTAAGAGGATGGAAGCATCGCGTTTGGGGGATCGTCCAACTCCCGGATCCCTAAGAGAAATTAGTTAGCCCAGGCAGTTTGAAGACATAGCCAGAGCTAAGTGTTCCCAGTAGCGGATGTTAGGTCATTTTCCAGCTCAATCGAATAGAGGACATGCCTGCTGTCAAGAGAACGTTCAATTTTGAAGTTTGACATTTGAGGGAAAACTGCAAGGAAATTATTGTAAGGCGAGAGGAAGGCTGTTACAAGCCTAACGAGACAAGCTGAGCATCGGCCTCAGTCTCCGTGAACCGAGGGCCCTGACTGCTGCGTATCCAATCAGACATCGAGAACGAGATTCTGCCCATTCACCGAGGATGAGACTCATGAGTCTGTATTCGTTCTGTCGGACCTTGAGTTATTATTCGAGAGTGGAATCATTCTGAGGGTCAGCCACGCCTCTGCGTCCTCGATCCCGGCCCTAGCCGCCGCGGGCTTTTAAATTTTAAATGGAGGAGAGAAATTGGCCAATTAAGTTTCTTGAGAGTTTGCGCCGGTTATCGAGTTCTCAATTTCTCTCTTCAACCCGCTACACACTGAAGGATGGTCAGCTGTCAATGTGTGGATGGTGAAATAGGAGCTCACTGGGTATTCCAGTTATTCAAGTTTCCTTTTCTGCCATAATTGTTTGTGTGTTGCTTATGCCAGCATGTGTATGAGCAATTGAACATGCAAGTACAAAGCAACCCATCGGCGGCGGGGGGAGCCCAAGCCCGTCCCTGATTGCTCACGAAGCCGGCGGCCCGCCCCGACTCCATATTATGGCAGATGGCAACAAAAGCCTGCAGTTGCAAGTGTGACGTTCGGCGTCGTAGGTGGACATCCGAAGACGGACTTAGCTGCCACACCTATTGTTAACTCTGAACAGATCACTATAGGCTCGAATCCGTTCTATTTCTATTGATACTGGTGCTACGACAACCGGTCGAGGCTTCGAGGCGCCCACAAATTTCCTGTCACGTAAGCCCCTTGTTATTGTTGCCCCTTCAAACTAGCGCTAAAGGGTTTGTACTTTGTAGGTATCGTAGCCACGTTTAACCGTGATGAACAGACTACTCAGCGCAACGCTTTTTCTTGTCTTTTTATCCGAGAACAACATCCTTTTGTTTTCTGCAGGCGACGGAATGTGTTCTATATAAGTGGCAGCCCGTATGTCCCAGAACCTACAGTTGTCCACCTGCCCGCCTACGCCCTCTTGCCTGGTGCAATTTCTCTTTCGTTCTTTTCTTCTCTTCTCTTATCTTATTCTCGGTCCGTCGTCGTCGTCGTCATCATCATCATGTCCCGAAACCACTATGCCAACTCTCGCTCTCAAGTAGCTGACAATAGGGACGCCCTCATCCGGATGAGGTGCATACTCAAAAATCAACTGAAGCAAGCTCAGGTGTCCAACCTACCTGCGGGATTTCCTTTCAGCTTCGTCCTAAGCAATGGCTCTCCTTTCCTCTCGCAAGGCCCCTACGAATTCCCGCAGGAGATCTGGACTCCTGCTTGCGACGGCTATTCGCAGAGTGAAACTGCCATCTTTTCGTTCACGGACCCCGCTACGTCCCTGCGCTCGAGAGGTTGTGATAAATATGTCTGGCGTATCTTGTTACCCATCGTTGAGGCCGGCCAGCAGCCAGACTCCCGAGGTACGCGTCTGCCTCCACATCCCGAGAAGACCCACCGCTAACGGCTTCCTCCTTCGCAGTCGTGGTAGCTGAAGTTCAAGTCGACACCGCAGTCATGAAATCTAAATACGGAGAACAATATTTAGGGAAGGACCCGCGCATCATCTGCAACAGTCTCGCTCTGTCTTTGGAACACGGCGTAAAAGTCACCGTCGCAATCGCAGATGACGATCTCATCACCGCTTTCCAACTCCGTGGCATGAGACGCCCAGCCTCAGCTGGGGATATCATCTATATTGGCACCAATCCGAACGGTCAACACCAGATTTTGAACGTCCTGGATGGAAGGGGATACTGGGCCAAGTCGTAAAAGCAACTGCTACGCCAGCCGCGATGGGATCACGAGACGACGACGATGATGACCGGGAACGAAACACACACTCTTTGCAGCCTATGCCGACGGAGAGCCTGCACGGGGAGGACGACTTAGCATGCTTGACGATCGACTAGCTTCGGTTGCGTTGCTTGTGGCTGGACCATGCTCGGACAGAGGAACTGGATGGACAACTCGATGATGTTGCCGCATCCCCTCAGCAAGCTCTGCAACGCCTCCACCTCCTCGCAGGGGGACTGACGCGTCACGGAGACAGTGATATCCTGTCTTGTGAGACGCCTTGGATTCTTTCCCCCCTCCTTCGAACGCTATTGCGATACTCTCTGCAGAACTGTTTGCATCACGCACGACGGCCGAACAATTTATGATATAACGACCTTACGATCACCACTCTCATTCATAGACTTCCTCACAAGCTGCATACGATATCCTCTACATACTTACTCTATACCCTGTATATTCTCCCTCTGTCTTAATCCAGTACTCTACTACCGGTGTATAATAACACGTAGCCTCTATTGCCTATCCCAAAGACCAAAATCGGACTCCCTTTGTTGCAACGGTTCTCCAATGGAGTATGTTTCAAACTTAAGCGCCTTTCAATTAATCATGTCCGCAAATCTCTTTGCGCGGCAGTTTGCATAGCGCCCAATTAATTTCTCCTTTGTTCCTTGTTCAATTACCGCACTGAACTGAAATTTCAGGCGCACCGAGAATCTGGTCGACATGATCGCCTTCCGTAACGTACTGAGATGCATTATACGCCCCGAACCAAAAAAAAMCTGCGGTGACAGAAAATTGTTGACAGTACTTGTCACTGTCAGTCGAAGCTCGACACTTCTTTGATATCACTGATATTAAACACCGCCCTCGGTACCACCTTCCAGGTTCATTACAATGGACTCAGACCTTTCTCGATCTATACATGGAGCTCATTGTCCCCCCATGCGGGGTGCTTTGACATGACAGCTTAATTGTCACAGCGGGATGCACACAATACGGACCGCGATAGCGTCTCTTGCGATTGACATGCGGGCGTCAGTCGATCGGAGCTCTTGAGCTCCGAAGACCTTAAGGAACACTTGAGCTCCAAGGCGCTCACTGTCTTTGTATTATCCAGGAAGAAGTTTTCGACCTTGGTTCTAGGTTAGTCTAATCGCCTCTCAATTGTCCTGGTCTAAGAATAAGTTCGGCAAAACCAGCCTGCGATGCGGGGTCGTCTTCGAAGCAGTACTGTATCGATTTGAATGAAACATGAATTCGAAGATCTGGCCCGGACTGAATGGTGGGTATTCTCGTAAAGAGTTCGTCAGCTGTCGACTTGTCACAAACGTTTGTGGAGAAGAAGACCTTTTGAAGCCCGAACATTCGGATCGTAGTAAGATGAACATAGTAATATTGTATCTTCAAATTTAGAGAGGAGCTGCGCAATGGCAAGGCGGTGAATACAGCGATTTCACTATCTATGGTACTCATAACACTGCCTGAATTCGACCTGCACTGCACCCGTCCCCGGAGGTCTAGTCACCTGCAAGTAGCGCTTCAAGTATGGAGGGCATCATTTACCATTGACAGCCCGGTATATCAGGCGCTCGAGCACCTGACCAGACTGCTCGTCAGAGCTCGTCGTTTCATGAAGACTCTTCTCCCGCACGCTGAAGACGACCTGACACGACCTTCCTAAAGCACCTTCGACTTGGACCAAAACGGCTCTGTATCTGCATAAAGTTTGAGCTCATATCGAGCGGCAGGTCGGTATCTGTTATGCATATACCGCACCCTCGAAACTTGATCCGGTATTATATCAGTACATGACCAGGAAGAGCAATGGCGGTCGCATTCTGTGGGTGCGCCGTCCCTTATCTTCCTCGACGTCTTCAACGTTGCTCTTCAATACGAACGGTGCGTTTCACATGCGGCTACGCACTGCGCCTTGCTGACGATTGCGATATCGTACGCATCCTCAGGCAACCTCCAGGAAGAGTCCCTGATCAGCTGCCCGGATCTAGGACTCTGGGGCTCTAATGGTGCCGGCTATAGTCTTCCTGAATGAGGTCGACAGACGGGCTGGAAAAGTATACCTGCCAAGTACCTGCTTTTGTCCAGGACGGGGGCAGTCCTGAATGACCACTTTTGTCAAAAATTCTAGGTGGATCCCTTTTACAAAAGTGCTTCCCCGAGTACGGTGGAAGGAAGCCGTCCGGCGGGCGTGCCCTGACGTGCCGCCGAGCCTATTCTGTGCAAACCTAAATTTCATCATATGCAGCGTCCAAAAGGCGAAGAAGCGCAAACAGCTGCTGCCTATTGTCAGCTACGTGTCTCTCGTGGGGCCATCTTGGCCTATTCGCTCGTTCGGTACCGCTATTGTTCAGAAAAGCGTTTTAGACACACGCAGAAGGCGCGCTGTTTCGCGAACCCTCAATTGGAGCGATTCTAGCGTGATATTCGTCTAGATGCTGAAACAGGCTCTCCGACCGTTCTACTTACGAAACGCTGACGAGCTTCTGGGTAAATTTCGGGGGCGTGTTCGTACATGAGGGGTTGTAATTGGGTTCCAATTGGATTCCAAACAAAACTGTCGCTCTTACCTTGTCCAGCGAACCTATTTGGGGCAGGTCGTCATTCAGACCCCATTTTACTCTTTTAGGACCTTCTCCATGGAATTAGAGAAGGTTGGGATGATGCTTGGGAGATGCTTGGACGCTGGGTCGGTCAGGGGATGGGGCGGGCCATAACGCTGGGACCCGCCGACTGGTCACTTGGAAGTACGGTGACACATGTGACGAGGGAGTTACGTAGAGCGAGAAAGGCGTCGAAAACCTTGACGAAATCACCCCCAGAAAAACGAATTCACACCGAGGCTCGGGTTGTTGCGTGGTTCTTGATGGACGTATGAAGATGCCAATTGCGTACGGTGGGAAGGCGCACGTGGAGGAGCCGGTGAGGATATATGGATGATCGCAGGGAAGAATGACGCTAACTCTCCTCCCCGTCTGGCCAAGGCCCACGGCCAGTTCGTCTCACCTTTCTCCTCTCCCAAACTCTAGGGCACCCCAGCCCTTGTATATTATTTTGGACCCACACAGACTCCTCTCGGAGATTGTATGTTCTAGTGGTTGTTACACATTCACCCCATAACCGTTAGAATGGCTCTTGACAGGATATGACCCACCTCGATATCCCTGTTTCCTACACTGCCTAGGAACTTGGGTCCCACTCAAGTATATATCGAGACAGCCGTTCTTGCTTCTCGTCCCAGGACCAGCCCTCCCTCCCCCCGTCTCCCCTAATTTCTGAACTGGAGTCAGCCATCTCATAGACGATCCACCGCCCACCCACCACCACCAGGCAGTGGTGATTCCCCTATCCCACCCTCCATAGACTTATTCTCCCCACGAACTCTCCCGGTCGTCCCCCCTTCTACCCTAATCTCGACTAAACCTCCCATTCATCATGACATCCTCCACCTCGGCAGTCAGCGACAAGTGGGCCCACCGCCTGTTCCAAGACCCTGCAATGGTCGAGCCCGTCCCGCACCCAAAGATGAGTGCAGGGCGCCAGCCTTCCGTTGTTTCTTCCGGTCCCGCGTCGGCGCCAGATCACCTCGGCAAACGGGTCACTACTTTCGGACCCCAAAGCTATTCGCTTCAGGGGTCCGATGGCGAAAAATGGAAACCGAAGGGCAGAGTCACCGTCTCTCGCCTGGCATTCCCTTTCAACTCTCGCCACAAGCTTGTTCCACCGGGCCCTCCCAGCCCTCCATCACCGATCCCCAAGCCTTCACACGAACCGCCTCCACGGCGTAAGCACGAGCACCGCCCCTCACCTTTGGGGCGCGCGTCGGAGTCTTCCGCCACTGCTTCCGTTGCCACACCGACCTCCGCGCTTAGGAAGCCTACTGCGCGCTACCATGGCTACTCCGGCCACTCACTACTCTTCTCCAAGTGGGTGTGGTCGACGCGTCAAGCCCAGTATGAAGCGCGTGCTACCAGTGAAGCTGATGGCAATGCGGCGTCGGTCTGTGAAGCCCTTCCCAAGATGCTCACGACCCACCCAAATTATCTCCGCCTTCGGCGAATGCGCTCCTTCTATACAGAGGAAAAGAGGCCCGCTCAACCGCCGCTCACAGTCTATCCCAGGCAAGGAGATATCGCGGCCTTGAGGGATCCTTATTGTGCACGCGCCGATCGAAGCTTCGCCGGTGTGCCCCTGTGGACGCTCCGCAAGATCGTATGCCTCTACGCTCTCCTTCTTGCCAAGCAGGAAGACGCGTTTGAGGAGGCTGGAAGCGAGGTCTCCTTTGGGACGGATTCGACCCTGGTGGACAGTGACACCGAATGGGACATCTCAACGACGTGCTCCTCCAGGCATGACGATGACACCATCCACAGCGACCATGCGCCGATCTCGAAGGGCAACCTGCTTTCCCTGGCAGTACATCGAGCACATGTCGAGCCGGATGTTCCTACCGACCACATGTCTACCATCGTGTGGTTGTGCAAGTTCTACCGAAAGCCCTCATTCAAGCTATCTCCGAACCAAACTTGGCCCAGCAGCTGGTATGGTTTGTGGGAGGTCTTGATTGAACTCGCCCGTCTGGACGCAAGCTCCGTGCAGAAGGCCCCTGAAGCCAACAAGCTTCGACCGCCCAAGGAATTCCGCTGGTTGAAGCTGCTAGGAGGCCCGAAGGTGGCGAAGTCGCCTGTTGCCTCACCCCAGCGATCGCCTTGTCAATCAACGTTCCTGATGGCGTCCCACCCAGCCGCAGGCTAGACTTGCTTGAAGTGGATTGTTTACCCTCTCCACTGCCGGAAGAATACCAAAATACTTTGCTATGGACATGCATTTCTTTGTTGTCGTCTCTTCTTTTTTTCTATTTTCCCCTGATCCCCGTTCTTCACCCTATCTATCCCTTCGTCCGTCCCCGAACGCTTCTTCATGTCGACATGGTTTTGTTTTTCGTGGTAAACACCCCTTGGGCCATTGCGTTTTCTTCTATATCTCTGCCTAGTTCCATAACATTTCATTGGAACCGAACCGCTCATGACCTTCGGACCGTCGCACGCTTGCGCACAGTCGTCGGTAGAGTTTAACTTCAACCTTACTCTCTACGTACGCAGCAGACTTGGCCTTGCATCTCTACATACATACGTCCATACACACACACCACCCCATATCATATTGTCGACCACGTCTCTCTTCCCCCATCATCCCATCCTAGCAGTACTTTGTCCCGCGTTTCGTCAAGTTGGAATTGGAGTTTGTACCAGTATAATTATTTGTTTTGTAGTCCCCTCTGTCCGTCCGTCCGTCACGATCACCCCATAGATTCGCTTTTGCTCGTCTCCCGTCTCTCGTCTCTTTTGAACTTGTCGACCTTGAAGTTCGTGCCGTGAAATAGATTAGATGAACTCGCTGAACGTCATCCATCCCCTCTATCAGAGGTGCCTAAGGTGCCTGGAGGCTCGGCACGGGCCGAGCTCAAGCCAAGCGCTTAGTTGTGTGCGGAGATCAAGGGCCCAAGGCTTAGTCTGGTTGCCATCTGCCCACCGTGCAGGATGCCTATCAATCATAGGACCAACATAGGACAGTCTCTTGCGTGCGTGCGAAGCTTGCACGTTCGCTGTGCAGTGCTGTCAATGGACATGGGATCTCTTTCAACAGCCACCCTTCACCCGCTTCCACCCTCGACGACGATGCACTGTTGAGCCTTGAATTCTCCTGATATCCCTCCAGTCCTATACGTATACACACGTACTACAGCTCCTTTCAAACTCCCACACTCGCCGCTAGTGCCTTAACTTATTATTATTGAAGAGCCATGCCCGGGGTTATCATGGACGACGCAGAGCTCCTACAGGACTCCAGACTGTCTCCTACACAGCGATGGCAAATCCGGACGAACCAGGATGGTGCATTCAATAGGACGCTCACTGTCTGTGATATGGCGTCGAATGGAACTGGCCCTGGCTCTTCTACCGCCCCGTCGATCGACTTGACGATTTACGGTAGGGTTTTTCTTGGCTCATGGACGTCAATTAAGAGGCTTAACACGGCTGCCGGGTTTTAGGGACTCGAGTCAGCCTCATTGGAAGGCCAACGGCAGACCTTCGGATGAACTACTCCGTCGATGGGTCGAGTGTCAGACCCGCTATCCTCAACACGTCGCAGAGTGCGATCGGGAAGGTGCGTAGCCGTAGCAACATTTTAGCTGCCCTTCTTAGTCACTGACCTCCCTGCGCTGAATAGGATGGAGTGGTTATCTGGGACCTCGACTTACAAACGTCCTCAAGCCATCATCTCCGAATACTGCCAGTGGCAGGAAGTTTGTTCCTGGACTATCTGAGCTACGTCCCGTACAGTAATTACGCGAGCACCCGGGATACCGTCTCGGTGGACAACCGCGATCCGCAGGTCAAATATTCCGGTACTTGGACGAACGACGAGAACTTTTCAACCCCTGCTGGGTTTCCTCTGAACTCCACTGTTTCGCGCACCAATACTCCCGGGGCGTCCTTCCGGTTCAACTTCACAGGTGAGTCGTTTTTCCGAATTAACAGCGATCAAAGGTCAAAGGAAACTCAACGTTCTTAGGGTCTACCTTGGGTGTGTTTGGACTGCAGCGCCCTGTAGCGGGAACCCTCTCCGCTTCGTACCAGATTGACAATGAGGCGGCTGAAGACAGGGTTCACTTCAACGGATCTCAGTCTGTCGGAGATCGGTGGTCTCTCAGTTCACCGTTGTACACGAAAGACCTTGTACCAGGATCTCATATGGTTACCGTCACTGTAAAGGAGGTTACAGGCAGCCAGGTAAAGCACCCATGTATCAATCATTTCGATAGTATCCACTGACTTCGTTGCTTTGCCTCATTCAGGAGTATATCTTCGACTACATGACCTTTGAGGCTACCTCCAGAACACAGTTCGTCCCACCATCAAGCATCACTCCCCCGAGCGGCCGTGACTCATCGTCATCGTCGGGCTCGCGCTTCAACATCGGTGCCATCGTCGGCTCTATTATTGCATTCATGCTTGTTGCATACGTCATTCGATGGATGTGCAGGCGGAGAACTGTCTATACTCCGCAACCTGTCTCTAACAACAGTACGTGATCAAACCCTGTGCCTGCAAACCATCTTTATTCACCCTTGCTCCGAAGATCAAACGTACGTTCTTGAAACTACGCAGGTTACAACCGCCTATGTGCAAGCCTATCCCGCACAGCAAAATTACGGGGGACAGCAAGCCCACGTGGGACAAGGCAATCGACAGGACAGTTGGCAAGCCCCTCCACCTCCCTACGTTCCTCCGCCACCACAGGAAGGACCTCTCCAACCGCAGGCCTCTGGCTGGCAGCCTCCGCCTGCTCCTCCTCCCATGCCTACACCCCAACCTTGGCAACCAAATACCGCTGGAGAGGTTTCCATCCCAGAGCCTGCACCGGCTGTTTGGCATCAACCACATGTGAATGCCCAACCTCAGATTGGTGGATCACCCCCGACTGGCCCGGCACCTCCCCAATCACCTCCTCCTCCTTCACTTTTGCCACTGATGCCGCAACCACCTCCACCCGCTGCCTCGGTGCTTCATGCTCCGCCACGCTCGCCGCCGCCGCCTCAGGCCCGAGAGGCTGGTCCGCGATCTGAATCTCCTGAATTTGAAGAGGTTCCGTTGGAGCAGCTGGGTTTGGCACCCAATCCTGCTTTGAATACGACGACGACCACGAGGCCGAACGAGCCTGGAGGAGGGCCGCCTCCATCCGGGAACGTACCTGGCCCGGCTGCTTAGTGGTTTGTCGGCAGTGCAAGTCCCCGCCCCAAGGTCCTCACCGGGAGGCCCGCCCACCTATTCTACGTGATCTGTGGTGTTGTAGTAGAACAGTGCGGACTGTGTTCTTTGTTCAATCGACTCTAAGTTAAAGAATGATACCCTTGTTTATCATAGATTTTAGTGCCAGCTCAGGAACCTCCGAGGGATGATGCCGTGCGCCCTCATCTCGTCTACGGCTTTTTCCCGTTCAAACTTGGAAATGTCGATATCAATGCAGTGCGCTCGTAGACTCGGTCTTCCCATCCAACTGCCCGTCTATAGGACTTGATCAATATGTCCACGTTCCTCCCTCCTTTCCTGACAATGCGGAAAATTTGGAGATGGTAATCGCTACAGCCCCCGCCGCACCCGACCAAGCATTTTTTCATCCCTTCAGTGCCTACTGACCTTTCGAGCCCATGCCTGCAATCACCCTTGACAGCGCCGGAGACCTAACACGGACGACTCTCTGGCGAACAATGGTCTTCAAACCAATGCGACCAACGCACACATTAGCACTATCTCTATATGTCACACCGAGCCGAACGGTTTGAACGGTTTCCAGTCCGTCCCTTCATTACGCGTTTTCTGGTATGTGTGCGACTACCTTTGATGCCCCAGAGTCGAGCTCATGTTCAACTTCGGGTTGCAGTATCCAGCGTTCGTGTTGCGGGACGGCCTACCGAGGGGCTTCGAGTGGATAATACTCTTGTTGGCTCCAAAGCGAGCCCTCGGCCTGCTATAGTCGGCATGCGACCGGAATTCATCGAGCTAGTAAGTATGCGAGCCCGTGCCATAGACTTAAGAATCTGTGTTTAGGTTCCTTGGAAAAAAAAACTGCTGATACTTGAACCATATTTCAGGATGGCGTCAAATTATGGAGTCTTGCCGGATTGGAAAACCAGGGGTACATTACATATATAGAGCTATTTCCTATTGCTGGACAACTGCATTTAGACTATTTGGTCTACATACCGGATAGCGCTTGTCCTGGTAGCCGGACAACAGTGCTGGTGGACGATCGAGAGTCTGAGTGGTTCAAGTACTCAGGCACTTGGCGACAAGCTAGCTGATCATGGTACTACCTTACAAGGGTACCCGTTGAATGGCACGTATCCGCAGATGACGAGCGTTGGTGCATCATTTGCATTCGATTTCACTCGTTTGTACCGCCCACGCTATACCTGTATGTTTGTCACGAGGCTAACTGACTTGATCCGCCTTGAAAGGTTACACCATTGGCGTTTATGGCCTAATGAACTATTCTATTGCCGGAAAGCTTGTGGTTTCGAACGCTATCGACAACGACACGGCCCAGAGTGTAACGCACTTCGATGGATCCCAGGCGGTTGACGCGAATGACTGGGGAATAAATCGACTGCTCTTCAAGAAAGATGTGATATTTACCGAGGCCCCATAACCTCGCTGTCACAGTGACGGAACTTACAGATAACCAGGTATGAGAAAATCCGTACTATTTCGTCTGTATTTGGGGTTAAATTTCGTGTAGGATCTCTACCTGAATTGCATTACATTAAGGCCATATCTTCTACTATATTTCCTGAAGACCCTAAGACTGAGTCGGGTCCACGTTCAAACTACCCGTTATATTAGGCTCCGTTTTTGGATTCATCTTTGTGTTCATCATCGTCTATTGGCTCCTCAGTCTGAGATTGCAGAAGGCCTTAGTCTCCAGTAGCCAGACTTAACGAGTTCGTGTCAAGAGGCCTGAATAGGACACTTTTGCATTCAAGCGCAATGCCACAATCAGTAGTGCCAGTGGGCTGCAGCTCATGGCTATCTCTCAGGTTCCGGCTCGCCACTTTCCAACTTGAAAGATACACTAGATCGCCCCAAAACGGGCCAGATCCCGAAAGGTCGAAGAAATAGAAATTCAGCACCAGCGCCACGACCCAGGAAAAGGCGATCTCATCCTTCACATCTAGGTGAGGAAAATATGCAACCCGAGGTTGGCTCGGTCCCAACTTACCCTGCGCCCATCGCTCTGGCACATTTTCCGCCGTCACATTCACCCCCGCCACTGCCCACCCAACAGGATGGTGATCGTCCAGATTCACCTGAGATGGAGGAAGTTCCGTTGCACGATCGGAACTGGGGTTGGCGCTGACGCCGGCGCCGGCGAGGCTTCGCTTCTGCCCGTAACTTCTCCACCTCAACTCGTCACTGTACGGTGAGGCGCCAATTTTACCCGGCTCCATCGGAGAATCGCCTCCTTCCTGCCTTCCTCAGTCTGTCAAACCATTAAGTTTCTATTTTTCTTNCCCCCCTATTTTCTTCAGTCGTTGAAAGAGCGTCACAGTTTGCGGGTTAGTGTCATTTCTGGAAGGTTTTGAGAGGAATTTACCTCGTCCCCAATGCAGCTCAGTTGCTGTAAGGATACATATCACACCGCTGAGCAGCGTTGGTTGAGCGGCATACCTTGAGGTTCGAATGTCGTCGCTGTATTATCGGTGTCTAGGAAGTTTCCCTGAACCACGCAATAGTTTCTTGGCCGTTACAAAGTATGCCAGAGGAACGAGGTTTGTAGCAGCAACTTACAGCATGAGCTATAACGGCCATTACTGCCCTCATAGCCAGCCGAGCTCTAAGAATAACTGCAGGTTTTTTTTAGCGCCAAGGCACCAAGTATGACCGGTTTGACAACAATCAAAGTGCCAAGATCGGTCCGGACTGAATGTGGAATAAGTCCCGCAGTTTGGTACTTATTGACAGTAGGCATGATGCCCGCCAGCGACTGTCTCCCATTTCCAGAGCACTACCCCTTGACTGATGCCACCTGTTCTCTCCCTCTCCCCAGCAGCGCTCCTCCCGTACCCCCTCTAGCCGACACCCATACCCTGCCCAGCTTGGTCTTTCTTGCAGACCGTTAGACTCGGTCGCTGATGGATAANCCCCCACGTTTTTGTCGACTGCACAAGCCCAGAAATTCTCTTCAATGGCACGCAATGGGAACTCGATACCAGCAACAATTCTAGGAATGCATTCGGAGGGTCCCAATATGTCTGTCATACGGACAGGACTGGAGACGGGACACCCTCTTTCAGGTTCAACTTCACAGGTACGTGCCGCGCTCAGCGCTTGAAAAATGCATGAATCTCACCCATGATACAGGGATGGGACTTGAATTGTACGGAACGCTCGATAGGTCACTGACGATGAAGAGCTTCATGGACAGAACAGTATACACCCCTCCCGACGCCACTGGAGGGGCACCATCAGGGAGGGTGAGCGTTCCATTCAATAATTCATTCCACGCTGTCGCTCACCGTTCCCATCCCCACACAGAAAGGAGTGAAGATTTTTGACCTTGGTGTTCTGTCTGGGCCTCACACCGTGTTGCTGGAACCCCAGCAAGGGCAGCTCATCGTCGACTATTTGATCTACACACCAGTTGCCAATACAAAATTCGACGGAAGGCAGCTTATCTACGACGACACCAACCCCTCATTCAATTTCTCAGGCCCATGGACCCCAGCGGAAAACTTCGACCTATCAGCACTCCCATTTAACGACACATATACATCAACAGGGCAAATCGGGTCGTCCTTTGCCATTGATTTCGTCGGTATGTCTTCTCGTCTCTAGCCGTCTGCAAAATAACTCACCCGGACTGAAGGTAACAGCATCTCCGTCTATGGCGCCTTCAACCCCTCACCCGGAGTGGTTTCCGCGACATTCTCTGTTGATGGGTCCGCTCCCAGCCCGGTCCAGCTCTTGAATCGAACGAGTTCGTCAGACGATTGGGCAATGCACCAGCTCTTTTTCCAACACAACTTCACCGAAGTGTCCGAAACACCGCATATTCTCAACGTTACGGTTGTCAATGCCTCCGACTCGCAAGTGCGTCTCCCTGATGAACGCCTCGTGTCCTGTCATAACTAACATTGGCACCTTAGCCCTTCTTCTTGGACTATGTTATCACCACCGGAAACCCCCACACAAAGCTCTCTGTAAGGCAGTTCAAGAAGCAAGGCGCAGCGTTGAAATCCACCGGTCTGAAGATTGGTCTCATCATCCTTGGCATCGCAATTGCTCTCTTCTTGTGGTACCTATGGACCTCCTGGCGAGCGCGAAGGAAGAAGGCGAAAGGGTGTGAGCATTCTCTTTTTCCATGCTAATCCTCTCGACATTTCTGACTATTCACGTAGTGGCGGAACTCAGCAAACCGTAGTTGGAGCAATCAACCTGGAGCGGAGAGGATAAAATTCTTTCAAAAGCGCCTGACCTACACCATTTTTGGCCAACTTTTATGCTTCAGAATGCCGCGGTCCTGTGCCCTTTCAACAGGCATGACCACTTCTAGTTGACGTTGCTGGAGCTCACCACGGAACATGGGCACGCCGTGGAGACGANGGGGGGTGGGCTCAGCTGGGAATACGGATACGATAGTTACAACCTTCCATGTATATTTGGGGATCTGTTTCAATTTCACGGGGAATCTGAAGGACTGTGTACTGGGTCGAATAGAAATTAAAAAAAAAGAATGCTTCGAGTCTTGTCTAAAAACTTATTCCTTCTAGCCGACTCGAACGACTGACCTCGTCATTACTAGTGACGCGCTCTACCAACTGAGCTAAGAAGGATTATTGGATGTGTAGGGGCTACTGTCATCATGTTCCTTTGGCGGCGAATCAACTGGATTCGGCCATGTTGAACTTCAAAACAACTCTCAACCTTCCTCTCATCCACATATGAATGAATAAACTCAAGAAACCGGGTCCCCAGCCAATCTCTCAGCCTAGCTCTCCCAGCAAATCTGGCGCTGTCGTTTCCTCCAAATTTGCTCATAACAATGGATACAACGCAGTCGAGACGTTGGAACCACTCACTGCCAGGGAACAGCTCTGGGCCACCCGAGCTCTGAAGGCAGAGGCCTTGCTTTCTGCCCAGCAAACGCACCATCGTGAGCTCAAGAGTATGTCATACACTCAGGAAGTAAAACGAACTGTGAGTGCTGTCAATCGGATGATGAACTGAACTAATCTTTGACGTTGCAGCGCGAATTGGAGAATCTAATGCAACAGCACAAGGAAAAGCACGCGTATTTGGAAAAACTTGTGGTACGTGCTGTGTGTTCCTCTCGGATTGAACTCTGGCTGAAGAGGACCTCCACCATGTTAGCTTGTTCTCGCGACCGTGATCGCGGTACTCGTTCTAGTTATTATCTATCTCGCAACCCACCATACGCGACACGCGGCCAACGTTCAGCGGCACTGGTTGGCAGGCCTGCCATCTCACTTCACGATTCCTATATTGTCACCATTTACGTCCGTGGTACGTTTGCTGCCCCATTTTTCTGTCATCGTCCGCATTTGTGTTCATGGTATTTTGGTAGGTTGAAAAAGAAACCTCTGTATTCGGGACCAGGGCCATTGCTATTATCACCATAGTCTTCGGTGCCGTTGCGTTTTTGGTTTTCCGGCACTGGTTCAACTCTACAAGGATGAAACAAGAATAAAGCTCGAGGTACAGAAAACAAATCGGACGACATAGAAAGACGATCACAGACTACGAATATCCTGCTACATACGTACGACTCGGAAACACGGACATCATAATAGCATACGAAGACTAAACACACCAATCGACAACGTCCTCCCCTAAAGCGAAACTCAAGCCGTCGATTTTGGTTTCGGGGTAAGTCTCCTCCCTGACGAGGGCTTGACTTCGTCCTTCAACCTCGCGATTATCTCCGTCACCGCTTCGGCTTGGTCTCTGTCATATCCAATTTTCGTTTGCGTCGCCTAGATCGGACCTCGTCTCGACCGCTTTCAGGTAGTTTTTACGAGCACTCTCGTAGTCGGCCCCGTCATTCTTATTGTTGGCCTTCTCGACGTAAATGTATGCATGTTGTTAGCGACACGCGAATTCCACCTGTTATCGCCGGACGTCACGAACCGTGGTTCCATTTTTTGCCACCTCTCTCCTCTCTTCACAACGGAGACAAATGGCGCCTGCTACGCTGGCGAGGTGCTCCGGGTGACTTTCGAGAGAGACCTATAGCCTCGTCCAGCTCCTGGATAGTAGGCTCGATGTGGCGTGATGCGCGTGCGTTCGCCAAAGTGATACTGGCAAGTTGAATCCGCGGACCCTCCTCACAGTTCAGCTCTACCACTCGTGCATATTTGGTGGTGTCCCTTATTCTCCCTGTTCCGGCATCCAAACATCCTGCCCGGTTGCCGACCTCGCCTCGCGTGTCGAGCTCGTCAAGCCACCTCCACACCCTGATAGAGATCGGAAGTCCCTCCAATGTCATAGACTTCCCCGATATCAGTGTTTGACGTAGTATACAGCGAGAGCCAGGGTGCTCGATCGATTCCGGCAAGTGTGACGGGGCTCGACACCCGTTTCTCAGACTTCTCTTCGACATCATCATCAGAAGTGAGGGCTGGGGTAGTGGGGAGAACTCGCCCTCTGCCACCTCTTGCTCTTTTGGTACCTCCTTTACCCATGGGCCACAACAATACCACTGGGAATACCACCAAGGGGAGCCTGAGGCTATGCAGGTCCTCCACAGCGCTTCCTCTTTGGCATTCACAAATGTGTTTAATGAGCTGATTGTCGATGTAGATACCAATGACTTGTGTATGACAAAGAAGTGGCAGGCTCCATCTCACCACCGTGACACCATGGGAGTCTTTCAGGGGACAAGGGATTAGAGATACAGCAAAAGTGGAAGACTAGCATCTTACAGTAGCATAGGAACCATCGGGATTCAGTTTAGGAGAAATGTTAGGCAGGGTGCCAGACTCCATGAGACCTGTTAACAGTACCAACGCGGACTAGGTTTACCGGCCCACTTTGGTCCTCAGGCTCTGCCTACACCAAGAAAGCACAGTTTGGTCAGGTATTCAGGGAGGGTATAGGCTGCTTGCAGTCCGGTTCAGAGAAACCCCAAACCTGGCTCAAACCAGGTTTGAGGTTCACAGGTCTGATAAATTTTGAAATTTCCTGAACCTCAGTTTTACCAGTGAGCAAAATCTTCTTCAAATTTCACCTAGTTTCTGGTTCAGTTCAAGTCTAAGATTGGTTTATTTTGTTGTTTAGATTTAAATTTACACAAAATAGAAAGTAATGAGTTAGGTTGCAAGATAATCAAAAATATTAATAAATTTGGTCTGAACCAGTTTGAACTAAGCTTAGTGGCCTGAGGTTTGCGTTCAAGGTTTGTTATTTTCAAAAATTGCTGTTCAAGGTCAGCTTCAGGTTCAGTCAAAAATGACCCAAACTTTGCCTGAACCAGGTCACAGGCAGTCAAGGAAAATAAGATATAAACGGAACTTTTGGGGTCAATTTTGGGTGTTAGTTCACCATTTGGGGATGACAATGACAATAAGCAGGACGAGTGGATGCAGTTAATTCCGGTTGCTCTAAATAAGGGTTGAGCAACCTCTTTGACAACAAAGTCTACAACTCACTCTATAACAAATGATACCAGGAGAGCCTTGACCCAAGTTGCAACCAAAGATAACCTTCTATTGCCACTCTTTCTTGAAACCTTATCCTGCTTGAATTCCTGGTGCTAAAGGAAGTACAAGTATTGGACTACATAGATAACAGCGAAAATGAACAAGGTCTGATTGTCTCCTGGCAATGAAGCAAGAGTTTGGAAAATGGAAGTGGTGACAGAAGTGCATAGCGACAGTCAAAGTTTTTCAAAGCCCACAGGGTTTTCAGATAAATGTACTGCAGGTAAGGTTCAGGGTAGATGGTTTCTTTCCTGCAAGCTTTAAACAAGCCTAAAAATGTCCAAAGAATGGGTGAGTTATGAGCAATTTAATTCAATCACTTGTAGCTCACTCTCATACTGTTCTGGCTGAAAAATCATGTTTTTGGGCTCTTTTTAATTTATAACCTGCAGTTTGCAAGCAAGGGCAGTATTGGATTATAAGCAGATCAGAATCATCACCCATAGATGCTACAGTAAAAAGAACACAACAGAACAGCTTGGCTGTCCTGCTACTGGCAAGTATATATGTATGTTATGGAAACCATAGCAAGTCAGTGGTCCTGCATGGATAAGGTTTAAGGTAGATACACCACTACCCATGGGTTATCAGTGCTCCTCGTGTGTAAGCCTTACCTGCCAGGTAGCTGGGTAGGGTTTACATGTAAGGATTTTCTTACCTGCAATCTTTGAAACAAGCCTAAGAACATCCCAAACAGACAAGACTCGATTAAAATACAGTCAATTTAAGTTAAATTGACCATATCCTGGTCAGTTCTGGTCCATTTTGGACAATCTAAAGCTCTGCCTGTGCAGGTTACCCATGGGTACATGGAGGGTCAAAGTTACCTGCTGGTAACCCATGATCAACACTATGGGTTACTCTTGACAACCACCAGAAGTGCAAGTCTGAGACTGACATTGTCCTGGGATCTCATGCTGGTACAAAAATTGCCTTGGTATGAGGCTCTATATGTTGCCCTAGGAGTTGGGAGCACTCATTTCCAAGTCCTCATTATTTGTACCACTATGTATCTGTAAGACTGCAGAGATTCTCAAGGGTAACCTGCAGATAGTGGTATACTTATCCTGGCCCTTACTTATGCCTACTCTTATCAGCAGTCTCATGGGTTTTAACTTCAAAACAAGTCCAAAAATATGTTTTTGGTTCAGAACCAAGTGAATTATAAGCAATCTACTTTTGCTGTTTTCAGTGAACACAGAAAAATCCCTTGTGCATGTGCAGCAACTAATCTTCCAAGGTCAAATTTCCAACCCACAGATCTCTGTGACCAGCCATTGTAGAGTGGTAATTTTGGTATCTTCAGAATCACTTTATTGAGTAGAATTGCACAATATAGATTTCATTGTGAAAGGGTTAAAGAGTCCTCAAGATTGCAATCTTGGGTCATTTTGGTTCATCTCTTTGAACTTGGCAGGGCTTTCATGCATTTTGCGGAAGTAAATTTATAAATTCTATCTCTTGTCTATTTTACATTGTAAAGTGCAAAAAATCTGAATAAACAATCGAGGAATGACCAAAATCCACTTTGAGGTGATGGAGGAGTAGTGGGCTAGGAGGAAAGGTTATTGGCTCTAGCCCACTGGTTCTGCAGCTGATTTTGTTCAGATAAATCAATTAAATAACATGTTTATGCCTTCCACTTTTAAAAACNAAAAAAAAAATTGGTGGAAATTGTCCAGGAAATGACCAAGATCTGGGTCTTGAGGCAGGGTGCCCAATCCAGTGATGTTAGATCAGATACCAGGCTGTCAAATTTGGTCATTTCCTGGCAGATTTCCACCAATCCTTTTTATTGCACAAGCGGGAGGGATATTCAAGTGATGTTTTTGATTTATATGAACAAAATCAGCAGCAGAATGAATGGGCTAATAACCTTTGCTCCTAGCCCACTACTCCTCCAACACCTCAAAGTGGATTTTGGTCACTCCTTGATTGTTTATTGCCAGAAATTTTGCATTGTGTGATATAAAATAGACAAAAGATGAAATCCATAAATCTACCTTAGCAGAATACATGAAATCCCCACCAAGCTGGAAGAAATGAGCAAAAATGACTGAGATCACGATTTTGAGGACTCTTTAACCCTTTACAATGAAATATATACTGTGCAATTCTACTGAAAAAGGTGATTCTAAAGATACTGGAATTATAGCTCTAAAATAGCTGGTTGCAAAAATACGGAGATTGGAAAATTGACCTTGGAAAATTGGCCACTTTGTGAGCATAGTGATCATTGTGGATTACCAGCAGGTAACTTTGACCCTACCCACACCTGTACCTGCTGCATATCCTAGCTGTGTACCCATGGATAATCTGTACTGATCAACACAGGTTACCAGCAGGTAACTTCAGGCTAACCCGTAACTGTACCCACCATGTATTCTACCCGTCTACCTGCGGGTAATCCGCTCAAAACGAGCCCAAAAACAGCCCAAACGGGTTAGAATTGGGCAAGATACAAGTGATTTATTTATACCATTCATATCTTGGTCAGTTCTTGACTGTTTGAGCTGTATAAAGGCTTGTTTTGAAGCTCATGGGTAAGGCTAGATCGATCTGTACCTGTACCTGCCACTACCTGTACCCATTTACCCAGCGGGTAAGCCTTACCCATGGTGAACACTGATAATCCGCACAGGTAGAGCTTTAGATCACTGAACACGGACCGGAACTGATGGAGATATGGTCAATTTGCACTAATTCACTTAAATTGACTTTATCTTGGTCAATTCTTGTCTGTTTGGGATGTTCTTGGGCCCGTTTTGAAGATTGCAGGTAGCAAAACCCTTAACCATACCCGTGACTGCATACCCAGTGGGTAAGGCTTACCCATGAGGAACACTATGTGAGCAAGAGGAATTTTGCGAGATTCACCAAAAATACTAATAAGTTGCGCATAATTTGGCCAATTCTGGGCTGTTTTAGACACTTTTTGGCTTATTTTAAAGCTTGTGCGCAGGGGACCATCTACCCTGACACTTGGACAGTACCCTTACCTGCAAACCCTGCAGGTTTTGAAAACCCTTAACCATCACGAGGTGGTGGAACCTATTTATTGTTTACAAACATGAGCAATGAGTCACCCAGCAAGAATTCAAATGAGCACCATTTCGCTCAACAATCAACCACCACCTCCAACACTTCTTCATCAAAGATTTATTGTTGCGATGAGCTACAGTCAGCCTTTGGTGTGTATTCTTTCTTTGCTTGACCATGTTCATGTGGCTGATAGCTCTTGTAGCATGGCCTCAACTCCAACCAAAATCCCAACCTCCTTCCCCCACGAATCCGTCGAATCTTGAGTAACAGTATGCAGAATGAAATGGTATTGAAGCAGTTCAATTCCGACAGTGATAGTATACTCATCTTTGACAGCAACNTTTTTTTCAATCCAACTTCAATTGCTTCCCAAGCTGGGATTCAAGTTGTCATAGTTATCATCATTGTTGTCGGTGACAATTCTAGGGCTTTTTGACCTGGGTGTGACAGTCAGATGTACTAAGCCTGCATACTGCTATTTACATCATCTCAGCTTGCAATTTCTGGTTTCCCCTTTTCGGTTCACTTCTCTTGTCCATCCATGAGACTGTTCATTAATGTGGTCAATTTTCTCCATTGTTCATAATATCATTCATCCCTGTTCATTTTTACACTTGTGGGCAGTGGACCATTGCTGCACATAGCAGGTTCTGAGGCCTTTCGGTGATGGAAAATGGAAAAGGACATAAACTCGTGCTGTCACAGGGTTAGTGATCATCATGGGTTGCCAGCAGGTAACTTCAACCCTACCCATACCCGTGCCTGCTGTGTATCCTACTTGTGTACCTATGGGTAATTTGCACAGATAGAGCTGTAGATTGTTCAAAACAGACCAAGAACTGATTGAGATGTGGTCGATTCAAGCTAATTCACTTAAATTCACTTTATCTCAGTCAATTCTTGTCTGTTTGGGCTATTCTTGGGCTTGTTTTGAAGGTTGCGGGTAATGAAACCCTTACCCATACCTGCACCCACATGTACCTGCCTACCTGTCAGGTAAGGCTTACCCGTGAATAACACTGCACAGGGTTGACAGTGTTGATCTCTTGGCACTGGAACTTGCAAGGTTCCAAGGCATTTTTGACTCAGGTACTATAGGGGGTTGATGTGTGCCAAGATTGTGCTTCCGGCATGTGCAGCCATCACTCTGGCCGCTGATTCCAGTCAAAAATGCCTCCGCACTTGCCATGCGAAGCATCAGCCACTTCACACAGGTACAAGTATCCAAGGCTTAAAGTATAGGCCCTGGAACTTGGGTGTCTCTTACCTGTACCCATGTGTATTTTACCCACATACCCAGCAGATAAGGCTTATCCATGAGGAATACCAGCTTCAATGCATTCTGCTAAGTGCTTCAGGAGGTGAATAATGGTGATAAAGGTGATTGGTGTTTCTCATGGGTAAGCCTTACCCGCCTGTCCAGTGGGTAGAATACATGCAGGGATGGATACAGGTAGGGGTTCTTTTATCTGCAACCTTCAAAATGGGCCTAAAAACAGCCCAAACAGACAAAAATTGACTAAGATGTGGTCAATATAAGTTGATTGGCTTGAATTGACCATATCTGAGTCATTTCTGGTCCGTTTTGGATAAGCTAAAGCTTATCCCATGCAAATTACTCATGGGTACATAAGTAAAATACACAGCAGGTACAGGTCTGGGTAGGATTGAAATTACCTGCTGCTAGCCCACAATTCCGAGGCCTATAACCCTTGGGTACCTGTACCCTGCAGGTTTTGGTGCCAAGACTTTGATGCTGTTGCAACCCTGTGACAGTGTGAGTTTATATCCTTTTCCATCACTAATAATAGGCCTTGGAACCTGCTGCATGCAGTGACGGCCTACTACCCACAAGTAATCACTAAAGGTGATGCACATGAGAATGACATACTGAATTGAGTGGCAAAGCTCACTATCACTGCAAAAGCTTGGTGGCAATGGCTTAAGAGTAACAATGTATCTCTGGTCAATGGACTGATGCTTTGCATGGAAAATCTCTGAGGCATTTTGACCCATGGGGGATTCATGGAATTCTGCTAAGTGCTTTGGGTATTTGTTTCTGATGGTGGACATGGCATCTAGTGATCATCATGGGTTACCAGCAGGTAACTTTAACCCTACCTGTACCAGTACCTGCTGTGTATTTTATCTGTGTACCCATGGCTAATCCGCACAGTTAGAGCTTTAGATCATCCAAAACAGACCAGAACTGACTGAGATATGGCCAACTTAAGCTAATTTAAGTAAATTAACTGTATCTTGGTCAATGCTTGTCCATTTGGGCTGTTCTTAGGTTTTTTTTTGAAGGTTGCAGGTAACAGAATCCTTACTCATACCTGTACTCATGTGTATTCTGCCTGCCTACCTGGCAGGTAAGGCTTACCTGTGAGGAACACTAATGGCAACAAAGGACGATGCACATGAGAAAAACATACTGAATTGAGCAGCAGAGTATAGAGCTCACCATCTTTACAAAAATTTTTGATTCAGGTACTATAGAGAGCTATTGTTTGCCAAGGTAGTGCTTCTGGAATCTGCAGCCATCACCCTAGCTGCTGTTGCTGAAGCATTTTATTCACAAGGGTACTTAAAGGGCTACAAAAGGCCAAGACCATGTTTCTCCTTGTTCTGAGGCATTTTGACTTGGGTACAGTTGACACCGCATTAACCCATACTGGTAAAAACCCATAACCTGTCGTAACCCATAGCTTTTTTGATCCACTGGATCGGTAGGCAGGGATTTTGGTCAATAACCCATACATCCTGTGATACCCCATACCCCATAGCTTCTGGGACCCAAAAACCCATACGTAGTCACATCATTTTCGCAACTTTTGCTCAACAATATCATATGATTTTTCGAATTCCTTTCCATTGTTCTCACTCAGAATGCCTTCCCAGCGCCTTGAAACCCTGAAAAATGGGCTCTTGCTTCCATCAAAGCAAATTGAACCATGAAAAAGCAAAATTTCGGACAAGTTAAGCCATGGAGAACCAATCTCAGATGAAGATGCAGAGTGGCTGGACAGAGCAGGGAACATCATTGATGAGCAACATGTTGTCAACATTTTGGAAGGAGCAGAGGATTACAATGCCGCATTCCAGGCTCTCAGTGCGGCTGATAGGGTTATTGCTCAGAGGCTTCGGGAACTCGGTGAAAACATGCCTTCTGTTCCAGCAAAGCCCCAAGAATGTGCGTGGTTTGACATTTTAGATCCAGCCGTCAAACTGACAGCATATTCTGTTAGGCTCTCACAACGGGAAGATGGACAGTGGAAACTCAAAGGAGAAGAATTCTGCAAAGGGCGAGCCACCGAAATTTGAGAAGAAAGAAAATGTGATGGTTGCACAGTGGATCGAGGTTCTTGACTGGTATTATGCAAATGGAAAAAGCCAGGTAGAAACTGCAAGCCACTTCGACCCAATCTACCCCAACCTCCAGATCAAGCAGCCCTTAGTCTCAAGCTGGCTGAAGGAGGAGGAAAAATGGCACGCGCAATGGGCACAGGCCAATCACAACAGTGATCGCACCTCAAAGCATGTTTGCTTAGTCAAGCAACCAGAAGTCACCAAAATGCTCGAGCTGTGGACCACAACAGCCCTGGCGGATGGACTGGTTCTAACTGGAGAGGTCCTTCGCCAAAAATACAACTTGTGTGAAGTGGCCGATGCTTCGCATGGCAAGTGCCAAGGCATTTTTGACTGGAACCAGCAGAAGACAGCGGCCGGAGTGATGGCTGCAGATGCCGGAAGCACTGTCTTGGCACGCATCGACCCCCTGTATTACCTGAGTCAAAAATGCCTCGGAATCAATTTGTGTCGATGGTTGGAATACCAGAAAGGGAACGGCTCAAGTTGAGTAACGGGTGGTTGGAGTCCTTCAAACGACGGAACGGACTGCAAAATTGGCGACGTCATGGAGAGGCAGCATCAAGTAAGGTTGAGACGATCATAGAGGAGTGGGCATGGATCAAGAAGGTCATCAAAGAGGGTGATTATGAGTTGCGCGATATATGCAATATGGATGAAACTGGCTTATTTTATGGGTACAATAATCATTCCTCTTGTGAATAAATTCAATACTAATTTAGATGATGAATTCTAGGATGGCACCTGACACTGGACTCTCCAATCGTCAACATTCAGGTGTCAAGGGCAATAAAGTGCAAATTACCTACGGATTCACTGCAAATGCGGCAGGGACCAAAAAGCTGCCACCTATCATTATTGGCCATGCTTGCTGTCCCCGCGCTTTCAAGAAGAAGACTGGTGAACAGCTTGGATTCTATTATCAGAACAATGCCAAAGCTTGGATGACAATCTTGATCTATCAAGACTGGATCCTTGCATTGGATGATTATTTTTGCCGTCAAAATCGCCACATATTACTCCTTCAAGATAATTTTTCGGCTCACAAATTGCCTGATAACCTCACCAACATCAAGGTCAAAAATTTCGAGCCAAACCTCACAGCCCATGTCCAGCCAATAGACCAGGGCATTATCCGATGTTTCAAGGCTCACTATCATGGTTTATTCATCAGGCGCGCAGTCGATCGTTACGACAAAGGTGTCAGCCCCGGTGACATTTACAGCATCAACCAATTCAAGGCCATGAGACTTGCAGATGAGGCATGGCGCAACATTGATTTGACCACTGTCCGTAACTGCTGGTTGAAGGCCGGAATTCTCCCTGACAAACTCATTCACCCCAAACCGACACCATCCACCGGACCATCAATTCCTGTTTCGAGTCTGTTGGAGCCAACTCCGGCCACCGCTGCACCAGCAGACTCACTTGAAGCCATAGAGAAGGAGGTTGAAGTTGCCCTCAATCAATTGGAATCAAGGGGCGCGCTCCATAATTCATCTCGAATGAGCCTCGAGTTTCTTCTTGACCCACCAGGTGAGCATGAGGTTTTGACTGAAACAGCTGATCAAGACATTTTCAGTGCTGTTATGTCCGCTCAGGCTGCCCAAGAACTTATGGATATCAATGGAGGGGACAATACTGACAACACGCCTGACCCTGAACCCTGCCCAACAAATCTTGACATCCTGCAAGCATCTGCCACTATTAAGAAATTCATCAAAGAGATCAACGAGCCATATGCACACAAACTTGAGGTGCTTTTGAGCTCTCTTACCCACAATTTACGCCTCAAGAACACCAAGGCCCTCAAGGATACCTTAATTACCAAGTTTTTTACTCCTAAAGCATAGCTCATAGTCCAAATATACACCTTTATTCTCGATCTACCGACGAGCACTTGCCATGGTGTATTGTGGGAAAGTACTTCCCAGTTCGTCACACTCCTCAAAAACCATGACCCCCCAAAACCCATAGCCTGGGACATCCACCGAGGGGTATGGGTTAATGCGGTGTCGACTGTACATCATACCCCTGTCAAATGCCAAGTTTTTGTAGGCTGGTTTGCATCATTTCAGCATCAACTTTCTCTTGATGTGCTGCTTGACATTTCCCTTCTCTCTTTTGTTGCCATAGTTCTGCTCTTTCTCCATTTCAATCTGCTTGTTCTGTTGGTCTTGGCCCTCTCTTGTTGTCTGTTGCTTCTTGCACATCATCACTGGCTCCCATTCCTTCTGACATTCTGTTCTGCACTTATTTGGTGTGGCTTCTACTCTCCAATGTGCCAAGCTTTTGTATTCTCATTTGCATTGGCTGTTGGTTGCTTGCCAGTGGGTAGGTCATTCCTCTCCACCCTTGAAGCTTTTTGTTATTCTTATGTAATTTGTTATGCCTATTTCAAACATGAGGTAGTTACAATTGTACTCTGGCTTGCATTGCTGACAGTCTTTGTTCATATCTGCCATCTTTGTCCCTGTCATTCCTTCTCCTCTACTGTTATCTTTCTGTCTAGCTCCTCCTTGTTAAACAGACTGTTCCCTTTCATACATGTCAGTTGTGAGTTATTTGCATCTTCAATTACATCTTGTACCTGTCTTTTCCTGCTTGGCCATGTTTGCTGGTTTCACCTTCTGGTAGGTCCCAGTTGACATGCACTTGCTGATGTTTGAATACTTTGACCTTGAAGGGTGTAGGTGGCAGCATGATCAGTATTGCCTTTAGCTCAGACTCCTGTTGATTTGTTAGTGTTTGTTGGCAGCTTTGATGTATTGATATATCACCTTTCAAACAGTATTGTCCAGCAGCATGAGTGCCTTCAATTTAAGATACAGAAGTCATTGTTTTTCCTGGCCATTTTGACAATGTTGCTGGACTTTAATATGGCTGGGTTGCATGGTTTGAATCTGTTTCATATCATGAGTACATATGTGGTCTATTCCAATGTCACTCACCTAACACATCCCTTGCTATTGAATGTCCTCTTGACATAGTCAACTTGTTTGTCTGGTCCATGGACAAAGATGTTGGGCTTCAAATTTGTGAGAATATTGTTGAGATCAATGAATGGATGTGATTATTTGATTTGTTCAATGAATACTTAGGTTTGCCTGGTAAATATCAGCTTGTGTTGGTACTATCCCTGTTCAATTGTAATATACAAGAAGCACAAAGAGTGGCCCAATTGCACAAGAATTGGCAGATACAGTCAATTTAAATAAGTTAGCTTAAATTGACCATATTTTGGTCAGTTCCAGTTCTGTTTTGGACAATCTAAAGCTCCACCTGTGCAGGTTACCTGTGAATACCAGGTGTTAAGGCATTTTGCAGGGTAGACCTTCAGCATCTATTTGACCCCATCACTTTTAGATCAGGCCGTTCATTTGATTGGCATACTGGACATTTTTGCATTGTAGAACTGAAAGCTAGTGAATTGTGCTGCATATGAAGGTTTTTATGTATGTAAAAATGCAATGAATGAGTATTAGCATGCCTCAAAAGAATTAATGACAACTTTAGCAACTTGGCCAGCCAAGTTGGTCTAGCCCTAACCTAGGATTTGTTTGGTTGTCTTTGTACAAGGTCCGTTTGCTTTGTGATGTGGTGGAGTACCAAACTTGAAGAGAGGGTAGAGAGGGAGGAAATGATTGAAGGACAACACTTGGGTTTGCCTTTTCAAATGGGAATGTTTCGAGTAAATCATATCATTGTGTTTAGAATTGTATCTTGACTTCAAAGTCATCAGACTGGAATTGATCAATGCTGTGGACTTTGAGTCTTTGAACACACAACATGACCTGGATGCTCCTTGCATCAAAGCTCAATGTCATGGCAGGGGACAATTTGTGCCAAAAGACTGTAGTTGTGACCAGTAGGTGGATTCTGAGGCCTATAAGGACTTGGGTACTTGTACCCTGGGGTTCTCAGCACCAAGTACAACACAAAACCAAACCAGGTGACTCCCACCATTTTTGACATGTGATCTGCTTCTCTGCCTGCGCTCTCTCTTTCTCTTTGATTCTCTATAGGCCTTGGAATTGCCGCATGCAGCAATGGCCTTGTACCAGCGCCATCCTCAAGGCATTGGGGCATGTTCAATCAAACTAGAGGATTAATGGTCCAGGAGCTATGCAGAGAAATCAGGTTGATACAAGTAGCAACAAGGATTTGGAATTGAGTTGAAGAAAACTTGAAGAGGGTTGGAAATGTTAATTAAGTATTTGTCAAATAATCAGTGGCGATGCATGTGGAAGCCACGGTTGAACGTTGACAAATTGCTGTCATAATCAGATCTTACCACCCTCCTCTTGTCCACATGTGAAGGAACAACTTAGGAAACTAGGTCCCCAGTCAGCCTCTCAGCTTAGGTCTCCTAGCAAACCTGGCAGTGTTGTATTGATATCCTCCTCAAAACCTCAAGTTGCCCATAACAATAGATACAATGCACTCGAGATACGGGAATCACTCACTGCTAGGGAAGGCAGAGGCCTTGCGCATGCGTATTTGGAGTATGTACTATGAGGTTTATTACTGACCAAAGAAGGACTGAAGAGTAGGGTTTGGCTTGTTCTCCCACCGTGATTGCGGTGCTCGTTCTGGATATTATCTATCTCGCATCCACCGCACGCAACACACGACCAAGGCTCGGCGGCACCGCCTGCCATCTCATTTCATAATTCCTATATTGTCACCATTTACATCTGTGGTACGTTTACTGTCCCGTTTACTGTCATCATTCACATTTGTGCTCATGGTATGCCGGTAGGCTGAGAAGGAAACCTCTGTATTCGGGACCAAGGCCATTTCTATTATCACCATAGTCTCCGGCACCGTTGCCTTTCTGGTTTTCCGACACTAGTTCAACTCTATAAGGATGAAACAAGCATAAAACTCGAGATACAGAAAATGAATCGGACGGCATAGAAAGACGATCACAGACCACGAATATCCTGCTACATACGTACGACTCGGAAACACGTAGCATACGAAACCTAATCACACCAATCGACACCGTCCTCACCTAAAGCGCCCCTCGAGCCGTCGGTTGTTGTTTCGGGCTAAGTCACCTCCCTGGACCTTGGCTCCATCTTTCAACCTCGCGATGGTCTCCGTGACCGCCTCGGCTTGCTTCCTGTAATAACCAATGTCGTTTGCGTCGCCTGGATCAGACCCTGTCTCGACCGCCTCCAGGTAATTGGCCGCTTTCACGTAGTTTTCACGAGCATTCTCGTAGTCGGCCTCGTCATTCGTGTTGTTGGCCTTCTCGACGTAAATGTAAGCGATGTTGTTAGCGATGCGCGAATTCCACCTGTCATCACTGGACGCCAGGAGTGCTTCCTCATATAACTTGACGGCGGATTGCACTGTGGTCCCATCTTTGGCCACCTYCCCCCCCTTTTTCACAACGGAAACAAATAGCACCCGCTAGGCTGGCGAGGAGTTCCGGGTCACTTTCGAAGGCCTGCGCTTTTCGATAGAGGCATATAGCCTCGTCCAACTCCTGGACAGAAGGCTCGATGCGGCGTGATGCGAGCGCGTTCGCCAAGGCGATACTGGCTTGAATCCGGGAACCCTCCTCCTCGTTCAGCTCTACCGCCTCCCGTGCATACTTGATGGCGTCCCTTATTCTCCCTTCAACGCTGGCCTCGGAAGGTTGGGCTTCAGATAAAGCACAGATGCACTGGGCAACGCCAGCCAAGATCGTTGCACGTTGAGTAGGCAGAATATCAAACTGGAAAACGGCCTCCCCCTCAGCAATCGCCTTTTCCAACTCCTCACTTGACCCGGTACTCCCATACATGTCTTGATGGAGTGCGAACTTTATCATGCAAATCGAAGACAGCAGGTCGGGTCGATCGGGAGGACATGCAGACTTCGCGCTCTCGATGGCTCCCATGGCCTCCTCCAGCTGTCCTCCTTGTTGATACAAAGAGACGATGACCAGATTGGCTGACGTTCGATCCTCGGGTTTATCGCTGTATTTCCTGACCCTGGTGTAACTCGAAAGGCAGCGTTCGAGGTCGGAATCGGAGGGCGCTTTGTTGTACAACCCGTGGTATTCCGCAGCCAGCTTCGCCGCAATGGCGTGAGCATCAGCCTTTCGGGCCTTTTCCAAGTCGTTCCATCCTTCGAGCTCGCTGAAACACGCTTCGATCTTCTCCAGCGAAGGCTGATCAAGATTTTGCTCTAGCAGCGCGAAGACCAGCATAAGTAAAATGTCGTTCCGCTGAGGATGTTCCTTTTGAGCTGCATCCAACGCCTCATCGCACTTTCCGATAGTTTCAGCGAGGTCGGCCTGCTTTTGACCGTTGTCCAGATATCTGACCCACGCCGCTGCGCCTTCTCTGTATAGCTGATCGACAGGATCCGTATCGTCTCCGGACCGCCAGCAGCACAGTAAATTCCCCATCAGGATGACAATGGTCGTAACAGCTATGACAGCAGCAGCGACCTGCAGTGGACGACCGATTTAGTCGAAGCTCGGGAGCAACATCTCATGCTCACCTTCACACTACTAGACGGTTTGGTCAATAGATCCAGCTTGGTGGTGGTGGGGGATATGAACTCTGTCTTCGTCATTGTCAGCACACGCTAAGTTTCAATGGGGAGAAGGAGACCGGGAAAGGGGGGAGGGGGCAGGATTACCCCGATGGGTGCTCACCTTCCGGGGGTTGTCTCTGGGGAGTCTGTGAGGGGCGGTCGTTGTGACATGGTCTGTTTATAAGAGATAACAATTTTGCCACGAGCCACTAGCGTGTAGGGTAATCACAGCCTGACGCAGCTACTGGCGCCAATTACTTGGACACATGTGCATGTTCGGATCCTCCACGATTTTTTGTCACAATCATTCCTGAATACTTCACCGGCAATCCAAGCACGGCGGCGGGAGTAAGCGGGTTCAGATTCTTGGACAGCCTCGGACACGATCGTTGGTGTGCTCTGAAATTTCAGAAGAATGAGTTCATGAAGGTTTGCGAGTCCTCAAAACCTCGAGCTTACCGCGAGGCAAAGGGGCTGTATCAGAAGCCTGTTCGACATCAGCTCAGCCAAGTCGCGTCGGATAAAGCCCCACCCCCTTTACTTCCATGACTGGTGTCATAGCCACATCTGGAAGTCAGCTGCTTTGGAAAGTCTCGAACTTAGTTGGACAGGATACCAGGAACAGGGATCAATAGAAAGATGCGTACCGGAACCGAACAGACCACTCATGCAGAACACCTAGACTCTGCACTTAAACCTTTCTGGAGAGATATAGGGCATGGGAAACAGACTTTCAACACACTATTAGAGAGTGATATGATTCCATCCGAGTAAGTTGTATACAACATTTAACCATAGAAATCCTTGAAGGGACCAGATATTCGAGCGTAGAAACGTCATCATAAATCGTCAACCAGCGTCATTAGTCTTTCTCCTCGAGGTCGGATTGAGGAGCAGGACCGTCGCTCGTGAATGCCTTGTTGGGTGTTAACCAGAAGAGCACAATCATAGCCGCCATCATCGCAACCAAGCTATAAAAAAAAGTCCGGCGTAAGCTAACGGAACATTGCCTGCAGGTAGACACGTTTCCGTGTACACTGCGAGAGAATGGGGGAGAGACGCACAAAGGATGCAAGCTTTGAATGCCATGCCTGTCTGCGATGGCTCCTGTCAGGAAGGGAAGGAGGGCACTGCCAGCTTGGCCGAATCCTGCAATCCAGCCAATGGAACCGGTCAAGATCCATGGTGGGAGGATACGTGATGCTTGGTTCATTGCAATCGGGTACATGGGTCCAAGGAGGAGACCGATGATCGAGACCACCACAGCATTACCGACGAGGGATGGCACGAACCAGATCACGAAATCCAAACTGAACAACGGTAAGCGTTATGAATTGATAGATGGTTCAGATTTCAGATTAGGGAAAAGGGACGTACCCGAATGCCAAAGCGGCGTAAATGAATAGAACGCGGCGCTCCCCCACCTATGATCGAAGTGAATGGCTGTGACAAAACTCTATAGAATGCCAACATTCTTACCAGCTTATTAACAGGCAGTAACACTACCCGACCCAGGGTGAGGCCTAAGAAGGTGTGAAATTATGTTCCCTTATAGCAGCGAACATGTACGCACCTCCGAAAAAGCCAGATGATATATAGCCAGATGATGGGCCTCCGTTGCGGATTTCGATGATATATGTAACAATCCATCCTGGCGGTGGTTTAGCAGACTGCGTGTTTTAATTTGGTCTCACTCACCTCCAATGGTAACTTCTACGCCAACGTAGAACAGGATGAAGAAGGCCAGGAGCTGGACAGACTTGTTCGTCATAATCTGGCGGAACTTTCCTTTTCCGTTGTCGTCTGTAACTGTTCCAACGGGTTCTCCTCCCTCTCTCAAACACACTGCAAGCAGGTTAAAAATCTGAACGATGGAAAAATGCCCATGCCTCACCTTCTTGGCTTTTAAACCGGAAAACAAGAATCATGGTGAGGGTATTGAGTACGGCCAAACCAAGGGAGACCAAGTAATGGAACGACCAACGTTCCATCTGGGCAAATTGAGTTGCTACCAGAGGCGAGCTGAATGCTCCGAGACCTGAAAGTAAGGAGCCTGCGATGAGCGAAGAGCAATACGATGCCTCGCAAAAGTCAGCGCACCGTAGGCGGCATGTAAAATACCCATTTTTGTTTTTGCATTATATTTCAGGGCTCCGACGAAGCCGTTGGAGAGGGCATCCTGGACGTCGAGAATGTGAGGGGATGAACGAAGGAAGGGACAGGCGATCCGTACCTGGAGCGCACCCCCAAAGCCGTTGAGAAGATTCACGACCACGAAGGCCGCAAACGGCGGGGCCGATGCCTGTACAGAAAACGTTACGATCTGGACAGCAGCACCTGCACAAATTCTCGTAAGAGAAGTTACGAAGATCCGAGAAGGAGAAGGGATTACCTGCGACGAGAATCTAGATACAGCAAGGGATTAGCGAATGAGGGGGTGCACCAGTGGAAAAGTTCTTACCGTGCCAAACGTGAATTTTTCAAGGAGCCAGATATTGGCGAGCGCCCCCAAAATGAAACCCTGGATAGAAGTGAGTACGTCGAGCGAGGGAACATCGGACGCCTTACACAGCAGGACATCACGAACAGGAGAGAAACGACCATGAAGCCGACCTGTTGGCGAAGGAGATGAGCCGCTGGGCAGAGGGATAAGATAACAATGTCGACCCACATCGTATACCTCGCGCAAGCGGGGTAAGAGAGGCCCTGCGGTGCCATCGCTCCAGCCCAAGATGATCATGGACCAGCAGAGGGCAGCGAACTGGAGGTTGGAGATGAATTTCTCTCTCCGTGTCCTCTCCGGCAGCGGAGAAATATTACTAGATTTTCCGCTGAGCGGGACCTCGTCTACCCCAGCCGTCTTACCATCAGACGTAGACCTCTTCAGATCGACGGATTCGGGAACTTTGTTTCCGTCATTGGTCTGCGCTCGTCCGAGGGAAGGCAGGGTTTGGGGTAAGGATGCGTCTTGTTGCTCGATAGGTGACATGGAATATGGAGAGGAAAGGACAGAAAGGCTTCTAGTGGGGGTTTCTGTATTTTATACTATAACCGCTGCTGCCTAATATGTAGTAGGGCAAGCTTGGGCAAGCAGACTCGCTTTACAGTTTTTCCGAGGTTTTTCCGGTGAGGTGGTCAGATGGACCTGAAAGTACGTGTAGCTCCCCAAAAGTCGTCCGTTAGAGTGGCAAAGGGAAGCCGTAAACAGGGTAACCAGGGTAAGATGTGTTCTTTTCCCAGTCTGGAATCCCTACGGCACGTAGTTCGCGGTCAAATCAAGCAAAACCCCAGTCAGTATCAAGCTTTGGGAAACACAAGTTACGCGCGACTCACCTGAGTGTTTTTAGGCGACGATTGTAGTCTAAACTATCAATGGTCGAGAGATAATCCAGGCGACTCCGTTAATATCGAATAGAATGTCGTGGCTCTAACGTGTCTGCATAGAGAAAGGAAGATCAATCGCAAAAGCAAAAAAGCGGAGACGCCTTGCAGGTCGGAGGTGGCGCCAGTCGGATTAAAGCTCCGACCCGCTCAAAAAGACTCCGACTCAACGCTACGGCGCGTCGATCCGTGGTGCTGTACCCCACAAATGACTCGACGCATAGCATTGAGCGGAAAGAGTGGCCAACCGAATGCCTTTTCCAAGCGTGTTTCGATTCCATTGGTTCCCTTTGGCAGCTGATACACCACTTTTCATTGAATTCCGTGAAAATAATTAGGGTGCTGAACACTTTATTCCATGTTGACCAGTGCGTAGATAACCATGATCCTTCCGTGATGTTACTATCCCCCATATCACCCCGAATCGAGAGGGAAGATAGCGGTGAGTAGTCACATCTGCATCCTATGCCGTGGTGAGCCTCCAATAGGCACATTCCCTTGTCAACTTTCGAGCCGACGTCGCGCTTCAAACCGTTCAACTCCGCTTGTGGTGTTGCGCCCGGACACGATCCGGAATCCAATCATTTCATTTGCTGCAGCTCAGGGTGAAGGGCAGTGAATAACGGCAGAAGCATACCCTCATTTTCTCAATCTGAGGTGACATTCCGCGAATGTATGAATTTACGAATCTTCCAATCGAATTTGGAGAGTTCTTTGGACCCAGCGAGCCAGCGACCCGGGTTAAACTTCGGTTGAATCCAAGCGGCATTGACCCCGCATTTTGCAATATGACGACCCACCCCTGACATTTGCAAGCAAAAGAACCTATGTGAAGAGGACAACGTTCACATGGTGAGCCTCTCAGAACATCACGAAGAAGGGAAGCTTATCATCAACGTTGTCCCTGCAAAAGGACCGGCCATCTGTTATATGTCAAGGAGCCAAACACACAAATTATGAAATTAATAGCCGGGCCCTTACCGTCGGCCATCCGCTGAAAACCGACGCTAGCACAAGCATCGCCCCTGATTCAAGCACGTTGGTGTATCGTATTCTTTGCCCGACGGTAGCAATACAACAAGTGGCCTCGGTCGCCGAGACTATACAACAAATTGAGATGGTATCTGATAAATACAGCAATCCTGCCGAAAACATTCATCAACCTTGACTTCCTCGAGGAGGCTCAAGTAAGCGTGTTCACTCACCACAAGTATTACGATGACCTGCGAGTCATCATCCCCTTCAAATCCGACTACTGCTGTTTGATCATCCCTCGCATCAAGGGCACGAGATGCACCGTTCCTTGCCACCAAACCACCATTCCCAACCCCACGATACCGTGCAGAGTACCCCACACAGCCTCTGGTGTGACTTTGAAACTGAATAAACAACATTCAACGAAAAAAACGCGTCGNAAAACGTTGGAGGAGAAGGAAGAAGAATCGTTAGTGCGTAATTGGCAGCGCGAAGAAAGATTGTTCTTACGATTCAGCTAGAGGTCCAAGGGAAAGGGGAATGAACCGTGGCGCCTGGTACAGAATAGTCGAGCAAACAGTGTGGTAGATGCAAAGCCCCATCGCCAGAGCCCTCTTCCCGGGCAAGAACTCTGAAACGGAACGACAAACCCAGGTCAGTATACAACGTCGACGAGGGGGATGTAGCACAACAGACGCACCAGGTAAACTGAAGCATAGGAGACAAATCAGACAACTAGCAACGATAAAAGCGGAGTAAAGCTGAGCGTGTTCAAGCTCCGTCGGTCAGTCGCCCGTTCCAGCAAACCGTCAAGGGTTCGTTCGACTTGCCTTCAGAAGAACAATCGTCGTGTTGTTCAGTCCCAGGAAGGGGAGGCTCGTAGGGAAGAACAGGCCCTGTATGGCGACTGGAATCTCCAAGGCAATATGAAGCAGGAAGACAACAGACCTGGTTCCGGTTTATGTCGTCACTCGGTCAGTCACCACCCAAATTGAAGTGCAGAAGAGAACTTACAGAGGACTGTTCACTGAGATGGTCGTCGACATGGCTTTGAGCTTACAGCCTACGCGCTGCTACGTGTAACCCGGTGTGTGGTGGGGATGGTGGTAGAAAGAAAGGAAGCTCGGGAGCGTGTGTGCGCGCCTCAGATCACAACAAAAGAAGACTACATACCCGCGCTATCTGCCATTCAAGGTATGCATCATGTCGTGCCTGATTCTATTGTTATCCAAAAAACCAATACAGCATGTGCTACACCGACNAAAAAACACGTCCTCTACTCAACTGATAGAAAAGTAGTTTCTACGAAAAGAGACCCAGTGTGGTATATAAATACATTGATAGGTTTTGCGTTGGGAATCATGGGATTGTAAAAGACTTTGAAATACATAATAAAATAGTCTGAATGAAGTGAGTATATATATCCGGCGACTGTGTATGTTGTAGGAAACGGAGATAGATATCTTGAAAAGGGGCCTGAACCAGAAAGACGACGAGTGATGCCCGCGGTCTGTCGTCAGTGTTAGGATCCAGCACCCTGCTCGCCTTCCTCCCCCTCGTCCTCATATTCACCAGCAAGCCCAATATGAACACCCATACCTTCAATGGCGTCCAAGTCCCGCTCCAAGTCGATATCCTCTTCCTCTTCCTCCTCTTCTATTTCCGCAAAGTAATCCACCTCCATCCCATTACGGCCCTCCTGATCATCAACACCCGAAATCGTCATATTCTCCAACCTCCCCTCCAAAGTTGCAGTCTTCCTCCTCAACCTCCCCACTTCCCTTCTCAACTTGGCAATCTCCCCGTCCCTCCTCTCAACCCGTCCCTTCAGCGTCCTGATATACTGGTTTCCGCAGATCAGCAGCTGCAACTTGCTGACACCTTTATTAGGTCCTTCCCCGCCAGCCTTGGGAGGTCCTCGGGGTGGCAAAGCGCCCGGCGGCAAGGGTCCGCGGACAGGTATAACTTCGTCCTTCTTCTTCGACGCCGTACCCTGCTCCTCTTGATCGTCTTCGAACGTGATAGGCGGGAGAAGCCGCCTCAAATCGTCATACGCCGTCTTTTGAGAATCCCGACGTTTTTGTTCTGCGTCCTTGTGCGAAACCTTCTTGGGTGGACCGGAAGACTCGGATGGGCCCGCAGGCGATGGCGAAGACCCACCAGCTGTAAAGGCGAGGCAAGGTAAGGGTAAGGCAAGTGAGAATATGGATATTTGCACGATCGGACTCACCGGGAAGAATAGGCTTCAAGTTAGAACCCGAATTGGAACTCTTGGAGGATTTACCCGGCGTGTCGCTTTTCGATTTCGACCTGCTGTTGCGAGTGGTCGGACCCTGGACAGTAGGTGTCGTGTTCCCAGAGTTGAAGGATAGCTTCATCACCACACCGGGCGTGAGTGGAGTCAATTGGGGACCGGAAAATTGCTCGTCTTGGTTCAAAGAGGTGCCACTGGACGGCCGGGAAGGATCTTGCGAAGCGGCGGGAGGGGCGGGTGGGGGAGGCATGGAAAGGTCGACAGGTGAAGGTGTATCTCCCGGAACAGTCGGCAAGGAATTTGAGCTGTTGACGTTACTTCCGCCAAGGGATATACCACTTGCATCCGGGTTGTGNCCCCCCACCCGGAGCAAAAGTTAACGGACTCGTTGCAAACGCGTTCCCTGCGCTACTCTTACTTCTTGATCGTGATCCCCTGAGCAACGGCGTTGAAGTGGTCGATTTCGAGCCTCTGTGATGAAAAGTTCTTCGACCCGAGCCAGACGCGTTCGTCGACTGCATCCCTCCAGGCTCGGGGAATGGCGCGAGACCCGTACTGTGTTTCTTCCGGGCAATGGACACCTCGTCTCCGTTCACAGGAGGACCCCGCTTGTTGCCCATCAAGCGCTGTTCTGGATGTCGAACGGACGAATCATGAGATTTTTCGGGATCTGTTGGCTGGGGAACATTTCCGTAGACAGCTCCTAACCACGGGCTTGTCAAGGGCGATATATCGAGGTCGACATCTGGACGAGAACTCCCAGCTGGCTGAGGACTGGGGGTCGGACCGGTTCTGATATGGAACGCGATATGCTCTGGTGCCGAATTGGTACCTCTCTGGATAAATTCGTCAGGGAATGGCATGCCATGGTGTGAATGGGATGACATCGGAGATGGTAGGGGTTGTGGGAAGTTGTCGAAGTCGAGCGGTGGTTGCCGTGGTCTGAGCTCATTCGAAGGTCCTTTCAAGTAATCGTCAATTGACTCTGAAAGAGGAAGGGACAAGAGAATCGCATACCAGGCGTAGGAAGTGCCGTAAAAGAAGGGGATGTGGTATTATTGGGTGCGCAGTTTTGCTGGCCTTGATTGAAGTCGGAGGAGGAAGGGTTAGGATGTTGAACGGGTGACTGCCCACTAATTAGAGCAATCTGGAAGGAAGTGATGAGCACGTGTAGGCCTGGACAAAGAAGCAGGACGAATATGTCCTATCGGACCAACATACCTGTTGCTGGAATATCTGGTTCTGCAACTGCTGTAACTGCTGAAGCTGTTGGAGTTTGATCTGCTGCTCGAGCAGTGCGGCTGTCTGAGGAGGGTGGCTATTGGGGACTTGATTGCTATAGGAAGGGTCGTTTCTGGGCATGTTGAGGCCTCCACTGGCGTTCCCAGCCATGGATCCCAAGTTGAGGGGGTTCCCGAATGATGGAGCGCCGTAGCTGCCGATATTGCCTTGGGGCACTCCCTCACTCGTTGCACCGAAAGCGGGGTTTGATATTGAGTGGTAATTGCTATCGAGTCCTTGCATGAGGCTGCCGAGAAGCTGCATGGTGAGCTGAGAATTGGGGCTCTTGGGGCTGGGTGGGCGATGAGGGGGTAAACATCGCGTTATTGNCCCCGGGGGTATTCTGGTTGACGTGCTTGGAACTTCGGCGGCTGGATGAGTCCATCATAGAGTTTCCCCCGTGCCCATCGTGTAGGCCTGAGGACGAGGATGATGCTGGGGATGGGATTCTCCCGGCTGAGTGGTTTCGTGCTGTGGACTGATAGGCCTCCCCGTGGTGCTGGCCGTCCGGGGAGAACAGGGTGGCTAGCAAGTCGTTCTGCTGTTGCTGGGTGAGGGACTGTATGTCCATGAGGCTCGATGGAGGACCGTCGAGCGCGAAGGTCGACGACGCGGTGGATGCTCCTCGCGGTGGTCAACGACGGGGGGACNAGANTAGGAGACTATCAGCAGATTTTCGGGCAAGGACGAGGACGAGGAGGAGATGGTGGCCGTTGCGAACCAAGAGGCAGCGTTTTTACTATTTCTCCGAATCAGAATCTCGCGCAAGGACGATGTCAGGAACGAGCGACCATGCCTCCTTCGGCGCCCCAGCCCGAATCACGGAGGTCCCCCGGTCCGCCCATCCCCGATCGCCGGAACCTTTGACCCCATCCCGCTCGTCCCGAGGACGACTGTTTAGTTTTGCGATGATCGTGAAACCCGCAGAGCCTGAAAGCGGCCAATTCTGCCCAAGGGAAAAACGCTCGGAACCGTCCTTCCAACAATAGGCAGTCCCCAAACAGACCTGCACACCATTCATTCACGGATCACTGATTTATTTGTCTCCTTTATCTGGCTGCTGTTCGACAGCTCCAAGCTCGTGCCCGGGAAGGCCAGACCCTGTGCTCACAAACGTGGGTCGACAGGGGATAGCCTCCTGCGAGAAGCCCCGGTGGCAATTGATATCCAAATTCCCTATCGATCTGCTTACCCGTTCAGGAATATTCGAGTTTCGCGGGTGCTAGGGTTCGCCGTAACCGTCACACGTTATCACATTGTCTCTGCCGTTAAGAACGAGTGGAATCCGGCGGTAACGATATTAGCGTGAGCGCTTGGACATGCAGCGGACTCGGGAGTGAAGGAGAATGGTCAGTTCTATGCCCAAAGTTCGTGATAAGTAGCTCGAGAATCACCAACTCAGATAGCGAGACCAATGATATTCCCCAAGTATGATTGGGCCCTAGCCGATGATCATCAACTCCAAGTCAGATAGCAAAATCAATGGTATTCAGTTGAAACTAATTCAACAGGGTCATCAGTATCGTGAAGAATTACTACGAATGTATAGAAAGAAAGTTCATCAACAAGTTACATGCAAGAAAGCGCGAAACAGAGGTCATGATAAACGAGAAAAGAGATACAAAAACAGATGTGAAAATAGATGTGGATAAAGTCAAAACGAGGGGAGATCCTAAAATTACAACCCAGCATAACCAGGGGGCGGAGCAGAAACCAAAATCTTCCCTTTCCCATCCATCTTTGCGCCGTCTTCACGAGCATCGACACCAGCTTCCCTACACGCCTGAGCCTCTCTCACACTCATTCCCTTGAGCGTCGCAATAAAGTCAGCCGTCTCCTCGTCCACCTTCTTGTCTTGCTCCTTCTCAGAGGCCTCCGGGTCGGGAAGATCTTGGGTCGTGAAATGAGGGATCCAAACAGTCCTCTGCGGCCGACTAGTCGCGGGGTGCGCAAACCCATATTCCTCCACCTCATTCCGCTCCAAATCCTCCTTCTCGTCCGCAATCGCCTTATCCCGCTTCTGCGCATCCTCCGAAGTGTTGCCAGTACGGTCGATCGCAACAGCACCGCCCTCGCGTCGCTCTTCCTGAATACCCGCTTCCAGTTCCGCAGGGGTATTCACCGTCTTCCTAACAATCTCGCCAGATTTGCGCTCGGGGCGGTCCTTCGCCTGAGTCTCGTCCACATCATCCACATCCGTCTTGGTCTCCTCCACGCTGACCCCACGACCAAGACGATCCTTCAAGCTCAGAGGGAGGGCGACGATCAGCGGGCGGTAGCTGTTATTCAAAATGGCATGGAACCCAGCGGTGACCACGATCAAAACCACCATGAGTGCACCTTGCGGTACGCTGGTCGCTTTTTCATCTGCATTGCGCGCCAAAAAGAACAAGGCTGCCAGGCAAATTTGTTGGAGGTAGAGGCCGACGAGGACGTGTTGGATGGCTTTGGGGAAGAAGAGGCCTCCGGTGTCGCGGCGCTGGTCTTGCTCCAGAACCCAAAGGAAGAGGTATTTGTAAAGCTGGAAGAACAGGAAGAACGCCAGAACAGCGAGACCGTTGATGATGGGAGAGATAATGCTGTATGCCAAACCTGCGCGGAACGAGATGAGCATCGACATTCAGAGAAAGCCTAATAGAACGACTTACTGATCACGGTCAGGAGCGTGATCGAGGGGAAGAGTGTACCCCAAGCGACATCCCCTGGACTGTACTTGATACCGTAGATGCTTCGTGGCGTGCTTCCCAACAGGACGAGCTTCACGTAGTACACGATCAAACGCACAATCTGCAGGAAGCCACCAGCAGTTGCAGCGAGACCCTGAAGGACAATATATGTCAGGAAGAAGGTCGACGATTTGGGCAGGTTTTCGGCCAAAATCGAGGGGATCGAGGTCGGATTATTGAGCAATTTTGGTAACGAGGCGATGACACCGCTAGCAAGCGTCACAATGAGGAACGAGTGCTAAACACAAGTGTATTAGCTGAGAGAGCGCAACATATGCGATGAAGACACTTACCAAAACTTGGAACAAGAAAAACCTCGTCATCAAGCTCAATTCGAGCCCAGTGTACTTGGGAATGCCTTCAAACCTCGCCAGCAACCGCAATACAATGGGAAGGAGCATCATCAAAACCGCGAGCAGCACTGGAGGCAAGATACCACTGATCAGACCAACGATCACCTCGTTCAAGTCGCAGATCCAGGCCAAGAACGATACTTCGGCGCACACAGTGTGGATATTCGACACCACACCAACGAATGCGACGGGGAACGCCCAGAGGAGGATCAACCCGGCGGTAGCAGCATACGAAACGGCCAGTCGAATTTTCTGCTCGTAGGGATTAAGGTTGAGGTTGGTATGGATGACGTCCGACGGTGCGACTTCAATGTACCGGCTGCTCATAGTATATGGCATGTGGTGGGCAAGAGATTGCACGGCGAGATGGGCAGCGATTTGCTTGTTGAAGGTGATGAAAGCACTGTTCAGTGCTGGGTACTTGTCTTCACCACCTGCACCCTTGCGCAAGGCACCCTTGACGGTGGTCGCAACCCCCTTGACACCACCCACGGCGCCGTGGGCGACTTTACTCCCGGCACCCTTGACTCCACCGACGGCATCCTTCACGCCAGAGGCCACGACCCCCCTTCACGTTCAAGACGTCTGCTTCGCCATCACCGTCCACGTCCTTCCAAGTGTCGGCTCTCTTTTTCGAGATCGGGTTCCCATTCTCGTCCACAGCTCCACCTCGCAGATCGTTATCGCTAAGAAGAGAGAACTCGCCATCGGTCAATTGTTCTGAAGCAGCAATCTCCGCACGCCCTTCGTCCAACAGCTTGTTGCAAGTAGCGATTTCTTCTCTGCACCACTCGATGGTATCGACCTTGGGTCCAAATAGGCCTAGGAATCCGGTCTTGTGGGTGGGCCTGCTTTCCTTTGGCACCAACGACGAGGTATCGGCTTCAGAATCCTTGCTGGTGACCTTGCCCTTCTTCGCCGCCTTGGCTTCCGCTTGCTTCAACTTGATCGCCGTCCGCATGAGCGTCACCTCCGCACTCTCCAGCTTGTTGCACGCAGCCATCCGCCTATCGTAGATGTCCGGCAACTCCTTCAAGTTCCTGTTGATCCAAATCTTGTGGACGCCTCCCGGAAGCTCATTGAAGAGGGCATACAAAGCGCGTTGGGTGAGGTATCGCGGGGGTATGCCTGTGACAAGAATAGTCTTCGCTTGAACACTCTGGGAATGCTTCTTTTCGATCAAATGTTGTTGACGTGTGATGAGGAAGTGGCTCATCTCCCCGCGGAGGATATAGAGGATATAAACTGCATAGCGCCAAATTAACGGCGATAAGATACGACAGTAAAAAAAAGAATACGTACGAGTGAAAACCCATACACACACGAGGTGTGCCCAATAGCGAGGCTGGTCGTCAACGGAAACATTGCCAAAAGTGAACTGCACAAGGCCATCTTTCGCGACTGCGACGGGATCCCCAGTGTTGACAGTGGTGATGGGAAGGAGGATAGCCCAGCTGAGGATCCAGATCGGTACGAAGATTTTGAGCATCATGCGCAGATATCTGACGAAAAAGTACGCGTCGAGGCCATTGTACTTGATGATTTCCCTGAAATCAGCGTTGATAAGGGCCACAGGCCACAACAGGCTGTTTCCAAAGGACCGGGCATTCTTCGAATTAACCGCGATAGATTTCGGCTTAGGTGTTAGCGGCTTGACATGATTGCTTCAAAAACCGAAAAAGAAGCAAGTTAGGGGGTTGGAAGCCGAAGAACGTAAATCGGATACACACATCCCAACATAGGTTCTCGGCTCATAGATAGCTTTGAACCGAGGTCTGAGGAGGGTGAATATGCCTATCTGAGCACCGAATACGATGGCATTGAACACCAAAGCTGTGACGAAGGTGCTGGTGGACGCAGACGTTGCGTCGTCTATATTCGACCTATCATGTATGAGCATGAAGACAGCGGTAGTTGGGGACGACAAGGAAGCGTACATTTCGAATCCCACTCACTCCTCCGAGGGGTAAGGAGGTGTATGACTTTTCACAGGTTGCTGCCCACTGTGAAGAACTGGTGTCGTATCCACCGCACCGGTATCTAGAGTTCAAGAGGAGGACGTTGTCAGTCGTTCTGCCACGCGAGGGAATAAAGGTAAAAGGGAGCACTCGAACAAGAATAAGGGTGCACGAGGACAAAGACAACAGAATATAGGGGAACAAACCTGGTTCACGGGGAACGGATACGGGCTAACGGAACAGTGGGAGAGGGAGAAGGGAAAGAATGGCGTCGAAGGGAACCCCAAGACGTCCACAGCCGTACTAAATGGAATTTGGGTTGACCTGATGCATGGTCCCAGGCAAGGNCCCCCCGTTGGATACCGCCACCATGGTGGCGTGACGTCAGTCGAACAGCGTCAAAGCCTCTCATTCGCCGTCACTGCCCATGACATCGGTGATCACAAGAGCGTCGGAGTCGTCATTGGGGCGAACGATGAAGCTGTGCCCCACCCACTCGATACATTTTACGTGCGGGGTGGTTGCCCAATACTATTGAATTTTTTTTTTGGAGAGTCGAGGGTCGACGCAGTCGTCTGGGTTTTGGGCAAGTTGTGGGCCTCCAAACGGCGACTAGAAGCCCACCCAGGAACAAAACATATCTATTCGGGGAACCGCAGAATGCTCAACCGGACACAACCCGTCCGGTATCCCCATCGATCGACGATGTGATGCCCAATGGGTCTCGACACGATCGCTCAAAGAGGGGGTGGGCACGAAGGCGAAGCTTAAGGCTGAAAGGTAGCCTGGACCAAGACGTNGGGGGGGAAAGTTAAAACCCATCCTCCTAAATACCCCTCCTGTCGCGCACAGACCAAGCGCAGATCGTCCGCCGATCGCCAGCGGTCGCGTCTTCACCGGCGAACAACTATTTATATCCCATCTTCAGAAGAAAAGAACATTTCAACCTGCCTTCTTGGCATTTTAGCTGTCAACGAGCTTCGCCTCCCGCTCATCTAGACTTGTTCTGTCGACCATGGATCAGGTGGCGGGGACACGTTGTGTTCGAATTCACTGCAAGGCCGCCTTAGAGTCCATTGAAGAAGTCACGAAAACATACCAGAACTTTCGAGAAGGCTCGCAATCTTTATGTATTACGTGGAAGGGAGACGCGTCGAGTGCATTGCAGGTCCGTGCACAGAGGTGGGTGATATGTACGAGGATATAACCTAACTCAATCTACGGACGACGTGAAAGGGTGTAGGACTGGATATAAGCATCGAGGAGGGAGGAGAACACCAGTGATGTTCCGTCCTGATGGAGAACAGAGTACAACAGGAGAACAAAGTCGTGAGAAATGGGCGAGGTGGATAGCGTTGGAAAANGGGGGGATACAAGTAGAAGTGCAAGGGAGGAAAGCGTATACGTAGATGTAGGTATAAATAACAACGATAGCAGGCTGTGAATCTACCGAGAGGAAAGCAAAGATGTAGGGTAGAGAACCTAATGTACTTATTGAAGGACATGGATGGGGCAGTGAAACCTCGGGGGAGAAAACATCCAAAGAGTCTGTCAGTCCTCGATATCCTGGAATCTATTGGCCAAATGGGCCATATTCCGCGAGTGGATAAGGGAATGAAAACTACCAGTGGGGTCTTCTATGCAGAGAGACGATGTAGATCTTTGAGATTAGAACCAAAAAAAGGGTTGCGACCATTGACGGTGCCTTGTAGATTGAGAGCGTTGAGCCTCGTTAGAGAGAAGCCCAAGTCCTTGACGGCTGTCTCTGATGAATAGATATAGATACGTGTCCTTGATGGCGCAGATGCGCGGGAATGCCGAAATACGATGTGTTGCCGATGGGGTTGTCGTTTCTCTGGTCTTAATCTGGAGCCTCTGGCTCATCTCGTGTGGAAGGGAAGCCAAGGAAGTCTGTGAATGCCTTGAACGACGACGGCAAGGACATTGCGCGGACCCTTGGGCGGATGCGACGGACATAACGGTTATCTTCAGGTGATGGCGAACGTCGTCGCTTCATGGGAACAGTCGACCCCACAGAGATGGTCTCTCTCCACTTCTCAATTGAGACCTTGAGAGTGTCGGAGGGGGGCAAGAGAGAGATGGTGGTCTCTGTGGTGGGGTGGATGAGTTCGCCCAGTTCGTTGGTGGCAGCGCAAGGCAGGTCTTCAAAGCTGCCGCAGCCCGTTCCCTCGGTGAAGGAATCCAAATCCTTCATTCGAGGAGCGGGTGGGGGAACCATAGGCCCGTCGCTCTCTTCGTACCACAAATCGAGCGGGGATTGGCTATGGGAAATGTAAGGTCAGAGAGATGTATGGAATTGCGTCGAACACACTATGGGGAGGGCTTGGCGGTCGCTGGGAGGGTGAAATCGACCCGGGGGGCTTCTGGTGTCGGAAGCGAAGCGGTGCAGTAGCTGGACGAGTCATCACTTTGATCACGGTCAGTGGGAGCGAAGGGGAGGGAAAGACGGGTGCGCACAGATCCTCGCAGTCCAGGTTCTTGATTGAGAGCTCATCCAACCGCTCCAACACGACTTGAGACCCATCCTCGAGCTCAAAGTAGGCCTTGCTGCTGGTCATCATTGGGCTGGTATCGTACGAGAAAGGAACGGGGGCTGCTGGGGTTTGCCAGCTTCGTAACGGGTCTTCAGACTGGACTTGCTGGGGGAGGATGGAGGGGAGCGCGAATGCGCGAAATGACCTGTTAGCGGGGCAGTGGGCTAAGCAGAGACGCCCAATAGCCCGCTCATGTTTGTATACTTACGAAAACCTTCGCAAACGAAAGAAGAATAGACTTGATGTGGTGTAGAGGAAAGAGGTAGGCAAGTCCAAACTCCGCAAGCCTTGATTTAACAGGAACGGCGCAGCACTGCCAATTCACAATCTTCGCACGATGTTGCCCGACTCTGCCTTCGCCAAACGACGGCAGGGAGACGCCCTCCAGGGTCTCATCGTCGTGCTGAGGCAGGAGAACGCAAAATTCAGCCCAAGAGGTGGTGGTGGTGGAACGCTGAGGTTTGTTTTGCCTACACTACATTCTTGTCATGTAAACCCACCGGGGCACCCAGCTTGACTCGAGGGACCGAGTCAGAATTAGCCATGTCCCACGTCCGGACCGAAGCAAGTCTGCCGTCAGTGTGCCGCGGTGTCCATCATCAGTGCCCAGCCACTCCGGATCCCTTCGGTGTGGCGAATACCAACTTGAAGGTAATAACGGGTCAAATTCAAACATTGATCGACTAGGGTATACATCCGAGAAATCTACTATCTCGTATATCCCAAACTTTGCTCCTCCAACTCGACCTCTCGCACCTCCTGCACGAGTTCGCAAGGCGTGCAGAAGCACGCTGTGCACACATCTTCGCAGCAGCCGCCGCTGATCCTGTATCGGGAGCGAAGGCTCTTTCGGACCATCGCCTGTGAATATTAATTAAATATAATTTTGCGTCGGTGAAGAAGAAACAGTAACAAGAGATAGACTAGTCAGTCAAGAATGGATTTAAAGAGCGCATCACGCACCTGAACAACAAAATTTATACCACAGCACGCAGTGACGAGATGCAGCCAGCAGTCAGAGGTGCAAATTGGATTTTCAGCCAGAGGGGTGCCTTGGTGGACGAGGTGCTCGTGGCGGGCCCTCACTTGCCCGAACACGACGCACGGGAAACAAGTCGCGAGCATACCTAAGAGGCCATGGTTAGCAACGGGAGAAGTAAGCGACTCAAAAGAAAGGGAAATCACTTACAAGTGCCAGGCTCGTCGCAGCAAGAGCATAGAGTGTTACTCCATTCACGACGTCCGTCTTTGGTGACGGGAAGGTTCTTCGCGTTCCTGTTACCACCACCTGGTACGATCGTCATCGGGGCTTGTTCCTGTTGAATGTCGCATAGATTCAAGGTGCATGGTCAGAGATCTGCAAAGGCCCAGCAACAAGCTCAGATCATACGTACTTTGTACGACATTTTTTTGAAAAGGAGCGAGCAGGAAAACAGAGAGGAGTCAGTGAAAGTGAGTGAATATGGGTGAAGAAATGGAAACTTTGGGTAGACAAATACTCCCTTGCTCTCCTTTTATTTCTCGACTGCCTCCTCAGCGCTCAGCGATTCCTCTTTATGGACTAGAAAATATTTGGGGGTAGTGCTAAGATCAGCGCCTATGTCAAGAGGTACCCCGAGGAACAGTCTGTCTCCTGACTCTCCGGGAAAGAAATGTCAGGAATTGTGGAGATAGCACACCGCGCACCCTTCTCGAGGTGCCCGGTTCCGCGTTTGGACATTGGACATCATCTTTGGGTGGTGATTGATCCACATCGCTTCTGAGCGCGAACGCCGTCTTAGCGCTTGCCGTCGTGATCGCTGATAGTAGTCGTTACTTGGACTTCAAATTGAATGATAAAAAGTCGAAAATCTAAGTTTATAGCTTTGCTTGACGGATGCCCCTCGCTGAAACGATCTCGGAATTGGGTGGATCATGCAGAAGGGGGTAATGATTTGCGTCCTAGTACTGTTACTTACAGATCACGGAAATCACTCTTTTGCACACCCTCTCTCGGCTGCCGACCACTCAGATTTCTAGCTAGATTAATGGCGCAGATCTTGATATCCAGGAGTCCGAGAAAAGGGGAAGAGGGAGCTCAACATTCCTTCAGCACCTCCGATTAAGGAGACAAAATGCCAATTACGACGAATGGAACAAGTTGAAAATTAGATCTGTTACGCAAAGCGCCCACCGCCCACCGCCCGAGATATTATTAGCCGCCTTGTCTTCTGGACTTTGGTTGCCTAGACTTATCCAGGGTTTATGCACGGCAATGTCACGAGAAAGGTTTTCAGGGATGGAAAACTTCAGGCGTAAGAACGAGGGACGACGGTGGAGGGGCAAGAATGTAAGGAGCTGATTCGGCGGGGAAAGCCACAAAGAGCTAGCTACAAGCTATATATAGGGAGCTCCTGCCCGGAGCTTGACTTGTGCACGGACTTGCGCACGGAGCAACACTTGACCGTGACAGGCAAGCCTCTGCTTTGGAGAGATTGTGGCAATTTGACCGCAATCAAGCTTTATGCGAAGACCACTTCGGGGCCAGTTAACGCTTCAAGCTACTGACCACGCTGGTACGTTTTAATTGCTAGTTACAGGCGATTTATGAGTCACCATTAACCTTTGTCAAAGCCTGTGTTCCTGCATTAGCTAGTTAACTTGTTCTTCATTAATACAAAGGGTACATTGTGATGATACGAATTTCAGCGCGACTTTCGGAAGCAATGACTATGCGGTGGTTGTATTCGTCNAAAAAACCTCCCTTTCGAGTGTAAGTAGACCGCCCGAGCCACTTTATACTCCAGCATGCTCCTGGATACACAACACTGCCGGGAGCCACCGGGCCAGCTGTATCTCGTCGCAGAAACAGGTCCATTTATACTCATGCAAAACGCTTGATGATAGCCAACACCATGCAGTTGTGGTCCGAAATCGTTCTCTACGGCTGCCAGAGTTTCAACTTGGATATGTGTGTCCTCGGCACCGAGCCCAGTGGAAAGGGGGATGATGAGACCGTAGAGATGCCCACAGGCCGGCACCACAAATCGAAGTTCGCCCGCAATAACTGAGAGTGGGGTAATGTAATTCACATAGATGAAAGGAGGGCTGCATCTCCACGAACTTGAAACGGGTGGTATAGGGTGGTCTATCCGGGAAAGGGGCGTCGAGGTTGCCGTGCAGTCTTGACGCCAGTGCACTCCTTGTATCTGGCCCATATGCTGCTCACCCTCACCCTCCCAGCTTGCCACTACGAGAATTCGGTCTCCTGGCAGAAGAATGGCGCGATTCGACTATTGGGGGGCTTCGTTAGAGCCAAACTTGAGAGGAAGGGGTAAAGTGAGCTTACACTGTTCGCCCACAGCGACGGAATGTACCTCCGTAAGACGCTGCCGATATCTGTTTGACCAGAAGCCTCTGACCAATCGACAACGATAGTCGACGAGCTCCCATTATTCGGGTGCACTGCATATGCCACCGTTGTCCCGTATAGATTACACGACCAGAAAATAGCAGAATCCTCCTCGTGGAATGTGGATAGAAGCTCCACTTTACGAAGCCCGGTCGCGGAGCCATGTTCGAAGACAACTTGAACTTTCCAGACACTGACGATGGTGTCCACAGAGTGGCTGAGGTGAGAGGCAACAATAGCGATGTTGAATTGAGCGAGGTGGTAACTCCCAGGTGGTGAAGCTTGCGCTACATCGGAGAGGAGGTCGACGTTGAATACCATGCGTACATGGTTCTCGGATGTGAGGGATTCGGGATAAGGTGATTCGATGAGAAGGANGGGGGGATATGGTGTCATCGGCACCCAGGTCGAAGTACCAAACGGATCCATCCGTATAGCCAGCGAGCAGCCAACGACCACCCGGGAGTAGATACGTAGCTAAGACTGATCTTCTGCCAATTTGGTCCAGAGACGTCCGAATTACACGTTCAGTTGTTGGAATGGTCGGAGCCCATTCTGCCTCCCAGCTGGCGAGGCATTGCTCGATAACCCCGGATGAACATTCTTGCAAGGGCTTCGGCAGAAAGTAAGGATTTGGGAGGGCTGTACGTAGATAGTTGAGGAAGATGGCTCGCCAGGCCACACGGTCATACGATATTTTCTCCAAAAGTTTGCAAGTCTGTGCGTCCTGTCAGCACTTGCTCTAAAAGAAATTGGGATACAGGTCGACAACCTTTCGCAATCGCATTATGTCCTTCCGACTCAGCGCTCCGACGATCATGACGAGTATCTCTTGAGGCATCGATGTCAGGGTTGGTTTCGCGAAGCTAGAGCCCTTTGCGGAGGCGCTCATCCCCTGTAACTCATTTCGAAACATCGTTAACTCTTTCCTTGTCCCGGGATACCAGAGTAGTTCCTTCACTGCCAGTCTGCTACGAAGATGGAGAGAAAACCTGTGGAGGTGCACGATACGTGCAAAGCGTCTTGAAGAGGCGTAATGATACCCAAGGGCACATAGCGGCAGTGCTCAATCAAGATAATCGGGTTTGGGTTGTGCCGGTCCGAGCGGACCACGAGCGCCTATCGTCCGCTCCACCTGGCATTAGAGAGATCAATTCTTGTAACGCCAAACCATTCCTCTATCACGAAGATCACCAAATAGGCGGCCAAGTGCCGTGGTGATAGCAACGTACTACCCGCGGGAGCACTGGATTCAGAAACTTGTTGGTCAATCAAGAAAACTCAAAGACACGGCAACTTTGCTTGAATTCCAGTCGAACGGGATGACCCTCAGATCGGGTTTACTGACCGATTGTTTCAAGGGACATTGTAACGGATACCTTCTTTTCTTCTTTTGATCGTACCCCAAGAGAACTGACACTTCGCATCAAATGCCAGGGTCGAATAATTGTTTCAATGGTAAGCGCCCAATATCCTAGTAATGATCCGCCAGCCTCCGTTTGTCTTTGATTGCAAAGTCCGGAAGACGAAAGGGCGGAGTGCGATAATGAGCGTGGTCGATGTCCGCAACGAGTTGATTTCATCGGTATCTCGCCTGCCGATTCGATTTGCATCGAAGGGTAGATCGGTAAGCCATCTGCACGAGCATATCTACCTCCGGATCGGGTTCTGTCAAGTAGATGACGAGACCAAGTGTTCAGATGAATCGACGCGCACTGTGTCTCCGTGTTGCCTCCGTGAGCTTGTCGAGAAAGACTATCTCGGGTTTCTCGCCGGTAGACATGTGCGAATAGATCTTGCTACAGATGGAGCACAGTTTGCTAAATCGGTGCAAGCGAGGAAGAGGGAAGGAAGGAAGAGAGGTCGAAAACCGGCGTCCGAAAATCGGGGTCCGACGCGACGCGATTCAATCCGCTGAGGATACCCAATGCTCGGCTTCTTTTCTTCTCGTACTCAGTGCCATCGTCGTTCACGGACNAAAAAAATGGAATTGCGATTGCGAGTATATGTAAAAGAAAAGGAAAAACCATGGATGTTGCGCCATCGCCACCCTCGTCCTTCTAGATGCAGTAAGGGGTCCCAGCCAAGATGTTGTAGTACTGGATATGGATCGTTTTTTATTCCGCAATCGGGACAAGCAATGAAAATGGTCACTCACGACTGTATGAGGCGGGTTGATCCCTGTCGAGAAGATTTGGGCGGAGCAGCTAAGATCTTCGCCATTGGGATCACAAGCGCGTGTGTTCTCCGGAGTAACAGGGTCGACGGTGCTCCAGTATTCAGTACCGTGGTGCCTGTACCCTGCAGCGGTGGGGATTATAGTCGGGACGCTGGATATGTCGCGTTCAATCGTCGGTCTGGGTCGGGACACGGAAGTGTGACTCACCCGTCCCAGGTATGGACTCCGCGATAGAGGTTCCGGGTACCTATTTCCTTGTTGAGTAAAAGGGCATAGTCCTCGTTACCGGTACGCGGTTGGCCGTAGGTAAACACGCGGAGGGGACTGGATCGTAACACAATTGAGCAGCCTGAGTGATCACACAAGAGCACGAGAATCAACTTACACAGAAGGGAAGGCCCTCTTGAGAGAAATACCAGCCAAGCTGGCGAGAGCACCTCCAAGGGAGTGGCCAGAGACCACGATGGAGTAGCCGGGATGCTGCGCCAGTTCATCGCGGATGGCCTTGATTGTGCTCGTGGCGACAGCGTTCCAGCTATATCGTTACAGGCCAATCAGTGAATGGGTGGACGACTACACAATGCGTCAGCTCACGCGTTGAGGAAACCTGAGTGGACGCGCGCAGGTTCTGAGGGAAGGCATGAGAGGGATACGTGGCACGATACGGTATGCGACTCACCCTTTTCAATGACTCCCCGCACAACGAGAGGAGTCAGGAATATAGAGATATCGGTTATATAGTTCTGAATCGAAACACTACTCCTCGTGAGTACATAGAGTTTGGGATGGGCAGTACCTCCCATACCTTCCGCGGAGGACGACGACTATCTCCTTTTTCTTGTCATCCCGAGCGATGAATCCCTGGGTGTCGGTCCACAAGTCGCTGATCTAAAGCAAGCTTGAGTCGAACGGAGTGAGTATAAAACTGTAGTCAGCATACGCGGGAAACATAGACGTTTCCGTTGGGATGAGGGCAGAAAGGCAGATACGCCGACGAAGCATCTGGTGGGATTGTCTGTGAGATGCTTGGGAAGGATGTGGAAGAAGCCAACATTTGTAGTAGTACACCAGGTCGTTATACGCAGCTGTCAGCAGGGATGGGTGAGTGCGAGCCACTACCAGTGGAGGAGACCAATGTACATGCAGAAACACGTTCTTCCGTGGCCGAGTCCACTGGGGAGCCTAACACAGAGCCTGCAGCGAGGAGAGCGGTGACAAGAGAGAGGGTTCGCATGTCGACTGATGAGGAGAGGGCATCCTATGGCTCTCTTTTTATACCAGGCCCGGTGCCGCGAGAAGACCAAGCGCAGAGCAACGAAGCAAGAGTTCTTCTTGTCATTTAGGGCATGTAGCGCGCCAAGTTAAGCACTGGTTGCTAGCATTGGCAGTTTAGAAGCATTTTGGAGAGAAATAGTGGTCCGATTTCGAGGCCCCAATGGCGTCCGGCCTTCACGCCAGCGCCTGAGCAGACCAGAAGGATAGGCGCGCCCTGGCAGTGTATTTGACGTTATTTGTGCTGGCTGTCGCGATCAATACGTGTCAGAGGTCGCGATAGCTTTCTGTTCTGCATCGGCTAGCTTGTCTGTGACAATTCTCTTCTCTTTTTCTCTTGCGCAGCGACGATGATGAACTTCGAGGATGTGGAGGAGAGGGACGGTACGAATCTCGCTCTGACGGCGTGGAGCCGACGCACTCATCCTCTGGCGATCTAGGCGTTAGGTTGTCCTGGAATGTATGGCCGTCCTCGCGGATCGAGGCGACGAGGACCGTGGTCCCAATATCGGCCCTGTACACCCCCCCTCAAGATCAGGGAGGATCTGCCTCCAGTCCTCTACGAACCCGTGGCCTGCAAACCGCCCTGTCGCGCGATCCTGAATCCGTATTGGTATGCACATATATACTCCACCGCTTCCTGATGTGCTGACCCAGCGGCAGCCAAATCGACATTCGCGGAAAGCTTTGGATCTGCCCCTTCTGCTTGTCTCGGAACGCGTTTCCACCACACTACAAGGATATCTCCAACACTAATCTGCCCGCTGAGCTGCTTCCCAAATACACGACGATAGAGTACACCCTCAGCAGACCCGCCCAAGTCCCGCCCATCTTCCTCTTTGTCGTTGATACGTGCTTGGATGAGGATGACCTCAAGGCTCTCAGAGATGCCATCGTCGTCAGTCTGAGCCTGATTCCTCCGTACGCCCTCGTCGGCTTGATTACGTATGGCACCATGGTATGTCCTCCGTATCTCTACGTTTTCCACCGCTGATCCTCTCCCAGGCCCAAGTTCACGAAATCGGTTACCCCGAATGCAGCAAGTCCTACGTGTTCCGCGGTGGAAAAGACTATCAGCCCAAGCAGATTCAGGAAATGCTCGGTCTCTCGTCGCAGAACCGCGCCGCCCCCCGCCCAGGCCAGCCTTTGCCCCAGCAAGCATTCGGTGCTGCGCGTTTCTTGATGCCAGTCTCCCAATGCGAATTCCAGTTGACTGGGATTTTGGAGTCGCTCACCAGGGATCCCTGGCCCGTGGCCAACGACAAGCGGGCCTTGAGGTGTACAGGTGTTGCCCTTACGGTGGCCACTGGTCTTTTGGAGACGACTTACCCCAACACTGGTGCTCGGATTATGCTCTTTACTGGTGGACCGGCGACTGAAGGCCCTGGACTGGTCGTCAGCAATGAGCTGAGGGAACCTATTCGTTCCCATCACGACATCGAGCGAGATTCTGCGAAGCACTATAAACGCGCCATCAAGGTGAGTGTCACTAACATTTCTAAGCTACAAGTTACTAACTTTTCACTGGGCAGTTCTACGAGGCCCTCGCCACCCGGGTGTCCAACAACGGACACGTTGTCGATCTCTTCGCTGGCTGTTTGGATCAAGTCGGTTTGCAAGAGATGAAGTCGTTGCCCAATTCTACCAACGGTGTCATCGTCCTTTCTGATTCGTTCGCCACCTCGATCTTCAAGCAGAGTTTCTTGAGGCTCTTCAACAAGGATGAACAAGGGAACCTGCAAATGGGCTTCAATGCTACCTTCGACGTCCAGGTAGGACCTCGCTCTCCCTTTCCACATTATCCATGGGCTCACGTCAATTTGTGTAGACCACGAAAGAACTCAAGGTCTCTGGAATGATTGGCCACGGCATCTCTGCAGGCAAAAAGTCTCCCTGTGTCGGAGAGACCGAGATCGGTATTGGCCAAACCTCGGCCTGGAAGGTTAACACCATCTCACCTCGAACCGCTACTGCCGTCTACTTCGAAGTCGTTACCCCCGCGGGTCAACCTTTGCAACAAGGTTCAAGGGGACTTATCCAATTCGTTACTCATTATCAACATTCATCTGGACAAATGCGTTTACGAGTAACGACAATTGCTCGCAACTTCGCGGAAGCTGGATCTCCCAGCATCGCCGCCTCCTTCGATCAGGAAGCCGCTGCAGTCTTGATGGCACGAATCGCTGTGTTCAAGGCAGAGATCGACGATTCCCCTGACGTTCTCCGGTGGTTGGACCGTATGCTTATTCGACTCTGTCAAAAGTTCGCCGATTACAGGAAAGAAGACCCAACCAGCTTCCGACTTACAGACAACTTCAGTATCTACCCCCAATTCATGTTCCACCTCCGTCGAAGTCAGTTCTTGCAGGTCTTTAATAACAGTCCTGATGAAACTGCCTTCTATCGGTGAGTACTCATCCTTCATTATCGCGTTGCAGATATTGACTGCCTTCTTTCCAGGCACGTTCTCAACGAAGAGGATGTTAACAACTCCCTCATCATGATTCAGCCTACCCTCATGTCGTACACATTCGATACTCCCCCTCAACCCGTACTCCTTGACAGCGTCTCCATCAAGCACGACGTCGTCCTCCTGCTTGATACCTTCTTCCATATCCTCATCTTCCATGGTGAGCTCGTTGCTCAGTGGAGAAAGCAAGGGTATCAAGATCAAGAAGGATATGAAAACTTCAAAGAGCTTCTGGAATTGCCTGTTGCTGATGCTCAAGTAAGACCCCCTTTCTGCTCAGCTATTCTTCCTTTCAGATCTGACGCACCCTATCTAGGACCTTCTCGTTGATCGTTTCCCCATTCCACGGTACATTGTCTGTGACCAGGGAGGAAGTCAAGCTCGCTTCTTGTTATCTAAGCTGAACCCCTCCACGACGCATATGTCCACCTCGATGTATGGTTCTGGCCCAGCAGCTGGTGCTGGACAGGCCATCTTCACCGATGATGTCAGTTTGCAGGTATTCATGGAGCATCTGAAGCGGCTGGTAAGTATCTGTACTATTTCGGCTTTCTTGCCTATGTTGACCTGTCTTTTTAGGCCGTTGGAGCTCAAACCAATTGAGCGCTGTCTCCTGTTGGATAGAATTTTCCCCATCGCTGTGTCGTTCCTCGGGCTTTGTTATGTTACGTCNTTTTTTTATATTCACAAAAATTCTACGGCAATAATTTGCTCTATTATGCATCACCGTTGTGCGACAGTTGATCTTTGGTACGCCTCCTTTGCCACTCATTGCGTGCTTCTTTTGTCCTCCCTCAAAGACCCCCCTATATCAACCGATGGCGCCGAACTTCCTGGCGTTCTGTTCCAGCGTTAATTGCTCACAGTTATTCAGGCCCTGTCGAATCTCGTGCGCTCGGTCAGATCCATTAGATAACGAGCAGCCTGCTTCTGCAACCACTTCTTGGTATCTCCGTCTCGATCTCGCTAGACGGGTCGTGCTTGAGCATAAGAAGACCTAGCGTTGGCGTCCTAGCGAGTCGATGAACCCCTCTTCTCTCATCTTTCCTAGCCATGAAGAGGGTTAGCCCAGATATTAGTGTCCAGCAGTCGTATCCACCCTCGCCGTCGTCAATCGAGGTAGGGGACGAGAAGGTTGAGGTTGAAGGCGATTCTTGGACAGCTGAATGGTCTATTCCGACGGCCCCGTCCAACGGCTTTATTTGGACTCCTGCAGTGGATGGTTTTGTTCAGACAATTCACTTGCGCACAGATAGCAGCGCCTCGTCGCCTATAGTTCGACCGCTGATTATTGGAACGCTTGTTGGTGCGTTGGCTGCGTGCATCTATCAGGTAAGTGCACAACGATTGCTCTCCTTTACCTTGGTCCTCATCCGGGAGGGTGTTTCTTTTCAGGTGTATATCTTCAAGCTGGTGTACCCGTCGGTCTCTAGTCCGTTTCTGGTTCTACTCATCTACGTGCTTGGTGTCGTTTGGGAGTGGGTGTTACCGTGTAGCAGTGCTTTCGGTATGAATGAGGTTAGTTCACTTTTTTCTTTGGAGCTACTTCAGGAAAAAACACGTCCTCCTCCCGATAGCATGCCATGGCGAGCATTATAGCCGTTTCCGCTGCCAGAGGAAGTCTGGCCGTACAGACGTTTGCCGTACAAAAGGTGCGTATTCTGGCTTTTCGTCTCAACTGTTCTTTGACCACTGTGATAACCTATTTCGACAGCTGTATTACGACACGGAAGTCGACCTTTTGGTTGCGTTTCTGGGGATCTTTGCTACTGCGGGATTTGGGTATGTGTGCTTCGTTCATCAGAGTTCTTGGGACGTTTTCATGTTTAATCCGCCATTCTTCTCTAGATGTGGCGTTGCTGGCTTGCTGGACTCGATTACGGCCACCTCGTCGAAATATGTCTTTCCCAACATGCTGCCTGCGTTGTCTTTGTTAACAGGTACGTAGCCTTCCGTCCTTGATCAATCGTCTTTACAAATTGATTGTTTGAAGACCTTCACCGACCGACACCATCAACTGTCGATGTATCGAAGCCCAGCCGACAATTCGGGATCGCCTTCGCTGGGGCGTTCATTTACGAGATTGTACCTGCGTATATCTTCCCCCTTCTGACGGGTGTCAGCGCATTTTGCCTTTCTTCCCGAAGTGCCACGCAAAACGTCAGGCAAATCTTTACCAATATCTTTGGCGGCGCGGGTGGCAATGAGGGTTTGGGTTTGCTTAGTCTTTCTTTTGACTGGCAGTATATTGGAGCAGCGTCAGTGACTTCTACTACTAGTGTCTCAGTGCGTCGCTCTAAACAGGGTCTGACCGCCTCTTTAGGTGCTTGACGCAGCCTATCTCTTATCAAGGTGCCGAGGAGGTTTGTTGACCCATTTTACCAGAGCTAATGCTCGACTCTTTGTAGTCAATACATGGGCCGGATACATGATCTGCTACGCTGCTGTGACAGCTATCTATTATTCGAACCTCTGGAACGTAAGTTTTAATGTCCTCTTACCCAGAGGTGCTGATACTGACGATATACCACTTAAAGTCACGCATCCTCCCAATCATCTCCACGGCGATGTTCGACTCTCATGGACAGGTCTTTGACCAGTCTGGTGTTCTCGATGACCGTTTCACCGTGGACTATGGCCTGTTGAGGGTAGCTGGCCTTCCGGGGCTCACTAGTGCTTCCATATGGACGAGCGTGGCCTCTAACCTTGCTGTGCGTCCTAATCTCTTAAAGGGTATCGCCTAGTACGATCAAAGTTCGCATTTCTCCTATCTCCAGTTTGGCAGCCTCATCGCCCATGCTTTGCTTTTCATTGGCGTTGAGGCTCTCTGGCCTTTTCGAGCTAGAGCAAAAGGATCGCATGGGTCCGCTAATACAGCTCAGTCGTCGTCCGTGAGCGGTTTTGCGTCTTTTGGCTGTTTCTTGGCGTGCTGACGAAACGGCATTTGCAGAATACCCCGGGGTGGTGGTATTCTATCCTCATATTTCTCTCCTTTTTCTCAGGTAATTCGTTCTTGCGGTGCATTGAACCAGGTAAATAACCGATAATGTCAGGAATCACGGTGGTACTGCGGCAGCACCTGCACATTTCTCAGGTTTCATTTCTTGGTGCATTGCTTGTCGGCACGATAGCGATTGTCAGTTCCGTTTGCCTTTCTCTTTTGGACAATGGCCTCTAATCAATATCCAGCCTACTTCGACCGCTCTCTATGGACACCTAGGCGTCGAGTTTAGCTTTCTGCATGTCTCTAAAATGGTAGGGGCTGCCATTTTTCCAGGCAGACCTTTGGCAATCCTTTACGTAAGTAGGCTGCTTTGCATCCTTCTCATTTCCTGCATTTACCAAGCTATGGGTGCTCTAGTTTGCGATGTGGTCCAACAGCGCAGTGTCAACCAGCGTGTACGCCACTAGCCAGATGAAATTTGGAAACCAAACAAAGTTGCCCTCGAGAGTGACGTTCTGCTGCGTCCTTTGGGGTCTTGTTCTGGGTAAGTACGCCGCATGTCAAATCATTCTTGGGGGCTCACGAATCGTTAGGTGGAGTGGTTAATTTCTGTAAGTCAGCCCGCCGTTAGCTTTCAAGCTTACGATCTCAATAGGCGAAACTCACTGTTAGTGGTGATGATCCCGATTGTCAAAAATGAACGAGTCAACCTCGTCAGCGCCCTCGGTTTGAATATCTGGAGCGGACAGCTTACTCAAATCATGAATAGCGAGGCGGTGACATGGTCACTAGCAAAAGAGCTCTATAGCATTCGGGGGCGCTATGCTATCATACCCTTTGGGTCTGTGATTGGATTTGCAGCGACTAGCATTCAGTATGCGCTGCATAAGGACTTTCCAAACACGGCTATCTTCAATGGCAGTGTTGTCATGTTGCCAGTGGTGTTCGTGGTGAGTGCTGGGGAGCTTTCAATCCGAGCTTTCGTTGCGACTCAGCACGGCCTGGTTTGTCCTAGGCATCCTCCATGATGACGTACGGAAACACGTCGTCCGTGTTATCGACCATGATCGTGGCAGTCGTTTGTCGATGTTGGTTTATGAAAAAGTACAAGAAGGGATCGGAAGCATCTCTTCTCTCCCTGGGAGGAGCTTTGGACGGAGGTTCACAACTCATGATTTTGCTATTGTCGTTCACCGTTCTTGGAGGTATGAGCGCTTACAAACCATTCTTCAAGGTACGTTGCGATTTTTACGTCGGTGATTGCTGAATCAGAGCTAACTTCTCGTATTTCAGTGGTTCGGCAATCCTCTCGAGGGTAATGTAGATTACTGTAACGCAAGTTGACGGGTACCCTACGCTTCACGGCTCCCTCACCATCTAACACAGGGGTCAGTATCCTAGATCCATCACCCGTATTGTCGCTAGAAATTACTCACAACTTGAACTCGTATGGGTGCTCCATGCCAATCTGGATTATCGGTCCCCAGAACAGCTTCACCAACGCTCTTGAAACCGTGGGAGTTGTAGAAACGCTCGTTTGCAATATCACCGGAAACAAGCCAGCAAGCTTGTCCAAGCACGTCAGCCTTCAGATCGTTTTGGTGAATAATGAATGACATCCAACATTTAAGTAGTGGAAAAACCGTACCAGCCTAGTGATAGTGCCGAGGAGGGCACTGGCGTAACCACGTCCCTGGCTTTCCGGCGCTGTGAAGACGAGGCCGATGTAAATCATCTCCTTTTTTCTGTCCCCAATTTTTTCGGAGATGACCTCGTTCGCCTTCATTTGAAATTCTGTCGTTCGCTGACCGGAGAGTAAGTTGTGAGCCCAGTGCCTAATTTAAACGGTACATGCAGGGGATGCTATTGCCCTACCTTTTTCTGTTCCTTGCTCAAAGCCTTGTTCCTGATTTTCACGACCGTCTCTGCAAACCAGTCCAGCAGCACATCCCTAGGCTTTGGGGATGCAGAGGGAGGAATTCTTCAAATTCGAGACGATGGTTAGGGACGTCCATGATAGATACTTTAGAATGCGTACGCGATGACGAGAGAGGAGCCATGGTTCACGGTGATAATGATTTTCGTCCTTCTCCACGCATGAAGTACGCAGGATCTGGTGATCCTTGTAGCCAGTTTTCTCCCGGGCGTTTCCTTTTCGTCCTACCAACGGTACAATGAGTCAAGCTGAGACTGATTCCGTTAACGAAAAGCTTGAACACGCATACTGCTCTGGTGTAGTGGTAAACAGGATCGTTTACGAAAGCCTCATACCAATGTTTGGTGGTCCGCCAGACTTCCTCTAATGAATTCCGAATTGAGACTCCGATCAGCTATGCGTCGGATGAAACGCGCACCGTCCTTCAACCAGGCGACCTCCACTTCGTCTAGTTTCATCAAAGAGGACCAGAACTGTCTGTCGATGTGGCCTTGCATCGAACCAAGCCCGGTCCCAGAGGATAGAGGAAGTTCCATTTGTGATAATCTTGGGGCCTAGGGAGGGAGATGGAGCGCTTTGGTTGCGAAAAAGCCGCAGTACGCCAGGTATTGGTGCTTAGTACGGGTCTTTAAATATTGCTACATGATATCAAGCGCGTTCGCGCAAATGGTAGGCTTCATGAATTCGAAAATCTCGATTTGGTTGTGGACGTCGACAAGCCGCAGTACATCAGTTATTGGTGCGCAGTAAGGGTTTCCAACCCTGCTACATAATGGAAGGCTTCATGAATTCGAAAAACTCCATTTGGTTGTCGTCCACATGGTAGAATTTCCCAAGTCCATCCAGACCAGCTTCACGGAAACCGAAGGCACGCTCAAATCGCTACTGAGGATAGAATAAGTACAATTTGACGAGGTTCGGAGTCCTACAGACGATTGATCCCCTCTCAGACCAAACGTAGTCACACACCACCCAAAAAAGGAAGCTACTCTCGGGCCACAGGTTCAAGTTAACACCATCGCATGCTTAATTTTCCATCCAGGGCCGATGTTCTCTCACCATCTAGGGATACCAATTAGCACGATGACAGATTCAGCCGGAAAACCAGTGCTGGAAACCACTCACAACTTGAACTCTCACAGGTTTCTCGTGCCAACCTGGATTGTCCTCACCCAGCAGCAATTCACCGACACTGTTGAATGCATGGGAGTTGTAGAAACGCTCGTTCAGGATATTACCGGATACCAGCCAGCAGGCCTGTCCGCGCTTATCAGCCTTGAAATTTGGGAGCTCGGTTAGTATATATCGAACTTCAACAAATGCAGAGATCATGCAACATACCAGAGTAGAGATAGTGTTCAGGAGTGCACTGGCGTATCCCTGTCCCTGACTTTCTGGTGCTGTGAAGACCAGGTCGACGTATATCATGTCCTTCGCTCTCTCCCCGATTTTCTCAGACATTATCTTGTCAAGTCCGACTCGAACTTCTTCCGCTCGCTGATTAGATGCACCCCAAGTCTATCAGACAATTTTTGCCCGAAAATCCATACCGACTCGAGAACCTACTTTCTTACCCTCTTCACTTCTTCTTCTTGCTTTTTGAATTGTGAACAACCCCTTTTCAAGCCACCCCAAAAGCACGTCTCTTGGGGTTCTAGGAGCCTTTGAAGGTGGAGTGCTTGACGACAGTTAGCCTCGCTTCGCTGGACGATAAAGAAGCTTGAAAGGCGTACGCAACGACGACAGAGGAGCCATGATCCACAGTGATGGCAATTTTTGTCCTTCTCCATACAAAGAATTCAAAGGACATGTTCATCCGTGTGTGCAGTTTCTCCTGGAACGTTGGTTTTTTACCCTACCGCCGGCACTTACTATAAGTGTGAACCAATCGGAGGTAACGCTTACATACTTCTCTGAGGTAATTGTAGAAGGGATCATTCGCGAAAGCCGCCTCCCATTTCTTGACGGTAATCCATATATCCTCTACCCAAGTCAGAGTGGCATTCACGATTCAGCCATTGGTTACACTCACTGTCTTCCAACAAACTAACTTTCTTGTCTTCGTCCAAGCCTGCTAGCGTGGTCAAGAATCGCTTGTCAATGTGTCCCCGTGCAATATCGAGAGGGAGGTGGAATATCGAAAGCTCCATCTAGTCAGAGGGGGGAAGGCGGGAGATTCGACGTGGTTCCGGGCAAAACGCAGTAAGTACCTTAGATGATAAGCTTTGCTATTAATACTGCGCAGCGGCTAACGTGTGCCTACGTAACTAAGTACCACTTCTGCGAGGCCTCGAACTTGTACAATTGTGTGCGAATTGTTCTCTTGATAGAAGGCAAATGGATCCATATGGTTGTCCTCCACATGAAGGTTACTGTCGCCAATTCCCTGAAGTCCCAGGAGGATCCTCGGGCGTTGGTACTTCAGCCAAGTCCGGATCTGATAGAGCCTTTCTTTCTCCAGCCTCAATACCGGCGATAGTAGAGGGTTCATATACTGTCCTCTTGCAACCAGGGAGACTGGCGGCCAACCAGGATCATGTCAATGTCGGTGAGAAGCGAAACGGGCTCTGAGATGCGCACTTGATCCGAAGAGCCATTCACCTCCTTGGCTCTCGCAGCACAGACTCATTGGTATCTGACGTACGTTGCTTGGACCGAAGCTCACAGGACATCGTTTTGCTACTATCATTCACCGTTCTTGGAGGGATGAGCGCTTACAAACCATCCTTTAATGTACGTTGCCGATTTTCATGTCAATCGTCGTCTCAATCGGAACTAACTCCTCATATTTCAGTGGTTCGGTAATCCTCTCAATGGCAGTGTAGATAATTCTAACGCAAGTTGATGGCGACTCTACCTTTTTCAGGGCTCCCTCACCATCTGGAAAAAGGGGTCAGCATACTGGATCCGTCATCAGCCATTGTCGTTAGAAACCACTTACGACTTGAACTCGTATGGGTGCTCCATGCCAATCTGGATTATCGGTTCCCAGAACAGCTTCACCTACACTCTTGAATCCGTGAAAGTTGTAAAAACCTTCATTTGCAATGTTACTGGATACAAGCCAGCAAGCTTGTCCAAGCACGTCAGCCTTAAGATGGCTTTGGTGAGTATTTAATGTCATCTTACAGAAAAATGGCGAGAACGTACCAGTTTGGTGATAGTACCAAGGAGGGCACTGGCATAACCATGCCCTTGGCTTCCCTGTGCCGTGAAAACGAGGCTGACATAAATCATCTCCTCTTTTCTGTCCCCAATGCGTTCGGAAATGACCTCGCTCGTCTTCGTTCGGAATTCTGTCGCTCGCTGAACAGAAAGGCAAATCGTGAGCCCGCATGGTACACGCGGGTTGATGTAGCTGCTGCTGCCTTACCTTTTCCTGTTCTTTTCTGTCCAAATTCTTGTTCCTAATTTTCATCACTGTGTCGGCAAACCAGTTCAGCAACACATCTTTAGGCTTTGGAGATGCAGTGGGAAGAGTTCTTCAGGTTCGAGGTGGTGATTAGGCACGTCCCTCAAACATATTTTGAAATGCGTACGCGATGACGAGAGAGGAGCCATGGTTCACGGTGATGGTGATCTTCGTCCTTCTCCATGCATGAAGTGTGCAGGCTATAGTGATCCTGTGGATCAGTGTTCTCCTGGGTGTTTCCTTTTCGTCCTACCGACAGCACAATGAGCAAGGCGGGGGCTAATCCAGGCTAAACTTAAAGGGGCGTACTGAATTGATATATTGCTGAAGGGGATCGTTTGCGAAGGCTTCATACCAATTCTTGGTGGTCCTCCAGACGTCCTCTAATGAATTCCGAATTGGAATTCCAATCAACTATGCAAGCGGAAGGAGCACGCACTGTCTTTCAACCAGGCGACCTCCACTTCGTCCAGCTTCATCAAAGATGACCAGAACTCTCTGTCGATGTGGCCTTGCATCGACCCGAACCCAGAGCATAGGGAGAGTTCCATTTGTGATAATCTTGGGGCTCAGAGAAGGAAATGGAGCGATTTAGTTGTGAACAAGCCGCATTATACCAGATTTTGGTGCGCAGCAAGTGTTTCTAAATACTCCTACATGATTCAGAGTCGGATATCGAGCGTGTTTGCACAAGCGGAATTTGAAGGCTGAATTCATGAATTCGAAAATCTCCATTTGGTTGTCCTCCACATGGCGGAATGTCATGACCCCAATGTCTCCACCGTACCCGAAGATAGCCTCAGAGTTCACACCTTGTGTACCTACTCGAAGGCGCATTGGAGTTTCGAGCTCCATCGAGAATAGAAGGATTATTGGATTAATAGGCCAAATGTAGTCGAAAATAACCCCCCGAATGGAGGGCTAACACAGTACAGTAACGCGTCTTAAACGCGTCGGTAATTACCAATTTACGAGACAATCCCGAGGTGTGCAACTCGAAAGGCTTAAGTCGGCACCATCGTATACTTAATCCCCCGTTCGGGGCCCAGGTTCTCTCACCATCTACGGATAGGAATTAGCACGGTGGCAAATTAAGCCAGAAAACAAGCATTGGAAAACACTCACAACTTGAACTATGGTAGGTTTCTCGTGCCAGTTCGGATTGTCTTCACCTAGCAGGAGTTCACCAACACTGTTGAATGCGCGGGAGTTGTAGAAAGGCTCGTTGAGGACGTTACTGGATGCTAGCCAGCATGCTTGTCCAAGCGTATCAGCCTGGACATATCGGGGCTCAGTCGGTATGCATCGAGTGCAGAGATCATCATGCAACCTACCAGAGCAGTAATGGTGTCGAGGAGTGCACTGGCGTATCCATGTCCCTGACTTCCCGGTGCCGTGAAGATCAGGTCGACGTAGATCATGTCCTTCGCTCTCTCCCCGATTTTCTCGGAGACTATCTTGCCAAGTTTACTTTGGAACTCTTCCTCTCGCTGAGGGAAAAACATTGAGAGTGTATGAAAGACGTGTTCTTCGAATGGTGCATTGAGAACTTGCCTTTTTACCCTCTTTACTTGTCTTTGCTTTTTGAATTGTCCTCAAAAACGCTTCAACCCACGTCCCGAGTATGTCTCTTGGCATTTTAGGAGGTCCCATCGAAGGAGGAGTACTTGACGAGTGATATGCGTGATCAGCCGTCGAACGGAAACCAAGTTAAAAGGCTCAAGGGCATACGCAATGACAAGAGAGGATCCATGGTTCACGGTCATGGTGATCTTCGTCCTTCTCCATGAAAAAAGCAGCAAGGAGATCATCATCTGGGCGTACAGTTTGTCCTCGCGCGTTTGCTTCTTTCCCTACCAACAATGGATTCAGCGTGAATAATTCGGATGCAAAGCTTTGAGATGCATACTTCTCTGAGGTAGCGCTCGAGGGGATCATCTGCGAAAGCCGCCTCCCAATTCCTGGCAGTAATCCATATATCCCCTACGTAACAGTTCAAACTGACGTTCGCGACCCAACCATCGGCTGCACGCACTGTCTTTCAACCAACGAACATCGTTGTCTTCTTCCAAGCCTGCTAACTTGGTCCAGTATTCCTTGTCAATGTGACCCCGTGCAATATTGACAGTAGGGCGATATATTGAAAGTTCCATCTGATCTGATAGGAGAAAAGAAGGGAAGTTCGACGTGGTTCAGAACAAAACTGAATACGTCAGATTAATGAGTGTTCCTATCGCTGCTGCGGACGACTAACGTATACGTGTGTCACAGCTAAGTATATATCAATTCCGCGAAGCCACAATCTTGTGTACGAAGCTTCTTGATAGAGTGCAAAAGTCCCCATATGGTTGTCTTCCACACGTAAATGTGTTATCGTTGCCAGTTCCCTCACGTCCCGGGGGGTTCCTCGGCCTCGACGGAGAGCATAATTAGAACGGGCGGGAACCACTTTGCCGTTCTTGCTTCCAAAGATGTGACGGTCGAGCTCCAACTAAGGCTTATGGAACCCTTATTTCTCGAGCCTCGGTACCGATGGGAGTGATTGCTTTCATATGCTGCCCTCGTTCAACGGGAGGTTGGGGGCAACCAGGATCATGTCGGTGAGATGCGAAACGAGTTCTGAGACGCGTCCTTCATTCGAAGAATCATTCACATCTTTGGCTCTCGCACCATCTAAAGCATAGAGCCATTAACCTCCTACATACGTTGATATCAATGGGAAATGCTCACGATTTGGACGACTACTGGGGGTTCATGCCAGTCTGGATCGTCGTCGCCGATGATAGCCTCACCAACGGCCATGAATCCGTGCGAGTTGTAAAATGGCTCGTTTTCGATGTTGCTGGATCCGAGCCAGCAAGCTTCTCCGAGCATGTCAGCCTATAAGAAACGAAAATAATTGTTAAGTGCTTGTACGTGAAGTGGAGGAAGCACGACGAACCAGCCTGCCGACTGTGTCAAGGAGAGCACCGGCATATCCGCGTCCCTGGCTCGCTGGGGCGGTGAATACAAGAGGGACGTGGATCATCTCTCTTACTCTTTCACCGAGTTTCTCAGAGATAACTTTGTTGATTTTATTCCGGCTTTCTAGATCACGCTGTGTTTGGTCAGTCTACCGTGATAGGTGGGGACTCAACCGCCGATACTGACCTTGCGAGCTTCTCTGCTCCCAATGTTTCTTCCAAATTCTAGCAAGGAGCTTCCAAATGATTCTAAGAAAGCGTCTCTCTGTGTTTTCGAGGGTAGTGAGGGAGGATGACTTCACGGAGCGTTAGGGTCGCGGAAGTTGGAGAATGGAGTAAGCGAACGTACAGGATAACCACGGATGAGCCACCCTTCATGGTGATAACGATTTTTGTTCGTTTCCAAGCGACAAATAGCCCTGCCATTGCTTCTCGTTTGAGCAAGCTCTGCCAGTAACTTTCTCTTTCTCCCTGTTCACCGGACGTTAGAAATGAAACCAGCTAATGTGTGGCGGAGGGTTCGTACTCCGCGAACATAGTTGTAAAGTGGGTCATTTTTGAAAGCAGCATCCCAGCTTCTGGAAGCATGGAATACGTCCGCTGCGGTAGTGAAGCAGTCCTAGGTGAGCATCGTTCAAGACGATCGGTAAGAACGCGATACTCACTATCTTTTAGCAATTGGACATCGACATGTTCGTCCAGCTCCATCAAGGAGGCCCAGAATTGGTGGTCGACGCGGCCGACGATAGTTTCAGAGGTGTGAGGTGTCGCTGAGTTGCTCATTTTTGGTGGACAAACTTCCCAATCATGCCACTTCTAGTTTTATCTTGCTTTATCACAACTTTATCAAAAACCGCAGCAAAATGCATGACCGTGCTGCGGAAGCGCAGTGGGCTTAAAGGGGTCGAGGCAATATAAACGGCTGCAACGTAGTCAGAATTAGTGTCAACTTCTCGTATACGGACCATCACGCACACTATGACGCGTAGCTACGGGGAAGCCGGGACTTGCGTACCACATGAAAGCGGCCTGTCAGTTGTGTTTTACGCCCGGGTTTCGGTTTACGAGAGTAGGAGTGACTGCAGGGCTGCGATTGAGATCCTGCTTACTCTGCCAGTGATAGCGATTGATGTTTACTCTTGCGCAGAGTACTGCGACGATTGGACCCTGACCGACACCGATCCTGGGGGGTGAAAATTTCAAGTATCGGGGGCGATCTACGGTACCCTGCTAACCGCCATTAATTCATTAATGGGCCACCGGGACGATTGTGGAGCGAAGGTCGTACCATTGACATTGGCCATGGCTTTTCGGAATGGTTGACCATGCTGGAAGAAATAAAAATTTCACCCATTGTTCAAGGTCTCCGTTCAAGGGCCTTGAGCTGACTCTGGACAGGTGGACACGATCGAGCCAAACAAAGCACAACAACGCGTACACGGTGTTCGTGATCAACGGACACGGTTGACATTCCCCTCGACAGCAATTTGCGCGTATAATCCAGGGCCCGTGTGCGCTCTACAGCAGCTCGACCATGGCCAAATCTAACGACCCCATCGACTTGGATACGGTGCACGAGGCCATCGCTACAATATTCGACCAAGTCCAAACCTCGCTTGCCAACCACAAGAAGAACTGCGTCGCTCTCTATAAGCTCCACCTCCGGGCAGCAGAGGTGGCAATACCGACCAAGAAGAAGAATGGCACAACGACGACCAAGTTTGTTGGGGAGAGGGCCTTCGCCGACGCTTTCTTGGATATGTTGAACAGAGTATTGGACATGAAGAAGGGGCCCGCCGCTGCCGATCGGATTGTCAAGTTCGTCGGTTCATATGTCCAATATCTGAACGAGAAAGGTGAGGGGAAAGAACTCTGAAATTGACGAGCGGACCTCTGACTCGAACCAGTGTTGCAAGAGCAGGCGAAGGAAGGAGGTTCCGCAGAGGATGACTCGGACACTACAACCTCGAGATTCGTGGCCCGGATAATTGGATGGCTGCTGCAAGGCTTCTCAGCTAAAAACAAGAATGTCCGATTCCGCTGTCTTCATTTGGTGTCGGAGCTGATATCGCACATCGGCGAGGTTGAGTGAGTAGTAGCCCTCATCACATCTGGCGCCTTGACTCACGAAACAATAGCGAAGATACATACTCGCTGCTGCGAGAAGGACTGATTGAGCGACTCAATGACAAGGAAACCCTCATTAGAGCCCACGCCGCCGCCGCCTTGTCCAAACTCGTGGGCAGTGAAGATCCAGAAGAAATGGAGGAAGGGGAGCAGTCTGTATTGGATATTCTGCTGGAAGTGTTGGCAACGGATTCAGCGGCGTGCGTGTCTTTTCCGTCCTCTTGTGGCTAAGATCTAACTCCTTTACTAACAGCGAGGTTCGACGCGCTTCCCTTCTTAATGTCCCCCTTACGCCTGCCACGATCGGAACGGTCCTTAAGCGAACGCGAGATGTTGACACTACGACCCGGAAGATCATGTACACCGCAGTACTCCCCAAACTCGGACACCCTCGCCAACTCAGTCTTGTACAGCGGGAACAGGTCATCAAAGATGGCCTTGGTGACCGAGAACCGGGAGTGCGTGTCGCAGCTGGGAAGCTCTTGACGAAATGGTTTGACGTCATTCTCGCTGAGGCCGACGCAGCACAGGAGGACGATGCACTCGGGGCATGGGAAGGAGACGACTCGGGGCTCATGAAGGGGCTTATCCGGTTCCTCTCGCTGTTCGATGTCATCGGTTCAGGGGAAGTCATTGCTGTTGACACCTTGACCTCGATATTCGTAACCCGCCCCGACATTGCGGAGGCATTCGCGTTTCCCGGTACGTTCTTTTTTTTCGAGTGAGAGTTTTTTCTTTGCTGACCTACTCCCAGAATCCTATTGGCAGAAGCTCACACCCGAGGCCGCTGTTCTCGCAAGAGTATTCGTCGATCATTGCATAAAGAATGGGAACGAAACGCGACTGGAAGCCGCAGCGCTACCCGTAGTAACTGCATTTGCGTTTCACATTCAAGAGGCGTATAATCAATTGCTAAGTGCCCTTGAAAACATCGAAAGTGCAAGGCTCGCTGGTGCGGGCAAGGAGTCAATCTCAGATGAGGAGGACCTCGAAGAAGAGCTGGCGAAGCATGAAGTCATCCTCAGTGAACTACTGCGGATGGCTCTCAAGCTGGACTACGGTGACGAAATTGGTCGCAGGAAAGTCTTCACCGTCGTTAGTAAGTCTGTCTTCTTTAACTCCTGTATCATCCTGTTGAAAGCATGTTTTAGAGGAAATGCTGGCTCATCCTCAGCTGCCCCCTGGTCTCATCGAACGTTGCGTAGACGTTTTAAAAGAGATCATGCCGTCAGAACGCGACCTCATTCGGGTCGTTGTCGAAATCATCGTCGAGCTCCGTGAAACAGAGGAAGTCGAAGACGTAGACGACATTCTTGGCATTGTAAGTTGTGCGTGTTACTGCGTTATTACTGCTGATCTCGTTCTCGCCAGCCCGAAGACCAAGACGCCGATATATCTGTAGCTACGGATGCGATCAGCCGTGGTGGTCGCTCTACCAGAAAGTCCCGGGATCGGGATGCCATGAGTGCGGAAGAAAAACGAACCGCGGATATGACGGATATTCGTTGCCTCATGTTGTGCACCGCTGTGTTGGAGCGAGTCAACGGGGTGCGTTACATCTGACTTCACCGATCTCGATTGCGCAGCTGAAACTCTCTTAGAGTTTCGAAGACAACTCCACGCTTGAAGGCATCCTTACCGATCTAATTGTGCCCTCCGTAAAGCGGAAAGAACTCGCAATCCGAGAGAAGGCACTTGTCAGCCTGGGATTGTGTTGCTTGATCGCAAAGGTAGGTCGGAATCCGATCTATCGGTTTCTAGCTGCTCATCCGCCGATCCAGAATATGGCTTTACGCTCGTTCCAGCTTTTCATCGGCCAGGTCGAGAGTTCACCCCCTGAACTGAAGGTTCAAGTTCTGAAAGTGCTTCTCGACCTCTTGATCGTGTATGACCAAGAGTTTTTCCAGAATTCCGAAGCCATTGTGAGTATTTGTCGAACCGTATGTTTGCCCGTGAATGACCGTTTTGTATAGGCCCAGCAAATCACAGGTTTCCTCATTCAGGCTTTGCAGAGTGAAGAGGATCCAGGTTCCCAGGCTGTTGTGTGTACCGGAATCTGCAAGCTGGTATTAGCAGGGATCATATCTGAGCCAAATGTAAGTGACTGCGATGAGGCTTGTCCATTGCTGGCTAATTTAATCTCCTTTTCCCATAGGTTTTGATTACACTAGCTTTGCTTTACATCTCACCGTCGACGGTTGAGAACCAAGAACTCCGACAATGTCTCTCTTATTTCTTCCCAGTGTATTCTTATGCATCTGCCTCCAACCAGTCTCGCATCCAGTCTGTGAGTAACGAGAGGTGGAGAAAGTGACTGATATGCTAAAACCATTTTGTAGATCTTCCTTACAGCATATGACCAAGCTAAGAAAATGCATGATGACCTTGACGAAGACCAGGAAATGATCTCACCGTACGACTTCGGCCTCATGATTGTCGATTGGAGTGATCCAACGAAAGCTATCCAAATGTGAGTCTGTCTGGCCCGACCCACTTCTACGCCATTAACGTCGGTTTCGATTACAGTACCGGGACGGAACGCTCTGAAACAGAGAGTGCCCATGTTGAGCTTGCCATTCAATTATTGAGCGCTCTCTACGACGAGGACCGATCAGGTATGGTTTCACGGCTTAGTTAAGGCCAGAAAATTTAACTGAGCTTTATCCCTAGATACTGATCGCAAGGCATTCTGCCAGGTATTGAATCAACTCCAGATCCCAGCCGACCTGAACCACCGGTCGATTCATAAAGTGCATTTATTGATCTCTCATCTTTCTGAAGTTCGTCTTCCCGTTCCTGTTGTTGGTTGACCTTACGTGCTCATGATGAACACAGCAATGTCCACTGGAAAACGCAGCTATTCAGAAGATATTTGCCCGCTTCGAGACAAAATTCAAGCAGCAGTTCCAAAATCAGCTGAAGGAAATTAAGCCTTCGCATTATGTCAAGGAGGAAGATGTTGCCAAGATTTATGAGTACATTGCGGTTGAGCCGCCAAAAGCTGAAGAGCCTGAATCCCGGAATGAGACAGTAGCGTCCAGGAGGTGATTAAAATCTATCTGAACGGCACCGGAACGGAATACTGACCGAGATTTACTTCTTTATAGCGAGAGTGCTGATGAAACCTTCGAGTCCGCTCCTAGCGCCCCTGCCCAATCGTACGTCGCCTTGGATAGTTGCTTTTTAACGTCAGCCCTGACATTCGTTGCCACCTTTAGGGAACCAGAACCGGAACCAGAGCCAGAACCTACAGTGTCGGAGCCGCCCAGTAGGAAAAAACGTGCCTCCCGCGCCCGACCTAGCAGTCAGGCGATATCTGCCCAGTCCAATCAGACTCAGACTACCATGTAAGCGCCCCGTCCGTTTGACCATGGCATTCTCGTTAAGCCGACTTTGCCAGATCCCAAGCTCAGAGTGAAGTGCAAGATGATGTGAAACAAGAGCCAGAGGAAGGAACAGAACGGCCTTCAACGCCGACGAAGAAGAAGGGTACCAAGTATGTCGTTTGACCATTGTATAATTGATTTCGCACCTAATTTAACCCCCTAGGCGAGCACATGCACCTGGAACTCCGCGTGGCGACGAACGCAAACGGACACGCAGAGGCACAGCGACGAGGTCGGTCTTTGATTTTCATACTTGGTCAATGTCCCGCATTCTCACTAGGGCTCAAACCTGCAGGAAATCGAAGGAAGTGCAACAAGAGGACGAGGACGAGGAGCCTGAAGGATCTCCTGCCCCAACATCGAAGAAGCGAGCTCCAAAACTTCGCGCGAAAAACCAGTCACGGACTAGCAACGGCCGAGCGAACTCCAAGCGGAAGAGTAATAGCAATAAATCCGCCCCAGATACAGAAGAGGAGAAGGAGAATGCGAATACCCGTGAAGAGAACGATATGTCGGCTGTTGAGAGTGACTAGCCTCAAGGAGCTGGAGCTGGCTGAGGCAACCTGAGGCTCAATAATATCTCCATCGTTAATGTATTCATTTTTTCCCTCCATGTCTGATTATTTATTCTGGAACCTGATACACCTACGATGTACAAGTGTAATAGTTTCAATCTTGTAGCCGTAGAATACCGTAAGACTTGTTTAAACGCGACTTCATCCTGATAGTATTGTGCTGGCGCCGTGGGCACTTGATTATTCTGGCACAATTCGTCTAAGAATGCTGCGCACAGGAGTTCCGCCAAGTTCGGAAACCAACGGCTAGTCCAGTTTGTTTGGATCACGCATGTGATCCAAACAACGCGCTCTCTTGAAACTCCCTTGTCGTTCTCGATCGGACACCCATTTCTGACCTCCCGCCACAGCCCTCCTCCAGAGCCTTCGTACGACGAGCTGGCATGCTCTCGTGGCGGCTGACCATCTAGGCATCCTGGGCTGCGGCACTTACCTAGACTAAGCATCTCCTAATCCTTGTTCCTTCTCTTAGCACTCGGATCTCTCTCATGTCGACGTTCAAAGTGGACATAGGAGGCGATAAACGTGACTACACGATCGGCAGTGGCGTTCCTCCACGCGTCGTATCCAATATTCTGTTGGACATATCTGGTAAGATAGCTAAGGTGATTGGACTGCATGACCACAATTTGCAAGCCCACGCGTTTCGCAAATTAATTTGACGTGTGAACAAGGCCGCACAGCTGCATGTCTTCTCATCACACCTCGCAACACCTATATACCTATCCTCGCATTCCTCACACTGGTACTGCGCTGCTCCCTGCCCACGATCATGCTAAGCGAACTACCGAGTCTACCGGCAACAGGACTCCCTCCCTAGTCTCCCCCTCCCCTTTTGGTGAACTCACGAACATCGTCGAATGACTTTGCGTCGGATAGTTCAGTGTGGAAGCTATTCTTACACCGAAGCTACGTCTAAATTTCAGCGCATTATCGTCCCCATCTCTTCCTCTCAGCACGCTATCAGGCCCTACGAGCAGTGCTGGTGTTACCGCCGAACGCAAGAACACTGAGGTAACTAAACCGATTCAATCTGTCGAGTCTATTGGTTTGAAGCCCAAGTTGGTTTTATTGCAAAACGATGCAGGTTTTGCCGGCGCATGCTGCATTTGTTGGCCACGCACAGTTTGCACCCGATGGGAAGTACTTGGTGAATTGCAGTTCGGACCGGACGAATGTTATTCTCAGAGTTAGGGATTCGTTAGTTTCGCATAGGGTACTGGTGCATGCATAAGGTTTTATGGGTCAGGTTGTTTGGTAAGTTTTCGTGCGTAACTCGGGTATATCGGTTGGGTTAATCCAAAATATCATTGCTTTAGGTTTTCAGCTGGTCACACCTTTTTGACGAAATTCACCAGAGGTATCATCAAGGGTGTGGTATGGCTTAAATCTCACTCGTCCAACTAGCATTCTACAGAGTATCTTCTGCAACGTTACGATAGCTCGGGACCGNCCCCCCTCATCAGCTACGAAAACAAGACAACTCCCCAGGTCTGGGACGTCGAAGATCACAACGGCATAGTCAGTTCCACCTTCCGGTATGAATCCCTCAAACTCTTGGGATAAATAATGTTTATATCTCGCCCGATAGCTGCTTTAACGCACCGAAATGCCAAAAATGCATATGGGCTTTGCTCGAGCAAGTCGTTTGCTGGTCCAGACAACGAGCTTGTTTGGTGTGCTGTCTCCTGCCCCTTTGCCTTACGGCCTATCTAATTATATCTTCCCGAGATAGCTGGTACCCACACCTAGGATCGAGATTCCGCAAATATCGCACATCTTGTTCCCGGAAAGGTCTACGATGGAGACCTCTGCATCGCTGGAACCATGCAGGAAAGACTCCTTATTTGTTCGTGACAGGAAGACACGATAGTCGTGTCCGAGTTTGGACAAAGACCTGCAGCTAATGAAGATAATCTATCCATTCGGGGTTGTCGGGGTGCGATAACTCCTAGACAGTAGAGTTTTATAATTTTAATGAGGCCCTAAGTACCGTTGAACAACCGGATATGATTCAGGACACGGCTACTTATGTACATTATTTGGCTCCCATCTTGACGATTTCCCGTTATGACGAGCTTGAAATTAGCTTGACAGCGTGACGGTTTCATTAAATCTGCGATTTCAAAGGGCCCTAACTCGTGCTTCGCCTCACACGCTATGAGGGGTAACGGGAAGAAGCTGGGAAATTACATCGCATATGAAAGTGGCGCCCATGGTGTTTTATGACTGAGTTCTCGGGACTAGGAGTAACCGCAGGGTATCGTGATTAGGGTTCTTCTTTCGATTCCTGTCCGGACGAACCCCGGCTGATACATGTTTCGGTATGGCATGGAAGGGGGCGCAACAGGAGGAAGAGGTTGAGGACTCTGAACGATCTCCTGCCCCAACATTGAAGAAGCGAGCTACACTGAAGCCTCGCACNAAAAAACCAGTTGTGGAGTGGCATTCGATCGAACTCCAAGCGGAAGTTGACAGCACTAGTAGATCCACTCAAGATACGAAAGGGAGAATGCGACTACCCTCTAGCCGACAACTGAGAGCGATCTGCCCGCTGTTTGAAGTGACGAGGTTAAGATTTGAGGCGGGGGCTGATCGTAGTCGACTTTGAGGCAGATCTGGGGCACGCATATTAAAGTTTTCATTTCTTCCACGTCTGATTATTCATTCCGGAACTTGATACACCTTTTATTTACGAGTGTAATAGTTTCTCGGTATTGTAGCCGTAGAATATCGTAGGACTTCTTTCAACTCGACGTCACCTGTGCTGGCGCCGCGAGCGCTTATTCCGGCACAACTCCTTCAAGAAGGCTTGTAACTTATGGATCGGTCTCAGCGAATTTCGCTGCGTGCAGGGGACTAAAGATATTTGTGTTTCAAATTACACCGAGCCCGAAAAAGCACAATCAAAGCCCTGGAACAGGGAGCAGACGCTATGACCAGACCACACGAGGCACGCATCAACAAAGTACATTAGCAGTTCCCTTAATCAAGGCTGACTCCATCGAAGAGGTAAGCGAATGGATCGGGTTGAGCAGGGTTGGGAATATACTCCATAATAGTCTTGACCAACTCCACGAGTTCTGGGTCGAAGTGAACTCGGGAGAATTCTGCAGCAAGATCGACCCCCGAGGTGATCCCTGCAGCACTCCATATCTTCCCATCCACGACAAATCTCTTGTCCCAAACCCACTTCACCTTCTTGTTCAATAGCCCGGCCTGAGCTAACATTTTGAGTGCCATCTTGTTGGTTGCTGATTGGACGCCGTCCAAAACACCTGTTTGAGCGATGGCGAGGGAGCCGGTGCAGATGGTGAGCAACCCTTTGAGGGTCGGGAAGCGGGAGTTGATGAAGGAGGTGCATTCAGCCGACAGCTTAACAGCTGGGTTTGGGCCTGGAATGAGCAAGTAATCTATGGTGGGGCAGTCGACGAAGGTCGTGGTGGGCACGTGTGGCGGACCAGACGAGGCAGGCACCTGGTCGAGGTTACCCTCCGACGAGATGTAATGCCAATTTATGACGGGAGCTTTGGCAAGGAGGGTCTCGGGGACGGCCACGGTCTTCACCATAGCATGACTATGATTGTTGATGTAGTCGACGGGACCAGCAGCATCCAGCCACTGGTACCCAGGGATCAAGAGAACTCCGATGTCGATGACTTGGGGAGACGAGGTCATGATGGTTTCTGTCGCGAATTAATTCTGATGAAAAACGAGCCCTTTTATACGATGCTCTCAGACTCGCTGAGAGGTGAGATGTTAACAGGATCTGAAGCTCAATGGCTGAATAACCCATCTCATTCGGCTTCAGAATGAATGAATTGAAAACCAGGTCGGGCTGATCGGTGGATGCCAGCGCGTAGCTGCGCACAGCGGATGTTGCAATATCTGCAGAAGGATCAGTCATCCGTAGTCGATGGTACCCCCAAACATGGCAAGATGGTTCGTATCCGAGACCGTTGGAAGTTCTAAGAGCTTGTCAGTTCTGTTCTTCGGGGAGCACGGTGGTCAAGACTGGGAAAAATAGTTGATATATAGATAGGTCAAGTCACCTGGTAGGGACGGGCAATGCTGATATAAGTTACTTGTGTGAATGTACGAACGTTACTACGTGAGCATGGTCCTCAGCACATCCTGTGGCAATCAAAAACCGTTTCGCACCGCGAGACGACTCCTCTGCGAAACCCAAATCAAAAACGGCTCTGAGATCAGGAAAATGGGACACTCACCTAATATGGATCAGTCCAATCCGAACGCTCATTCCAAACCGGGGGCAAGTTCTACAAACGATTGCGCCCCAATGGCGAGCTCTAGGCTCCGTCCAGGCCGTTCAAATCGTTCCAGGAGCTCGTTCCTCACACGCCCCTCCACATCCTCACAGACGGCCCGGGTAACCTCCTCGTCTTGTTGGGCAAGAACGATGGACATGGATATCCGAAGAGTACTCAACTGCGGGAAAAACTCGCCGCTGAGACGTTCACTAAGGCGCATCCAGCCCTGGTCGTCTTTGAGAATTGCATCGCCATCCAGTAGAGGGACATACGCCATTTGACAAGTGACGTGAATGCTGAGATTTCCGACCGAGCTCTGATTGTGGACGGCTCGATAGATGAGTTCGGAGATTTCGGGAGGGTAATGCAGCGTAGGGTGTGCATCGCACGCGCCGTAGATAGATACGTGGAAGCGCTGCAAGAATGGTAGTTGCACCCAGTTGGTCGCGAACGTGGTCTCGTCTACGGAAACAACGAGGCTAAAGTTAAGCACATGAGGCATCACGAAAACAGAAACCTCTTACCAGTCGACAAGGTAAACGACACTTCCAACGATTGCAAGGAGCGCATTGATTGTTGTAAGAGAGGCCCCACCAGTCCCGCGTCGTGATTGGTCAAAACGGCGATATTGACATGTCGGAGGCATGAAAATGGACCGTCCTCTCCTTCACTGAGTGGCCGACTGATAACGGGACGCAGCAAGGGGAGTGTATTCTGGCACACCAGTCTCCTTAGAAACCAAAATGGCCGAAGCGAAACGCTGGCATTGTCCACATCGAATGAGATTTGCTCCGGGTCTGTGACTGAGGCATCACGGCTGAGGGAGAGATAGAGGGTGGTGAGGGAGGGGCAGTTGTAGATAAGGGACGCTGGAAGTTCAACACATCCACGGAATTCAAGGGACCGGATTGTGGAACGCATGCAGCACCTCCGAACGGCTATCTGCGCAGGGGTCGGGAAGAAATTCCAGGAAACCGATAAGGCATCGGGATCAGAGCCATGGGTCAAGGCAAATGATCGGAGGGAGGTCAAGTGGTCGAGGATGATGGGGAGGTCGTCGCAGAATTCGCTCCAGTGATCCGTGTTTAAGTAGAACCCCGGATTCACCCTCAGGCATTGCACCTGCTGTGAAAGGGTACGATTCTCGAGGATGCCGACGAATCCACGAATGGTACCGGTTGTTATGGATTGGGATTCCTGTGCAGTTAATGCCTCCTTCGACCAACCGAGGTTCACTTCTTGAAACAGGTGCATCCGACACCTTCGAGCGACTTGGCGCGATACGAGGGAACACACCAACAGTGTATGGTAAGTATTGACATCTTTCTTGTTGGACGCCAAATGGTCGAAAATGGTGTCTATCATTTCTGGGGGTAGGTTGGGGCCATCGCTGGCAACAGGTGAGGGTAAGGAAAGAGGTGAAGGGTTCATATCAAGCCAGGCTGAGTGATTACGGGATTTGGTTGGAAGTGGGAGCGCTTGCTTGATGATGTGGTAAAGATCAGAGCTCAACGCGAGAGCGCGTTTAAATACTTGTTCCCTTCCACTCTCCATGAGCCTACGCCACAGCGAGTTACCTTAGCGCGGACATTTCATCTCGCTTGCCATGTGTACTGTCAAGAATGGAAAAGGGAGTGCCCAGACGCTGGCCCAAAGTAAGCCAGATACGCCCAACGATCAGAAAGCGGCGAAGTTGCGCACCTTGTTTCGTCCATTTCAGACGATCGAACCCTGGGCACGAGGATGTCGCCTAACATCGATTTCAATCGTAATACGGTCTTTCTCCACACTCTTGGGGAAAGATGACCGGACTTCATTCATAAGTTGGCTTTCCAGGTCTTCAAACCGATCCTCGGGATCCTCTGCATCGAGGCCGTCGATAGTAACGACAATAACGAGGTTTACCGTCTGCAAACGCCTCGCCGCGCCGCTGGTCAGATGTTCATCAAGCCTTCCCCACGATTCATGATTCTCCAAAAAGCCGGTTAATTCGCCGGAAGGTAACGAGGATGTACGGAAGGTGATGAAGAGAGATAACATCTCCAGATTCCCTTGGGTGCGAAGGCAGTCGTTGATAAGATTGGGGATGAATCCAGGACATTGTAGGGTAGGTTGCTGTTCTCCGGGACACACGAACAGGCCAAATCGGGTTAGTTGAGGCAGAAATGTCAAATCGATGTCGTCTAAAGTCCATCCTGAATGGTAGATTTGAATACGTATACGTCAGGGACTGAGATCTGGAGCGGGCTCACCTGTATGTGGAATTAAAAGCACATTCAGGAATTGCAGTGTGTCTCTGCATACTGTGATAAAGCGACGAAGGGTCTGAACGTCGGAAATGTTGCTGATCGATAACCCCAGGCCCTCCAAAGCGGCGAACGAGGGAAGGCTATTGAGGGTGCATGGGGCAATGATTGTGGCAGCGTTCTGGGAATTCAAGACTTTGAGGCGCCCTGCCCATGCAACAGGGATCGGGGACTCTGCTTGCAGGAGCCGGGGGTCACCGGAAATGTTGAGCAAGCTTAGCTTTTGCAGGGAGGGGGGAGAGAAGACCAAATTAGGTGGGAGGTCCCAGAATCCTTGGAGGTCAAGCCGCTGGAGACTTGGAAGCGAACAGCATTGTGCTACGGCTTCGTGAACCTCACCCGACAGTTTATTCCATTGAAACATGTTCGGACTCTCGAAAACAAACATCGTGAGCGAACGTAGGCGTCCCAGGATACCGGGAAGAACTTGATTGAAGGTGTCCAAATCCCGCTGGGCTCGAATGAATGGTGTCATTTTGACCTTGAAGCATAGTATATACGAGGCTAGCGTCTCGTTTCCGACCAATATGTCTAGCAGGCCTTTGAGGCGGCGAACATCGACTTTACTGCCATTGGAAGCGTCTGCATGTGGGTGGCAGCCAAACTCCACAGATCGGAATATGTGGGATCTCGCTTGGTGAAGACAAAACTGTTTCGAAACCAAGGATACCTGGAGGAGGCCTTGCAAGGAGTCGGTTTGATGCCGTGCGGTCCTACCCAAGGCATCGATAACGAGGCTAATCAGCTCTGGCGGAATACGGGGCTCTGATGGATTTGAAGGTGCTTTAGGCAAATCGTCGAGCATGCCTTGAGGACTGCTGCTGCCTCTGGTGGCGGCCGGTGACCTGGTGAAGAGGGCGAACATGGTGAACATGCATCATGCAAGCTGCCTGGCGGTGCGCAGTGCGCACCTGCCTTTCCCACATATGTTGGTGATTGCTGATATGTGGCTGGCCAGTTTCCTAAATACTAACACGATTCGAGTTCCTTTAGAAGCTTCTACACATGAGGAGTATAAGATAACGGCCAATAATAATGCTACAAAGAGTTGTGATACGGGAGGTGTATGGTATAAATTGCTAATGAGTGGAGAATCGCGAAAGATTACGAGTCAGTGGATTTTAAGGTATAAATGATTGAGAAATTCCAGATAGGGTGCAGATTTGAGCTTGCAGAAAAACGAAATGGAGTTCTGTATTTTGAGGGTATGCAGCGTGTTTCATCATATTCATCATGGGGAGGGTGCGTTGGGCTGGGCCCCTTTAGCCGTAAGGGGATTTGCTGCTCGCAAAGCCGCGCCTTTGTACCACAGGAATACTGGGAACGGGATACCAAGCAGGATTGCCAGTCCTCCGAGTAACTGGAAGAAAAAGAAAGGTCGGCCCACATCCTTGCGATATATAAAAGTGAAGACGCACTGAGTTTCCGGGTCCGAGTCCGAGCTTGTCGAACATTTGCTTTCCGAAGAGAGGGAAAGCAAAGCCTAGAAGGGAACGGAAGAGCTAAAGGGGATCGTGGTCAGTAAAGGGTCAAGAACATGACGCCATCTACGAAGAAAACGCTTACAGCTGATGCAGCGACAGCACTTGCGGCAAACTCGAACGAGTCGACCAAGTACAATTGAATTGGCAGGAAAGTCGTCATCATCCCAAACCCGAAGATACCAGAACCGATAATTGGCATGATCCAGTGCAACTTCGCATCGGCAGACCAACCGTACCAGCTGAAGACGGCGTCTAGTTGTCAGCGATCATCTCACAAACGTGCGAGGGTTTACTTACAAGAGTCCAATGGGAACGAACCAAGAGCCGAAGAAGAGAGCGGGAATTCGCATTTCTGGTGTACCCACGCCGCCATTACGAGCAGCCAACTGTATTGGAATATTTTAGTACACGCATCGATAAGCAGGCATAAGAAACATACTTTCTGGTATATGGCATCTGCAAATTTAGCTCCGCAAATCGTGGCAGACATAAATCCGATGCCCAACCCAAGATAAGCAAGACCGCCGACGCCAGCTTTGAAGCCGTAAGTCGTCGCGAAGAACTCTGCAAAGTGATGTGAGTTGAGTGGATGTAGCAGAATGGGATGGTCATACCGGCGAAGGTTGTAAACATTAGGTAGAAAATGCCTACAGGGAGTCGTTGAGCACGAACAGATTTTCACAGAGGTAGAATTGTACGAACCATACATCCTGGAAAATTCAACATTAGCGCGATGTTGAATGGATAGAGCAAGAAAGGGAACTTACACCGCCATGTACAATGACAAAATGAAGCAAATCGCACTCTTAAAGAGAATGTAGATAGGCCTTGCCAAGTTATCCCATAGAATCTTGATTTTATCACCATGCGAAGCCTCCAAATGAGGGTGTCCTTTGGCAGCCTTCTCGTAGTCTGCCACCTTCCTTGCGCGACGAAGGCGAATAACTGGACCATATGTCTCCTTGAGAAGGGGGATGCCAACGAGTGAGGCGATACCGCAAGTAACTAGAAGATATGATGAGGCGCGTGCGAATAAAAGACCTGAGAGACACGTACTGCCAATAACAATGAAGACCCATTTGATCCCAATTGCTTGAGTGATGAAACCGCCGGCCACAGGTCCAGCCACGGGCCCTGAAGGGGCTGTTAGTCATTCGAAAGTTTGAGAGGGAAACATTACGTACCAATGAGAGGCCCCAGGCTGAAAAGTGCCATAGCTGAAGCACGGTCTTTCTCAGCAAACAGGTCACCCACGGAACCTCCACCACACGCTACAGGGGCGCTACCAGAAAGCCCGGCTAGATGAATACCAATGAATACGGAGTTATTTCAGATGAGAATTATCGCTATTCGCACATAAGAAGCGGAACGCGATGAGAGCTCCTGTATTCGGCGCGAAAGCACAGCCGAAGCTGAAGCCCATTGTGAATAGATTTCCGATGTGCAGGACCTAAAACAGAACTCGCTTCTCAAAGATAGCGAGGAGTGAGCTCAAATATCACTAACCCATGTGCGTCCATACATCTCCGACAAGGGAGCAAGGATGAGGGGCTAGGGATATCGGATTTAGAAACATAAAAATATCACACGATCGATAAAACGACGTACAGCAGTGGCGAACGAAAGCAAGAAAATGCAGAGAGTCAATGCGATCACTGTACTATTTGTGATCCCGTACTTGATTGCAAGCTCTGGAATGCCTGGCGCCATCATAGACGAAGCTAATGGCGATACGAAACAGTAAAAGGAGACCTACAGGAACGATGAGCGACTAACAAGGGTATTAGAGTAAAGCACTTACGATCGATACAGCAGTCCACTTCTTCGATGACGGCCAATTCCTCGCGTTTTCTGGATCACATTCCCAATCATCTTCAATGTTTTCAATAGCTTCACCTTCCTTGTCGGCAGGAAAGGCACTCTCGCCATGTCCCGGGGCGTTGTGCAGTGGCGGAGGATGAGCATCGTTCAAAGAATTGGTCTTGGTTTCGGAATTAGAGTGTACGTGAGTTGATGATGAATTGGCCGAGGCAAGTTTGGAAAGCTGAGGGGCGTCCAATGACGTGAGTCGGGCGTCATTGGCACCGTCTGAACGGCCTATCTCATCGGACATCTTCGAATAGCAGCTGTCGGGGAGAGGATGACTGCAAGGGGCAGAAGAGGAAGCACCGGGGGTGAGATGAGCCTCTTTAAGAGGGAGAAGAGGAATATATGGCGAGGAAGCTTCATGGCGACTGTTTAAAGACAAAATCCCACCAGAGAGCGGAACCTGACGTTATGTTTTCTTTGTCAAAAGTTTGCCTTTACTCGCGCGGCCCGACAACTTTCCGATGAGTCTATTGGTCCTGACGAGGCTGATGACAGTACCAGGCACCTCTAAATGGGGCGTTTAGAAGACTTCGCCCTCTCGACTCCGCTTCCAGAAGCCCTCAGAAGCCTTTCTCCGGTGTTTTGGGGGCATGCCGGTGAGTTGCGCAACTTGTAGATGCCATAAAACACTGTATTAGATCCGTAGATCCGCTACAAGGCAGACAGCGTCCAGCGTTCACCCTTCAGCGGTAAGCAGGTTTAGGTTGAGCAAAATGGGCTCAACGAGTATAGGAACAGTGACCCGGTTGTCAATCATCCTTAAGTTTGCTTGCACTGGTCATGGCGGCCATGACCAGTGCACATGGGAAAAGCTACCACTAGTCGCTGAAAATCTTTGAGTTCGATATTCTTCTCGTATGAGAAAAGGGTAAGACTGAATTAGTACCCACACCCGAGTATCGGTCAAAAAAAATCTTCTCATTCGAGCTTGAGCTTCTGGCAGGAAAGGGTGTGAGCACAGGATGGCATGGTGAACCGGCAAGCAAGAGAGTGAGCGGTGATCCGACCCATCCGAGAGATGTTGCCGGCGACTTCTAGCCGAGGTCTATGGGCCAGGCCACGAGAGGCAATTTTGAGTGCCTTGTAAGCACCGACGACATGGTTTGTAAATACTGACTTTAGAGGATATAAATTAAAGCTCATGGACATCGATAGCATCAGGGCACATTGGACTTGATGCATTAATGAAACGTTGTGAGCAATCGGAATGATCAGCTGCGCAAAGTGCATCCGCCCGATCGTACCGTCAGTGCCACACCATATACGGTGGTTTACAATTTTGCTTTTGCTCTAGATTTCTTGAAAAGGGTGCGATAAATAGTATTATGGCCGCATGTATTAGTGAAAAGAACGTGGGTATGGTAAAGAAGGTGCTAAACGAGGGTGCTAAACATACAAGGAAGCCGATAACCTACCCACAAGCAACCCATCTTAACAGCGCATCCAGTCTGTTGGTAACTTCAGAGGAAGGTGAATGTCTATCGAAATACGGACCACCAATGGTGGTCAAAAGTCCTTTATTGTTCCTCTTTTCTAGATAATATGGCGTGTATTTCCTTGATGACCTTGTCAACGTTGATATGCACGGGTTGGTTGCTGTCTTTGGTAGGCGCAGGTAAGCTTTCCCCTGAGAAATGCCTAACGAAGCATGTCAGATAATTTGGGGAGAAGTACCACGATCAAACGTACTCATCAGTCCACCATGCGATATAATTGAGTCCTAATGCTCGCGTGACCAGCTCTCTATTACTTGAGAAGGTGCCTTGGGGGAAGAGCTCCATTAATGTCGCTTTGGAGGATGGCCGCATCCACATGGCGTCGAAAAGGTGGTCCCCGTGAACGCCAATGACAATCTAATTTCAATTTGGTGCCATTAGCGAAGGCCCGGCTAGCAATTTTCCAATGAACCTCTTACCGTTGACCTGATGATCACATCCATCTTTTCCTCCCATGTCGTGTCTCCCAAGTTCGTAGAGATGACGTGGACTTCGTATCCATTGTCTCTTCCAAGTTTTCGGAGAGACCGAGCAAGGTAGTCGTAATCTTCTGGAATCATAGCTGATTTCCCACTCTTTGTCGAGTCAGATTGGTTGTCAATGAAAGCGATAACCTTCTTCGACTTCGAACGGCCCCAAAAGCCTGAGCCGCCGTCCGCATCACTGGCTTCGTCACCCAGCCTGTCGAAGTAAGACACCAGCGTTCGACGCACGGGTTCCCACCAATGGCCAGAAGCTTCAAGTGAAAACGGCGGTGAGTTTGCGGGCTGTCCTTCATTGACCGATTGAGCTGCCGCAGTCCGGTCGGAGATGACTAGCCTTTCAAAGACAAATGGGACGCTCATTTTGTGATAGTCTTGCCAATCCTGGCGATACTGTACGTCCAGTTGAGGGAATGCGGCTTTGAGCAGGTAGTGATCGAGCCCGGTGTCAGTGCGGGGACGCTCTTTCTCTTGGGCTGCATCTTCTGGATCGGGGTCGGAGAAGTAGGGCAGGCGAGGATATATGAGACGACGTGGAGGTGGGAGGTTTGTATGACCTTCGTCATCGATCTGGTGGTCAAGGGAGCTATACACCCGCCAGAGATCAACCAGAGTCGTGTTGGCTTGCGGAGTGATCAATTAATTGCTTGCATACTAAAGGATTCGGGACTCACAAGGCCGGTCGTTCAGAGACATCCAAGAAACTCCGGAGATACTACAAGCATTCCTTCATGAGTCTCATGGAGCAAAAAGGAATGAACCAAACTTACAAGCCACCGTACTTGCCGACCTTGTCAAGTGCTTCCGTTTTGGTGACGACCTGCCATTGATCATGGCCGCTGCCAGTCGTCTCGACGATAGATTTTAAGGGGGGGGAGACTTGCTCGGTCTTCTGTAACCAGGTAGACAGTTCCACTGTGGATAATAACGTTGTCAAGAACGGTATAACCTAAGGTGAGGCAACATTAAGTGAAAGAGGGCAAGGGGAAGGTGTGAGCACCGTACCGGGAACGTGCTTCACAACGCTGACCAACGGTATATCGTCTTTCCACGACCTGAAAGATTCGTTGATAGTATCCTCCCCAAAACGCTCGCTGTCAAACTCCCGAGCAACCCTCCGCTCGATCCACTGAGCACCGTGTCGTCCGGATCCCTTGGTCTGCCTTCGCTCATCACCGTCTCCGGCAATGTGATTCTGATCCCAAGCCCACGAGCCAAAAATCTCCAATTCTAGGCTGTCTCTCCATCCTGAGGGCTTGCGTCCATCTCGTCCAAGCACCTTGGTCTTCCCCAAACCGATACGTCGAAACACAGCGCCCTGGGCAGCGACAGGGTCGATTCCGACGTAGCTCAGAGATGTTTCGATGTTGTAGGCAAGTAGGTAGGCGGTTATGGAGACTAGGACGAGAACTATTTCACGTCGTTCTGGCGGCGCTGTCCATCTCATCGTGAGGACAACGATGTAGTTGCTGAACCGATGCAAGCAAGGCGGAATCTGGTAGCGGTCTCAGACGAGGCCTTTGACCTTTGAAACCAATACAGACAAACAAACACCGTGACGATGTTTTTGATCCGGTTGCCGGAAAGGGTGGCAGTGCTCCGACGTCGCGTTCGAGAAACTGAGGTGGCAGGTTGGATTTGTACTCGAATTCGACTATCATCGACGGTTGCCCACAAATGCTGGCAATACGCAACTCCCTTCTACGCCAGAGACCTTTGCCTTCAGCGCGTCGACACTTGCACGTTTCCCCGAATGTATGGGCCGAGCAGCATGAGCGGAAACCCATAGCGCCTCAGCCGGAAGCATCTACCTCTGCAGGGCAGAGTTCGTCCGCAGAAGAGCCCGAGTTAGGACCTCTTGGTCGTCCTCTTGGTGTCAGAGAACGGCCTACGACGATTGTCAAAACCAAGACACAGAGAATGAAGGAGATGATGGACAACGATGTCCTTACAGTGCAACGACGCCATCTGTGAGTGTAACTCGTTTTACAAACCAACCGGAAGATTAATTTAGTCAAGTGTAAAGGAGGCTACGAAAGGCTACTTCCATGACTTGAATATGACCCGAAGACACGGTGGAAAGACCTGGATTGCTCCAAAAGTCCTCATTCGAGATGATGTGAGTACTTCCGACTTGGACAACAAGGGCTTTGCTAAACCTGACAAACATACTCCGCAGAAATCGTTATATCTTCCGAACATATCAGGTAAATCGTTACTGGACAAGTCCACGAAGAATACCACGGAGATATGCTTTGGAAAGATCACCGTGCTTGCGATGCTCAGCACGAGAATGTCAGAGGTGTGTTCAGCGGCGTTTCAACTAGGGTTGCTACTGAAGGACTAGCGGGAAATTTTCAGATGCATGCCCAAGGTTTCGTTGAGCCAACTCACAACCGCTTCTCTTCGCATCCCCAATATCAATATGTCCAGGTTAATCTCCAGGAAAACTTGCTAAAGGCTTTCCTCGTCAACCTCTTCCTCGGCAAACTCCGCCAACATATCCCTCCCGAACTTCATGAAAATTATCTTGTCTCCACCCAAAATATGGAGTACGTTCGCGAAGCAATGGGAATGACCAACAGCAAAGTCGGATACGTTTATCTTATTGACGAAAACCTTCGCATTCGTTGGGCCGGGTGTGCAGATCCCGAACCCGAAGAAATACAAGCTCTAGAGAGCTGTACCGGTGTACTCCTCAAGCGTCTTGAGCGCAAAGCCGGCTCCGGTCAACAATCAGCATCAACGCCGCCTGTAACAGGAGGCGGGCCATAAATTGACCTTGGTCAACTGAGCAATGATCTCACCTCTCGATCTCTGCGTGAGTACATTCAACCAGCTCAAACTTCCAGGGGACTGAATGTTCAATTCTAGCCTCGAAAACCCGCACCGACTAAAGACGGTTTAACATCCGGCGGATGCCCCGCCGTACCTTGGTCTTATCCGAAACAGACTCGGAGGAGGCGACGCTCACCTAAACCCTGTAATTCTGGATGGTATCTTAATCCGAACTTCATCATAGTAGCACGCACGCAGTATACAAGAGATCCATACTTTAGAAAATCATATCCGCAAGCTGAAATCATTAGTGCCTGCCAGGCTATTCCCGTTTGGCTCAAAAAATTCAGTTCAAGTTATACCTGTCTCGGAAGATGCGCGCGCTGAGCCTCGGTATTCCGGGCTTAGATGATGAACATAAACTAACGGATGGTGAACACCGTTGAGTGCAGGATTTTTTCTTCCACAAAACGTGGATGGAGGATACCCAGGATGTCAAAGGAGCATCACTTCAAAGTCGTTCAGGACTGCGGAAGGCGTCATTACTGGATGCTTGGCACTGCGATTGACACAGTTCGTTCTCAAGCTTCGCCGTGATGGATAGTTTGCTCAACCGTCGTAGGACAAGCCTATTAGAGAATAAGAGAGCATCCACACTAGCAATTATCTGACCTGTGGCGAACACTCTGAATACCTCACCCATTAAACTGGAAGTGCTTCATTTAGGATCATGATGTGATATTTATTTGCACTAGGATCAAGATACCAGCTGGCCGTTGCCGGCCTGCCCATGCCGCGTTTCCAAATGGAGAAAGTCAAGGTCTTTTTTCCAAGCTCAAGTACATGCCTTGGGGTTTTCGAATCGCATTTTTTCTGAGTTCTGGCATGCTGGAGGGCGGAAATGCTCGGAATACGATTCGCTACTCGACCCGAATCACTCGCCTATTTTACTAAATGGTGTATATCGGACAACAGCTCTCAGGGCGTTCCCGCTGGTCCCTATGCCCGACATGCCAGGCGAGCGCGATTTCGAGCGCCCTGGCCTCATCGAAAAGGTTATGTAGATGGTAGCGGATGTTGCCCCAGGGCGTTACGCCTTCTCACGACTTGCTACTATCGCGATCCAATAGCTCGAAAGGGAGCGCAGGTTAAACGTAAGTTTACCGATATGTCTCTAGCCGCCTCGAGTCCTGTAAAGGAATGGCCCTTTCCACCGCCCCTCGTGCATGACACTGAATGATTGTGTCAGTCAGTTGGAGAAACTAGGGGAACTGACGGTTAATACGCCCACAGATCGGCACAAAGCATCGGGGCTCGCGAAACTCGAAGACATCAGGCTTCAGCCGCTTGCTACTGCTTCAGTCATCACTCTCGGAGTCTCGGTGTGTACTGAATATCCTAGCGTCGCTTTCTGTGTTCCGATGAATCTGATACTTCTTGTACTCGGATTCTAGCTATCTTTCGGCTATAATCAACTCGTTTCATCGAGGAACACCAGTCATTCAGACAAGACAGCTTGAAGGCACGGGTATATAAGATACAATCGATATGGCTTCAAAACAGCATTCCGAGTCTCATTCACATTCGCCTCCGGATCCACTCAAGACCAACTTCTGCGAACTTCTCAACATGTCTGTCAATAACCCATATGCGCATGCCTGGCTCGGCGGGAACAATAGCGGTCAAGTAGTCCCCCCGTCGATTTTTGGAGCCCTGCCCTTCGCAGCACCTTCGGAGCAATCCCCTCTTCTCGCATTCCAATTCACGGCTCTGAATCCGGATATTCTGAATTGCATAGTCCTCGGTCCGAATGCTCGCCACTGTTTCTCGGTCTCCACGAGTGCTCCTACATTCGGACAACCTGCCATGACGGTTATTCGGAACGACAAAAACGAAGTCGTCGCAAGAGTAGAGTGGCACCAAAAACCCGTCATCGAAGTGAAGGATATGGTTCCCAAATGCCTCGCTTCACAGTTTCTTCCGCTGTCCCAGGACATGTCGTATGTCTGCTTCTCCGAACTTTATTTTTAGGACGTACCTGACCCTTCAACAGCTACCGTACAATGACCGTGAAAGGAAAGCCCTATGCGTGGACTAGCCATAACTCTTCGATTAGAGTAAGTTTTCTGTCCTTGTCGAACCCTGCAAAGTCTGATCCCGTCCCTGGATAGTTGTACAACACAGCCTATAACCCCGCAGAGATGTTGGGCACGCTGTCAAGGGGCCAAACTGCTATCTCCCTCAACGTCGCTGCGACCGCGATTCATCACGGAATGCTCGATGTTTGTGCTCTCGTGGCTATTTTGCTTTACTCCGGTCGAAACATAGACTAATCATGATTTTCTGTTGACGACTCTTCCATCTATTTATTGCCCCATGTTAGAATTCCCCTTCATTTGATAGATTATTACGATCCTCAGGTTTCCGACGCATATTTATTTATTTTTATCGGTACCATCTGTATCCTTGCCACACATCTGTATCCATAGAGTCTGTATGTTATGCCTGTTGGCCTTTTACACAAGTTTTCTTGAGAACAAGCGACCGTGATGCAAGCTGAATCCGCGACGATCCTCTCCATCTGATCCGAGCCAAGAAGTGGTTTGCCACACTTGCCCGAGACATCGTTGAAACCGACTCCTTTGGTAACGAGCTTCTTTTCCCCCTTCTTCTATTGGGTACTTCGAGGTTTGCAATCGCTCTGGGATCTGGTAATAGAACCACACTTGAACATTCAGTAAACCAAATACCGTGCAGTCTGCGTCACCCTGATGATTGATGTTGCGGCATGATCGATGACACTGGACATATGGGCGTGACAGCCAGCGGATCGGCACTGACTCGACCGGCACCCAAAGCTGGAGAAGCCACCCTGACCACCGCTGTCGAGGATACAGCAGAGTGTACAACATACTTGTGGAATACCCTGCTCCTGTGCCATATGCAATATAGTGTTTTGATATCGATCAGATGAATGAAACAATCAAAAAACCAGAGATGATAGAGTGCAATGCGGTACATGATCCTATTTCAATGTAATTTTGTACCGGCTGGCTTTCAGGGTTGCTAGTGGCAACATGGAAAGCATTGTTTGATTGTTTGAGTGATACCAACGAGCAAAAAATGAACGGAGCCGGAGCTATGAGGAGAAAAAAAATGCCGTGATACCAAAGCTCCGTGGTCTTTGCATTCGGAGCGCTCCACCGTCGGTCGATGGGCGACAACATGTACCGACGAAGCGCTTCTCTGTCTATTCAGTTTAGAGAAAGGTTTGGAACATGCAAGAGTCACCCTGTGTAAACTATCAGCCACCGCGGCCATCATAGATGTTGAGTCACCTGAACTCGATGTCGATCAGCAGAGGTGTGAAAGCTTTCAAGCGAATAGATACTGGCATACCGGAGCAGCGAGCGCTCTGAGAGTGGTCGAAACATCTCGCCAATATGCGATCATCCCTGTGCCGAGGACGATACAAAGCACCCTCAGGACTCCTTTTCATCGGAAGATGTGGAGTCAAACCCCGGAAAGAGAACAAGGCACCTGATGGAGGTGACAGACGCCCACCGAGGCGCTCACTGGGATCTCGGAAATCATGGGCGATGCATAGTTCCCGCGCCCCGCCTCAGGGCGGGATTTCCCACGCCTTATATTTGTCAGTGCTTTCCACGTTTGCAATCAGTTCTCGCGGACGTGGCGATTGGGCAACTGCAACTATCTTGTCACGCTCATCTCCTTGTCTACGAACTTCACGAATTATGGCCTCTCCAGCCCAGCAGCTGCCCCCTGGATGGGCTGCAGAGTGGTATGAATACCCAGCCTGTACGGTATAACATTTCTGAATGAGATCTTAGGGATGCAAGCAACCAGAGATACCTTTTCATTGGTCAGCTGAGAGGTCCAGTCTTCTCGAATTGTCGCCAGGTGCTAATATAGAATTTCGCAGAAACCGCGACGGGCCATACCCAGTGGGAGGCCCCGGCGCCCCAGGGTTATGTCGAAAATGCACCATCAGCCACCCCACCACCTGCTCAGCACCCAGCCAAGCGACGACAGTATGCTGCGGGGCAGACACAAGCTTACTATGGCGGGGGTGAGAGCAGTCTCGATCCTGGCTATCTTGCTGGAACTGCAGCGCAACAGGGAGGAGCGCAATTGTTTACTCCTGGATTGGTTGGAGAAAACCAGTTCGCTACCCAGCAAACCCAAGCTGGTGCTGGACCTGGTCAAGCCCCGTACTATGCACCTGCTGAACCTGAATACATCAACGCGCCGGCATATGGACAGCAACCGGCGGCTCCCTACGGACAGCCAGTGGACAACCTGGCCAATCAATTTGGGGCGATGGGCATCGCTGGGCAGAAGCAATTCCAGCTCTATACGGCCAATCTTCTGACATCGCCACCCGATCCAAGGGAGTTGCAACATCCTCCCCCGGAAATTCGGCTACCACCCAACTCTTCCGTATCTCCTTCACCCACCGCCAATGCAGATCCATCTTATCAGAGAAGCACGTTGAACGCCATTCCGACGACCTCATCGCTGCTGGCCAAGGCTAAAGTGCCCTTGGCACTTGTCCTCACACCATATCGCTCGTTGAAGGAGGGGGACGAGAGTGTGCCTGTAATCACTGATACCGTCATTGCTCGATGCCGGCGGTGCAGAACCTACATCAACCCATACGTTCAGTTCATTGACGGGGGTAATCGGTGCGTCCTTTTGATCTTTCGGTCTGGTCCTGCTGCTTACTTTCGCGACACAGCTGGCGTTGTTGCATGTGTAACATGACGAATGAAGTTCCCCAATTGTTTGACTGGGATCAAGTCAGGAACCAACCAGGTGATAGGTGGGCACGAGCTGAGTTGAATCACTCCGTCGTGGAATTTGTTGCGCCTACCGAATACATGGTTCGACCACCTCAACCTGCCGTCTACATCTTCCTTATCGACGTGAGCAATCCGGCGGTCCAATCTGGTAAGTGAATTTTTTTTTTTTCGAATCAGCGTCCCTTTTGACACCTCGATTAGGTATGGTGGCCACAGCTACCAGGACGATCAAAGAAAACCTCGACAGGATCCCCGATGAGGACGGGAGGACCAAAGTGGCCATTATTTGTTTCGACGTGTCGCTTTACTTCTTCTCCTTGCCGGTATGTCTCCACATCCTGACACCGTTCCTATGACTCAGAATGATCTAGCAAGGAACCACGGAATCGTCGATGCTTGTCGTCTCCGACATTGATGACGTGTTTTTGCCCAAACCTAACGATCTACTCGTCAATCTTGCAGAGGCACGCGAGTCGCTCGAAATTTTGCTGGACAAAATTGGCACGATGTTCCAGGATAATAGTATCATCGGCAGTGCTTTAGGTCCTGCCTTACAAGCCGGCTTCAAGTTGATGGTAAGTTTTAAGTCTTGCCACTCCAGGAACAAGACTCATAGTGATTGTGATGCATTAGTCGCCAATCGGCGGTAAGATTGTGGTCTTGTCCTCCAGTCTTCCTAGTGCCGGTGCCGGTGCTTTAAAGAACAGAGAAGATCCCAAAGCCTTGGGAACCTCGAAGGAATCTGGGCTTCTCCAAGCGGCTGTTCCATTTTACAAGACATTTGCAATTGAATGTTCTCGGGCTCAAGTCTCTGTGGATATGTTCCTGTTCAGCGGTGCTTACCAAGATGTCGCCACGTTGGGTATGAAATCTGCTCATCTCTCGTATGGGGCTTCCACTTACGGTTGATCAGCTTGCTTGCCTCATTACACTTCTGGCCAGACTTACTATTATCCCGCCTTTAACGCTGGGCGTGCAGAAGATGCCATCAAGTTTGCGCATGAATTTGGTGAAGTTCTTGCGATGCCCATTATGCTAGAAGCCGTTATGCGTGTTCGAGCATCTCGAGGTACGCATACTACGGTTTCCAATCATGTTGATTGTCTCACAAATTTCATCAGGATTGAGGATGTCTTCGTTCCACGGCAATTTCTTCGTTCGCTCCACGGATCTCCTGGCCATGCCTGCGGTTCCCCAGGATCAATCGTATGCCATCGAAATTCAAATCGAAGAAAACATCAACACCCCATTCGTGGTCTTCCAAACTGCCGTCCTCCACACCACCTGCTATGGTGAAAGGCGGATACGAGTCGTCACCCAGGCGCTGCCTACAACGTCCAACTTGTCCGAAGTTTTCGCCTCCGCTGATCAGGTCGCCATTGCCACGTTCTTCGCGAACAAGGCTGTTGAGCGATCCCTCACTCATAAACTTGAGGACAGCCGTGATTTCATCCAGAAGAGTTTGGTGGATATTCTTCTCGCATACAAGACGAGCATGACATCTGGTGGTGCGGGAGCCAGTGCTCAACTCGCGATTTCCGAGAACTTGAAGATGCTCCCCGTTCTCGTGCTTGGGTTGCTGAAGAATGTGAGTCCTTATATTCAGGTATTCGGACGATGTGCTCAATTATTTATAGGTCGGAATTCGGCAAAGTGCTCAAATCCCCCCGGATATTCGAGCTTATTCACAGGCGTTGTTGACTTCCCTTCCGTCACAATTGCTGATTCCCTATTTGTACCCGAACTTCTATTCCCTGCATAACATGCCCGCCGAAGTAAGTCTCTCGATTTTCCATCACCCGAATTACTGAATTGACTTGCCCTCCAGGCCGGTACGATTGGTGAACGGGGCGTCATTCTGCCACCACCACTCCCTCTCACTTCAGAACGACTCGAGCGTCACGGTCTGTACCTGATCGAAGATGGTCAGACCATGTTCCTGTGGGTTGGCCGCGACGCTGTCCCTCAGCTGGTAATGGATGTGTTCGACCTTCCCAACTACGACAGCCTCCGTGGTGGCAAGGTAAGATCGTTTTCTGCAACCAGTCTCGGATAATGGTGCTCACTATTCATTAGATTACGTTGCGGGTCCTTGGAAATCCTTTCTCGGAGCGCGTCACCGCCATTGTCCAGAAAATCCGTGAATCGCGACGTGGACCTTACTACCCTCACCTCTACCTCGTGAAGGAAGACGGCGAGCCCCCTCTCCGACTTTGGGCACTCAGCGCACTCATTCAGGATCGGGCCGATGTGCTGCCAAGTTACCAGCAGTTCATCTCGACTTTGAAAGAAAAGGTTAGTAGCACTTGAAACGGCCCGCAGTAGAGACTTTCTGCTGCGTATGGCAGTTGGCCGCGTTTCGTCTCGCCTGCTAAATACCGATATTCCTCTACTTCTCGTACAGGTCAACGGTGCCAGCGGAGGTGGATATTAGTTGTTGGGGTACACCTGGAATTATGTCTGGCTTTAGGATCGTTCGAATATATCTCATTAGACTTTCTCTGTATCTTTTTTCTTTCATGTTCCTTTCACCTCGCCTTCGCCCATTCGGGGATGACTATTCTCTCGAGGTGAGTTCCGTCACGTGATCGCGTGGAGGCGCGTTCGGGAATCGGGACGCGGGACACGCCTTTGACCTTTTCCACATCATCCACCCTTCTCCAAGCCCACCACTGAGAACGACCTCAGAGCGAATACCATGTCCTCAGAACATCTGCCACAAGATGGTGAACCTGTGGTCGTCGATTTTGACCTCTTAGAAGCCGCAAAGGAGAACGTTCAACCACTTGCAACTGGCCGCCGGGTCACAGCACTTTCGCAACTTCTGGCTACACCTCATTCTCAGCGTGAAGGGAAGCTGACTGCTACCCGTAATCGAATGAGAATCAATGTCGAACTAGCCCTCGAAGATGAAGATGGCGACCCTTTGGAAGCATACAACCGTTTAGTTAACTGGACAGTGGAGAATTATCCTCAAGGCCATAGCGCGGAATCGGGCCTTATGGAACTTCTTGAAGAAGCTACAAGAGTGCTGAAGGACCATAATAACGGTATATATCGCGGCGACTTGAAGTATTTGAAGCTGTGGCTGCTCTACGCCAGCTATGTGGACCGGCCAACGATTATCTACAAGTTCCTGCTTGCCAATGACATCGGCGCAGAGTTTGCACTCCTATACGAAGAGCACGCCGCGGTTTTAGAACGAGATGGAAGGTAAGTGCCCCTCAGGTACCACCAAAGTTGCTTTCGAATCTGACTGGATGTGCAGGAAGAAAGAGGCCGATGAGGTTTATTCCCTGGGTATTGCAAGAAGGGCCCAGCCTTTAGACCATCTCAAGGCCCGATATGAAGATTTCCAGAAGAGAATGATGACCAACATGTCCACTCCAACTGTAGAACCCACCCCTCGAGCGACATCGGCGTCGCAGTCAGGCCAGCGCCAAGCACTTGCAACTACGTCAACCCTCCCTTCATCCTCGTCCAGAACCCTTGGGTCGGGAAGATCTGCGCTTCCTTCGATGCCATCGTCGTCTAGCAGCCGCCTACAGATATTTGTCGACCCTACAGGCGAAGACTCTGTTACAGGAAGCAAGTCGGGATGGCAGGAACTGGGCGCACGTAAAGGGAGGATCAAGGAAAACGTACCAGAGACAAAGAAGCTGGAAGGCTCGACTGTCAAGCAAGCCGGACGAGCGAAACGAATAGCATCTGCTTCGTCAGGGCTGCCGGCTAGCTCAAGCTCGAAAATCGTGCCGTACCGGGATACAGATGATGCACCACCTCCTGCTAAACCCGCGTCCAAGAGCAGCAGCAGTTCATCAAAGGCGAAGGCTCCTGCTAAAGGCTTTGCGCCATTTGTTGACGCACAGGAAGAGACTCCTGCTGCCCCTTCCCCTACACTTCCGAAGTTTACTCCATTCCGAGACGAGGTACGTATCAGTGATTTAATTCCTTGGCGTAGTTCGCGGGCGACTAACGCGTACCTTTAGGATGAAAGCCTACCCAAGGCTACGGCGGTGCCGGTTGGAGATGCAGTCATCAAGGTGAAGCAATCCGGGGTCACAACCGCCGTGCCAGCGTCCGAAGCGGAAGCCCTTAGGAAGGATCCTTTGAAGAACTACGACATCGGATCTTTTGATGATTGAGATTTTTTTTTTGAGTAACTCATTTTGTGGTTTCTTGTATATCCTTTCGCTGTTTCTCGTCTTGTCACTCTTGCACATTGTTTTGATTGAAGCATATCCCATAACACGCTTTTTCTTGATAGTTCCCGCGAACGTCGGCAGCCTTCAAGAAAAGCCAGAGCTAGAGACTTTCCTCAAGAAAGAATAAGCGCATTCCTTATTGAGTAGTCTGCTTGTCACTTGTGCGTCCGCCTCTCAGCTTCTTCCACTTACGTTCCGACTATGCTAGGGCTCCATATCTCCTTGAGTGCCGGCGGATGACTGACTGCAGTCTCGAGTCTGAAACGGATGACCGGTGTGAATGGTTGCGGCGTTGTTCTGGTACACTTGATCATCCATATTGAGATTCGCAGCAGAGCGTGTGCGGCAGCGTCTCTGTTGCTATCGACTAACAGATTTCTACAGGATCTTTCCGTTTTGCCTTGCATTTCGTTCCATTGGATTGCGAGCAAGGGACTAGAGTGGTCTTGCTAGGCCGTGCTGACTGGTCATGCGATTGCCACTTCCTATTAGTCTTAGTCTCCTGGGCTACTACTGGTCGGAGGAGGATCACCGCGGCGTAGCAAGGACCGGCCTTGCAAGCCCCGCCCCTTGACCTCGTTTGATGTGAGTGTACTTCCACGCGGTAACCTGCACCGGTCGGGAAGGCTGACGCTGTTAATTCAAGGTAGAGAAACGATGACGCTCGCTTGTGTAACGCAAGTAATACGCTCTAGAATTGAAGCCTAAGTCGCTCCAGGTAGTACGTCGGAAGGCTTCCGCGAGGTGCCAATTATCGTGGCATTGAGAAGCATCATTTCCCTCGCGACCTCGCCTCCTGCAAGGAAGGATCAACTATAGTATGCCGCGGATGAAGGTGTAGTGTAGTCTTCGTGTCTTCCCTAGTGCTGCTTCACTGAGTCGGCTTTACATATAAGAGTCAGTGCGGCTCGGATGGTGCTTCAGCGCGGCACCTTCCTCTCCCTCAATACCCTCCCGCGCCACTATCTTTGCTATCTTGTCTACGACTTTTACGATGCTCTACTCACGATTCCTCCTCGCTTCGTTCATGTTCATTTTCCTTATCCTCTCGACCATGGCTGCTCCTACTGGACGGGAGTCCTTAGGGGTTGCGATTGACTCCGCGCCATCGACACAACAACAGCCTGACCAGCTCCCGAATCCCAGCCCAGACTCGGAGGCGGTCATCCAAGAAGAAACACATACCTTTGACTGGGCACCTCGAGGTTCCAAGCCCAGGTAAGTTAATGCTGTCCGATTGAATAGAATTATGAATTAACGGGAAAACGCCAGCAACGCGAAGGCGGGAACATTTTATGAAATTGTCAGAATATTTTTGGGACCCTCCGCTGGTGGAGCAAAAACTCCAGGACACCAGCAACGACGCAGGACGGCTCGCAGGAGGCACCCGGTATGTACATGGTGATCTATATCCCGCTTCGAGGGTGTATACTGACTGCGGCCCAATTAATTAATAGTGAAATGGTCCTTCTACACGTGGACTGCGGAATTTCATTCCAGGATANCCCCCCCTACCCCAATGGATGGCTAGCCTCTGCTCGATTGATTTGCCCATTGATTGGCTCAACCGTCGAAGCTCGAAGACCCAAGCTGCCACCTCCGTCATGGCAGCTGGCTGATATACCCGAAGATGTGGTCCTAAATTAAAGCTTATTTCCGGTCCGTGGATAGAGGATGGAACACGTTGCTCTCGAGATCCCCAGCGGATTAGAGGCTTTCGCTCCATTGGGATGCAAGCAGCTCGGTGGAGGGCACATAGAATTCCATGATGACACTTCTATGAAGTCACGGTTTTTGGTAACTTATTTCCTCGATGTATAGATAGAACGAAAGGAATCGATTATCTTGTGGCCTCATCGATACACATGGATATCAGGTTTCTGGAGGCTGGCTGCCAGCCAGCCTCGAGGTCGAGGAAAAGAATGTCAGCCTCTGGCGATAGAATGAGATGCTTAGTCAGCAAAGCAGCCGAGCGGTGCATGTCATTTTTCTATGACTTTCAGCCTTGTTCCCTTTGCACGACGGCGACCAGGCGGTAGTTGTTGGCAGAGAACCGTGGCCCTTGTTCTGCAACGGCCATCTCCTCCTCCTCCCCTCCTCTCTCCTCCTCTAGATCCCCTCTATCTCGTCCCCAGCCCAGGATCGGATTGCCACGATGGACAACGACTACAGCCAAGGCGTTCAGGAGGCCGAGTACCCTCTGGAGCCCCACCCTCATCCATACCTTCATGACCCTATGCTTTATATCACGAACCTCCCAGCATTCGTAACGGATGAGATGCTGGCCGTCGCCTTTATGTACTGCGGCCCATTCAGGCCCAAAATCCAGAGAGATACTGCTAGCCAAATGCTTTCTGGGACGATCGAATTCAAGTTCCTCGAAAAGGGTATGTTTTGCTTCACCTCACCGTCCGTTCGCCTCTCGGGATCCTAAAAATCTCTTCCTACAGCTGAAAAGGCACTGACGACGCTGCAGGGCCGGCCGATACCTGATGTTGCCCAGAACGTGCCCCTCGTGTTGTCGCCATACCCGCCTACGAACCCCCCGACGTCATTACCACCTCCATCGGCCTTGCCTCGTCTTGTGAAGCATCTTCCACCGGGCTACACCGACTCGCAACTGTATGATCTCTTCCGACCTTTTGGGGCCCTTGCATCAGCCCGGACCCAGGCACCTTTCGGGCCTGACACCGGCATCGTGGAGTTTTGGAATGAGAACGACGCACGGGCCGCAGAGGAATCCATGCACTGTGCGGAGGTAGACGGGCAGAATATTGCGGTGCAGGTGTATCATCAGCCTAGGAGAACCAGTGCCTCCTTCGCCGATTTCAATCCCAATGCGACGGCGTTCGTTCCAACAGGGACGTTCTTCCCCTCGTATCCTAATCAGGTGTGTGATACGTTAGTCTATCGGCTAGCCGTTTGATTGATGTGCGTTTCGGAGCAGTACTCGCCCCACTCGCCCCCCAGAGGAAGTCCATATCATTCTCGATCGCCATTGCCAGGAAGCCCATACCACAACAAGTCGCCCCTCCCGAGTCCAATCCCATTTGTCCATGGTCCGGGTCAACAGGTGCAATACGCACAGCCTGGCTCCTCCAGCCACAGTGGCTTGATAGATCCCTGCAATCTGTTCTGTAAAGTAAAGCACGGTCAAAACTCGCCTTTGATTCAACGCCTCACCCCCTTTTGTAGAACTTGGATCCCGAAATCGATTCTAATAGTCTGTTTACGCACTTCCGCCGTGTAAGTAGTTTCATGTCTCCCAATTGTCTCGGGCTCATTATCTTTCCAACAGTTTGGACAGATCGTCAGGTGCGCCAACAATGCTATGATAGGATTATTCATGTTGAGATCTGACTCTTGAATAGCGCTCGTGTCATGCGAAACGAAAGCGGTGAAAGTCGTGGGTTCGGATTTGTTTCTTTCCAAGTTCCTGAACAGGGTTTGTGTCGTCGACTATTGGTATCGAAACCACGGTCTAATCGTATCATATACAGCCACCGCGGCCTTGCATGCCATGAACGGTGTTCAGCTTGGCTCAAAGCAAATCGTCGTTCGTCTCCACGAACCCAAGCAGCTGAGGCAAGAGAAGCTTGCCCAGCGATATGGGCATAACGGCCATCCAAGAAGCGCGAGCGGTGCCACCAGTCCAACAATCAGTGAAGCAGGAGACTACAACACCTGGAGCCCACGCGCGCGTTCTGCGACCTTGGGATCGCCTCATGGTGCAGGTTCCTCCAAACCGAGCTACGATCGATCCGAGAGGAGCAGGCGGGGATCGGGCAGTTACTACAATGTGCGTTATTGTTGTATTAACTCGAGACGGTCAAGCTGATTGGCCCATAGGCGGCCCTGTCCGGGACACTGAATCTTCCGATGCGATATGATGAGTTATCTGCATTGACTCCTGTCGTAAGGAAAGAGGTCCTTAGCGGTGAACTCAGTCGACGTATTCAAACGATGGGACTCGTCCCGCAAGCCGAGGTCTCCGATATTGTGGAGTCGCTTGCTAATCTCGCCCTCAGTGACGTTATCCAGACTCTCGAACATCCCGATAAGCTCAAGGAACAAGTGGAACAGCGACGAAAAACCAATATCCAGCCGCCCGAGAAGTCTTCCAGCCCTGTTTCTGCGTCTCAGATCTCCAGTACTTCCGATCTGAATGCTGCCAACGCAACCGCCAGTGCGCCCGAGCATCCCTCTACCCCCATCTCCGTCAGCGCTACACTTTCCACTCCACCCCGTACTTCATCCCCTTCGGGCTCTGTTCCGCCCATGTCAGAGAGGGATCGTATGATCGCTGCTGTCAACAAGTTTGAAAACTCCCGGCAAGAAGAATTGACCGAGCTATTGATGGGCCTGCCCAAACGCGAGCGCGCTATGTGCCTTTTCAATCCCGAGATTTTGCGCGCTAAGCTGGTAGACGCCAAGGCCATTCTGGATAGCAGCGACGACGACGAAGAACAACAGACCCCGGCTACCACCACTGCCCCCAAACCACTCGAGGTCAGGGCCCCAGTACCCGTTACGCCAAAATCTAACAAGACGTCCCCTGCCAAGGTGGCCGACTCGCCTTCCACCCCCGCGCTGTCCTCGAGGGGAGCCTCCGCTGCTGCCTCGCCCGCCCCTGCTACTCCGGGTGGCGGAGCTACGATTAGTGGAACGCACACGATCGCTTCGCTCGCCAAGCTCCCCGCCGCCGAGGTCATTCGATTGGCCAATTTGTCTTCTGCGACCGGCCTCCCTTTGCCGAAATCTGATCCATTGGTCGTTCAAGCAACTGATGAATTTATCGACTCATTGCTCGACCAAACCGTCCTCGTCCAGAAACAGAAATTGGGCGACAAGTTGTAAGTCTCGAATGCTCCTCTTCTTACCGTTGTATAGGTGCTAATGCTTTGCTCAGGTACAAGGTGGTCAAGTCGTTCGGAATCAAGCAAGCGGTGAGTTTGAGCGTCGTTACCTTGCACATGTTCATTACTTATTCTGTCCTCTAGCCCAAAGTCACCATCCACCTGCTCGACCAAGAAGATTTACGAGCTCTTGCTCACCTCATGAATAGCTACCCCGCCGTCCTCAAGGAAAAGGCCCTGAATGTCACGCTTAGATAATTCCCTTCTTTGAAGAATTGCCCGCGACTCTCCGAGTCCTTTGCGTATTACCTATTGCTTTGTGAATATCACCCATCTTTTCGTCTATATCTTGACCAAGTACTCTCTTTTATTTCTACCATCTCCTCCCCCACTTCTCGGAAATCCTATTATACCGTACAGCCTCTTGGATATCTGGAGTTATCAGCTTTCTCTCGCAACGATGATGGTTTACTTTCTGCTTCTTCACCCCATTCCCTATTATCAGAGTTTCACACACGTTCCGTCCTGTTCAGCTCTTGTCCCTCTCCCTCCGACCGACCGACCGACCTACCGACCCCTTTTTTACGATCTATAATGACCCCCCTTTTACCCTCTGTTTGCTCGTTAAGTTGCGCGTTGCATTTAGTCTAGGTCTACGTATGTGTTGAGCACATTATGCGCCATTGTTTCTTGTATTGCTATTTGTTTTGGGAGCAATCAACTTTTGAGCGCTTTTTGGTGTTCTCTAGTATTGGGTAGAGGTGGTTGTGTGATGTTCAGCGCAGTTTGGAGGCCTCGTCGCGTGTCCACCCCAGAATTCATATAGCTTCACAGCTCAAGAACAGCGTTCAAGCATGTCTATGGAAGATCGGAACTCGATTTCATCCGTTCGTTGTGTTCTCTCTCACAGCAGGCCTTGAGACAGTTCGACGCACTCTTTCCCTGCCTTGCGGGCGCATCAGCTGGACTGTTGCTCTTCTCAGGTTTGGTTTAGACAAGCATGCGGCGGGCTTAGCGGGCTCTATTTGACACATCTTCCCCACTAAGCCTACGCACGGCTTTCTTCTATGTTCCCCATTTTCCCACTACCGACCCGGTCCACTTATTTGCCTAACACCAAGCACGATTCAGTTCCTTCTTCTTGGCAAGAATTTCCACTAATGCTACCTCTCTATCACCATCGCCTGTATGCTCGCTGATTCGTACCAATGACTATGTACTATGTATGCTTCAAGCACGTCAATGATAGTCCAAATAGGTCATTCCTTGATCAGCTCGACGCGAGTGGTGAATAATTTTATTCAGATCTCTACCAGTATGTAAGTATATTTTGAAGCGGCAGCCCCTATCGACCAATAATTACTGCTGGTTTGAATGTTCGATCCGTCCCGTCTACTGTAACGAACTGTATGGTAGCAACCGGGTTTGGAGCGTTACACTTTTTGCACCAAGAAATTAGGCAACCGCCAGGGTGTTCCGCGTTACATTGCCAAAATTAGGCAACCATGGCCAATTACCGGGCCATTTTCATGACAGGACATGAACTTATCACTTCGCATGGTTGAGCAAGCCTTTTGAGTGCCAACGGCGGAAAATGATTGCTTTTTGTTAGCCTATAGCTACAGTCACTATGTCTGGCAAGGGCATCCCATAATGTAGATTTGGAACGAGAAATATTCGATTTTCGGCTGATTTTCAGCGTATTAAAATTAGGCAACCACCCTTGCGTTACGCGTTACATCCCCAAAATTAGGCAACATCGAGACCCCGCGTTACGCGTTACCGTTTCTACCATACAGTTCGCTACAGTATCTGCGAGGCCTGTTCCTGGAAGGGTGTCGATAGGTGCCAGAGGTGGTTGATACCGCGGTTAGTGAGAAACACGCTTTATGACTTATGTGAAGGGGGACATACCGTTCATCGATACTATTGATACTATTGATACTGATCGTCCCACATAGATTCTGTCGGTCGAGCCTGACTTTGAGCGCACCGTAAGGTGCGCCCAAGGAAAGCCTCAAGGGAGGTCGCGGCGTTTCGCATTCTTGCCACTGGATTTGAGCGCGAGCCACGATCCATTCTAGCACCTTTCGAGGACTATTCAGTGGCTTTGATATTTCTAGCGTTCAAGAATCGGCGACTTACACCGAAAATATCTCCGCCCCTAAAGAGAAGCTGGAAGCTATGATCAGAACCATGGTAAACCTGGAGCTCTGGGTTGAGTGCTCGTACCCCTTCATGCCTTACAACATGCATTCTTTCCATACCAGTTGAGCGAGGATGTCGTGCTGGAATTTCTGGAAACTACAGAAGTATTTTCAGTTATATAGAACAACGGAAGAATGCAGAGGGAAAACATTACATTGGCATGGATAGCGTTTGATGCACGTTGCAGGTTGTGTCGTAACACCCCGAAAATGTGCTCAGTGAATTCTATCTCCATTCTGTTTTGAGTAGAAAACCAGTGTTTCAAAAACCCGGTTTCCAGCCAGAGTCTAGTGTGGAGGCCGGGACATTCCGCCGCCAGCGCTAGTTGTTCGATAGACTTGACGAGGAGGTACGGCTTCCCAATTGAGATTTGGGAGTTGTCCAGAAAGAGGGAGTAGAAGAACAGACTACACAAGAAAGCGTGATGAGACAGTCTATTGGCATGCGGAGATTGGCAAGCCTGAGTCTTGAACTGCTCAATCTCATTGATGAAGTCGCAGGCTTCTGATTCAGCGAATGCTTGCCAGTGAGCATCCCAGTAGAGGTAACTGTTAAACCTAGGACCCGTTTGGAAGTTTAAAGAAAAGGAATAGTACGACAGATGGAGATGGAATGAGGGTGGCACAAAGAAGCATCCCGATCGACTTTTGGTGGTGAGGAAGTCGCGAAGGGAAGTATGACATAGCGTCACTTCGCCCTGCTCGTCGGTTCCGGGAACATGAAAAATCGCTTGGAGGTTCAGCAGGACGTGAACGACCTTGAAAGCTTCTATGCCAAGAAGCTCCGCTATCTCAACAATCGGGAGTGGCTCACGAAGGAGAGCGACGGTGGAGATGATGTTATGGAAATGGGGGAGATGTTGTGAGCGGGCGAGCGTTTGAGCGTACAGGCTGTCGAGGCCATTCATCTCGAGCGCGAGTGGGAGGCGGTCCATAGGCGTCGAAGGGTCTTCTTCCGTTGCAGGTTGGACAATGAATTTGAAGATCGTCGATGCAAGAACGAAGGATCCGTTGATATGGCGGATCAACGTGTTCATGTGTGACTTTGTCGGCCATTCCCCGTTCGCTCGAACGTATGATTTGATGAGGCGGTCGTTGAGCGCTGCGCATTTGAACGATGCTTCAAGGAACATTTCAATGTCCTTGTCAGCCGAGTAACTATCGAGATTGCCTAAGACAACGCTATCGTTGTCCAGGTGGGAACGGATGTGTTCCTCCACCCGACTAGCGATGAAAAATCGGAGGGGAATGGAAGGGTGTCTTTCGAAGAAGTCGAGCATATGGTCGATAAAATCCACTACCCCTTGTTTGTCCTCGCATTCGTCGAGTCCGTCAATGACGATGAGGAAAGGCCCGTTGAAAACGACAAGTCCCTGGTACAGAGCAGCTTTAAACGGTTCGTAAACCAACCGATCCAGCTGCACAGTCAAGGGAGTGCCTTGGGTGAGGAGGCTTGGCTCGGCGTCGAGGGCAACTTCGATGAACGAGGCGGTCGCAGGCACTGCGGCCGCCATTTGAGCCGCCAGTGTCGCTGCGAACCTGTTCATGCAGCTCCTGTCTCCTGCATTGCGGAAGAAGAAGTAGCTTGCGAGCAAGCGCCCGGAGCCAGCGTATATCTTTGCAATCTCCAGCGAGATGGCGGACTTGCCACTTCCTGCGAATCCGTGAAACCAGTAGACGTGGACAACCGGTGTTGTGCTGGGCACAATCCAGGTGTCGGCCCACCAAGTTATCCACATAATCACATTCTCCCTCGTTCCAGGAAAGCACGCCGAGTCGGGGGGCGATGTTCTTCGATCTCGAGTGTGAGAGGCATCGATAATTGGGTTAAGCCGGAGAATGAGGTCTTAAGGCAAGGTTCAGTAGCCATAGACACGTTCTCAAAGAATTACTGACTCTGTCTCCCATTCCACAGGTACTGATTTCCAGCAATGAGGTTGATGGTTTGTTGTCCCAGTTGAACATGACGAGCGTGGGAGAAGTTCTCGAAGTGCAAGTGTGCCTCCGCCATTCAAGAGGTGTTGCGGTGAAATTGAGTTGGGGGTGGAAGATGGGAAGGGGGGNAGAAGTGGAGAAGAGGCGAGGAAAAGCGCTGTGCAACGTGAAGGCTATCCTGTGAGTGCAAAGCCATGTCAACATGTCACGCACAAGACATATCGAGTTTCAATGAAAGACCAATATAGCCACACACGAGGCGACAGATGTGAATGCAACGCAGAGAAGGCGCGGGAGGCATGCTAAAGGCACGAGCCATGAATGAAGGTCCGGCACGTGGAGAATTCGAAGCAGTGAATTGGTGTCAATGCCAAACGACATCGAGGACGTTGCAAGGTGGATGGAGAGTCGGTGGTCTAATAATGTTCTCCTGTGATGTTTAGCGCATTACCTTTGGGAAGGACTCTAGTGGGAATGACGTCAGAAACATGTGCCTGAAGCAACGCGCTCATCATTGCGTCCATTCTTTTCTCTCCCTCAATCTCCCGCGGACCGACAACCACGATTCCTACGTTGGACAGAGAGGTGAAGGCGCAAAGCTGAAGAATGCTCACAGCATCGGGTACGTCCATTCGTCTTTGGTGTCTGCTGCCTGGACGAAAGGCCTTTGGGATGACGGTCAGGTTGTGTGAGGGATTGCACCCCCACTCGTCCATCACCTTGAATGGCCCGATCCAGGGTATGACGAGCCTCGTTTGCTGATATCCTCTATTCTCCCTTGTAGCTCTTATCATGGCCACAGCTGTTCAAGCAAATTCACCTGCATAACGGCGTCAGATTGAACGTTTTCGTCACCGCTGGTACGGCATTCTATGGATCATCGAACCTTGGTCTCATGTTGTGAGTGCTATTTCTTGCGGTACTCTACTCTGCCCCTGTCTCTATCACCCGGTGAAGCCTCATTACCAAATAGTCTAGGTACACTCCATCTTGACGCTCTTAGTCTATGCCTACTTCCATTGGAGGCAGCTACATTCGTTCGGAAGCGCAAAACATTTTCGTAACCTCCCCCCTCGCCCTCTCGCTGCTCGCTTTTCTCTTACCATGTTCGCCACCGGAAACCTCGCCTATCAAATTCTCCATGCCAGCGCCCTGCTATCCCAATGGATATCGAAATTGTGGATTCGAGCTCTAGTATGAACGTTTACTTGAGCAAGAAGGGCATTGAGGATGAGACGAGGTTGGCTATTACGACTTCTTTCCAACAGTTTGGACAGATCGTCAGGTGCGCCAAAAATGCTATGATAGGATTATTCATGTTGAGATCTGACTCTTGAATAGTGCTCGTGTCATGCGAAACGAAAGCGGTGAAAGCCGTGGGTTTGGATTTGTTTCTTTCCAAGTTCCTGAACAGGTTTGTGTCGTCGACTATCGATATCGAAACCACGGTCTCATCGTAACATATACAGCCACCGCAGCCTTGCATGCCATGAACGGTGTTCAGCCTGGCCCAAAGCAAATCGTTGTTCGTCTCTACGAACCCAAGCAGCTGAGGCAGGAGAAGCTTGCACAGCGATATGGGCATAACGGTCATCCAAGAAGCGCGAGCGGTGCCACCAGTTCAACAATCAGTGAAGCAGGAGACTACAGCACCTGGAGCCCACGCGCACGTTCTGCGACCTTGGGATCGCCTCATGGGGCAGGTTCCTCCAAACCGAGCTACGATCGATCCGAGAGGAGCAGGCGGGGATCGGGCAGCTACTACAATGTGAGTTATTGTTGAATTAGCCCGTGACGGTCAAGCTGATTAGCCCATAGGCGGCCCTGTCCGGGACACTGAATCTTCCGATGCGATATAATGAGTTATCTGCATTGACTCCCGTCGTAAGGAAAGAGGTCCTTAGCGGTGAACTCAGTCGACGTATTCAAACGATGGGACTCGTTCCGCAAGCCGAGGTCTCCGATATTGTGGAGTCGCTTGATCTCGCCCTCAGTGACATTATCCAAACTCTCGAACATCCCGATAAGCTCAAGGCACAAGTGGAACAGCGACGAAAAACCAATATCCAGCCGCCCGAGAAGTCTTCCAGCCCTGTTTCTGCGTCTCAGATCTCCAGTACTTCCGATCTGAATGCTGCCAACGCAACCGCCAGTGCGCCCGAGCATCCCTCTACCCCCATCTCCGTCAGCGCTACGCTTTCCACTCCACCCCGTACCTCATCCCCTTTGGGCTCTGTTCCGCCCATGTCAGAGAGGGACCGTACGATCGCTGCTGTCAACAAGTTTGAAAACTCCTGGCAGGAATGATTGACCGAGCCATTGATGGGCCTGCCCAAACGCGAGCGCGCTATGTGCCTTTTCAATCCCGAGATTTTACGCGCTAAGCTGGTAGCTCGCCGTCTTCTGCTGCGATCTATGTATGTTTCCGCGTATTATTCTGTGTTACTGCTACACCCCTTCTGTCAGTATCCTGTATGTATCTTCTGCCTGGGTCACTCGTCCAAGTTTTCTCGGTTCCCAAAATCCAACTTTGATTTATATCTAGTAAAGATTGCACCAGGACAGAGCCCCAGCCCAAGACAATGAGGTCACCTACGCTTCTCTGCAACCATCGATTCATGCATGGTTTGACTCTATGCCTCTATTTAGACACAGACACGAGATTTAAAGCTCCAGCTCACACCTCTCGTACACCTAGCAATCACTCCTGTTCTCGGATATGTAGCTGAGATGGCCTCATGCGTCGCAAACATAACGAATCAAATCCTACAACAGCTTGGTCGATGGCGTAACTCTTTGTTAGAAATGGCGATCGCAAATGAGGCTCGGACTGCAGTTGATGTCTGGAGAACGACAGAGTTGTTGCAAGAACGAAAGATCAGGTGTGTTATCTGGAAAACCCATTCGCCAACCTCGTCGTCTCCCCGGCCAGGATTTCGAGCCCGGTGACATAGCTGTGCTTGCTTTCAGAGAGCCGGTCCATGGATTCGTCGACGCTTGCGTCCAGAAAGTCTCGCGGCAGGTGCGACATGCCTTTGCTATACGAAAGGCTGTTTCTGCAAAGAACGTGAGAGTCGTATCGCGAAGGAAACGAGGAGATGGTGTTTTCTTGCCCCGGGTGTAGTTGACCAAAGTTGATTTCTAGTTGAAACCAATCTGGCTGCTCGGTGGCCGTTTGAGGGATGCATCGAAGTGAGGGCTCAGTCACGAGCAAGGAGGGAGCGATAAACAGCATTTCCAGGATCTTATCATTGAGAATAACTGCTCCAAAGTAAGACACTGTCATATTTGAAGCCGCCTTCTTGCCTGCAATAATTTGGTAACCCTTTCGCCGCGGCCTTGCATTTGAAACCTAGCGTGCATCAATAATGCTCGATAGGCGAAGGGATAGCACTGACCCGTTATTGGAGGTGACTGCAAGAGCCAAAGTATTGGCATCGCATTCCTGATCGATGTGTCGTCCCTGAGGCTTGACAAAGTCTCCGGACGAATGAAGCCAGGCACGAGAAGATTTTGGCGTGAACGCGTTCCTCAGAAAGCGTAAGGGACAATGCGACCCACGGCTGCTGAGAACCCAACAGCGGCCATTCCCTCATTTGAAAAAGAATCAGCATGTCGAGGAAGATCTATGACAAGAGTGGCTACATACCGTTTACTCAAAGAAAGTCTATCCTAGGCACGCAGATCACAGGTAGTACGGTGAAATTTCTGAAAACTTGGGTTGACGGCTGTAACGATGGAAGTGGGGATGACGTCAGAAACATAATATGTGACGCGAAATGGCTGGCCACGTGCCTGGAATAACTCTGTCCTTTCTCTCTCCCCTGCCTTCGAGTAATCTCTGTATATCCGCCCGAACAAACACCAGATCCAATATGAGGGCCCGCAACGGAAAATATGCCGTGTACAAAGCAGCAGTGCCCTCGACTTCAAACGAAAAGGCTTATTCATGAGTCCTGATTGTGCGGACCGGCCATTGGGACCTTTGGCAGTCACAGCCCCTGCATCGGACAGAGGGGAGGTGAAAGTGCAGAACTGAAGAATGCTTGAAGCAGGTACGTCCACTCATCTTTGGTGTCTACCGCCTGGACAGAAGGCCTTTGGGACTTGACAATTAGGTCGTGTGAGGGATGTGGATGCTATGAGCGCGGTCATCCCCACTCGTCTGTCACCCTAAATGGCCTGATCCAGGCTATGACAAGCCTCATTCGCTGATATCCTCTGTTCACCGCTGTAATTCCTATTGCTATTCAGCAGATATATCTGTACGCCAACATCAGATCAGCTTCGGGATGGTGGGGTGCTTTCATTGCCGCTGGTACGGCATTCTATGGATATAAAGTCGATTTGAAAAGTCGAAACCTGTGGTGAACCTTGGTCAAGTTGGGTGAGTATTTCTCTACTCTACTCCTGCCCCTATCACCTGGCTAAGGCTCATTGTCAAATATTCTAGGTACATTCTCCTAATGACAATCTCGACACTCGATACATTTTTCGATGAGGAGCGCAAAACGCTCTCGTAATATTCCCTCCTTGCCCTCTCACTGTTCGGTCTTCTCCTGCTATGCTCGCCACCTGAAACAACAGCTATCGAGTTCTCCATTTCAGCATTCCGCTACTCTAATGCAAAATGCATTTGGAATTCAGCGCACAAGAACCAGCTCGTGATCATTACAGCAAACGTTGTGAAGGGCCAAAATCAAAGGATGGATAGCGAGCTCAAGTCCACACGACTCATGCGGAGGGTGAGGTTGGGGTGTGTTTGAAGAACTGTATTGAAGGAGGTACGTGTTCTGTGACCTCCTATGTGTTGGTCCACCGTTGCTAATGGTTTTTGTTCCGGTTCGGTTGCTTGTAGATATGAGCTCGAAGATTTCTTGTATCGTGGGCTTGGACATTGATATTGGCGCTAACGCTGTGGATTACAAGGGCGTTTCCAAAGTCCTCATTTCCATCTCCTTGGGATCGCGTCTCTTTATTCCTCTCAACCAGTGCTGTTGCCAACCAGGAACCCCTTTCCAGCCCCAAAACCGAAATGCGCCAGCTAAAGAAGATTGTTGATGAAATGAACTCCCTCAAGACTCGAGAAGAGCGATTTACTATAGCCAACAGTGCGTTCTTCCTGCTCGATGCACGTCCTATTTAACTCAACTCTATTTCCTCCCGTCTCCAGGAACGACCGTTTCCAAGGGCTTGCCATCTATGCAGTCACCGCTCTGGGTGTATGACAGATTTTCCACCTACACGCCTACTTCAAGCGCAAGTATCTCTTTGATTCGAGTATGCATACGTACGTTTTGCCAATATCGCGGTGGTTTTGAATCGATCATCCTTCGCGTGGCTTCGCCCAGTGAGAATAGTACTATGGTTCACGGTTGTTGAGATCTCGAGAGTCCACTGAAGCGGCAAATCCCTCACCTGAAGAAGCATTAGGATGGCGATTATCCAAGGAATATCACCTTCGACTCAGCTTCCTGCAATGCCGGCGGTGCAGTCAGGTTCTTTCCATCCTGGGTACGCAGATCACAGGTATGGCAATTTTTCTGAAAACTCAAGTTGGCTGGAGGATCGGCTACAAAGACGGAAAGAGTGCCTGACGCCTGTGATAGCCATTGGAGCTTCAGCACGCAGTTTGGAGGCCTCCGCCGCATGTCCACCCCAGAAGAATTCATAACAACGCTGTACGTCTATGGAATCTCAGAACTCGATTTCATCCGTTCGTTGTGTTCTCTCATAGCAGGCTTTGAGATGGTTCAACGCACTCTTTCTCTTCCTTGCGGACACATCAGCTAGACTGTTACTCCTTTCAGGTTTGCTCTCGACAAGCAGGCGGCAGGCTGAGCCTCCTCGCCGGTAAGACGGATCCATTTGGCACGGCTCTCTCCCATGTTTCCCTTTCTTTACCACATCAGACTCGGTCCACTTACCTGCCCGATAATGAGCACCATTCAGTCGCTTCTTGGCAAAAGTTTCTGGTAATCGCCCCTCTGTATCACCATTGCCTGTATGGTCGCTGATTTGTACCAATGACCGATATGCTTCAAGCACATCATCGATAGCCCAGATGGCTCATTTCTTGATTTACTCGAGGCGAAGGGCGAATCATTTATTCGAATCTCTGCCAGTGTCTAAACATTCATGCTGCAGGCCCCTTTAACCAATAACTACTGCTTGTTCGAATGGTCCATCCGTCCCGTCTATTTGCGGCGGCGACGCTTTTTCCTGGGAAGATGTCGATGGGTGTCGCACCGCTGTTAGTAAAAAACACCCTTTATGACTCATGTGAAGGGGGAACATACCGTTCATCGATACTATTGATACTGGCCGTCCCACGTGGATTCTGTGAGTCGAGCCTGACACTGATTTCGTACATGGCTAGGTAGAAGATCAGGTGCAAGGGAGGTCGCGGCGTTTCCTTCGATTCTTGCCACTGGATTTGAGCGCGAGCCACGATCCATTCTAGCACCTTTCGAGGACTATTCAGTGGCTTCGATATTTCTAGCGTTCAAGAATCGGCGACTTACACCGAAAAATTCTCCGCCCCTAGGAATCGACTGGAACCTATGATTAGAACCGTGGTAAACCTGGAGCTGTGCTCGTACCTCAAACCTCATAGTATACATTTCTTCCATACCAGTTGAGCGAGGACGTCGTTCTAGAATTTCTGGAAACTACAGAAGTATTTTCAGTTATATAGAACAACGGAAGAATGCAGAGGGAAAACATTACATTGGCATGGATAGCGTTTGATGCACGTTGCAGGTTGTGTCGTAACACCCCGAAAATGTGCTCAGTGAGTTCTATTTCCATTCTTTCTAAGCGAGAAAAGAAGAGTGTAAAAGGCGGGAGTTCCAGCCAGAGTCTAGTGTGGAGGCCGGGACATTCCGCCGCCAGCGCTAGTTGTTCGATAGACTTGACGAGGAGGTAAGGCTTCCCAACCGAGATTTCGGAGTTGTCCAGAAAGAGGGAGTAGAAGAACACAATACACAAGAAAGCGTGATGAGACAGTCTATTGGCAAGCGGAGATTGGCAAGCCTGAGTCTTGAACCGCTCAATCTCATTGATGAAGTCGCAGGCTTCTGGTTTAGCAAACGCTTCCCAGTGAGTATGCCAGGAGAGGCGATTGTTAGACCTAGGATCCTTTTGGAAGAATAAAGAAAAGCAATAGTACGACAGATGGAGATGGAATGAGGGTGGCACAAAGAAGCATCCCGATCGACTTTTGGAGGTGAGGAAGTCGCGAAGGGAAGTATGACATAGCGTCACTTCGCCCTGCTCGTCGGTTCCGGGAACATGAAAAATCGCTTGGAGGTTCAGCAGGACGTGAACGACTTTGAAAGCTTCTATGCCAAGAAGCTTCGCTATCCCAGCAATCGGGAATGGCTCACGAAGGAGAGCGACGGTGGAGATGATGTTATGGAAATGGGGGAGATGTTGTGAGCGGGCGAGCGTTTGAGCGTACAGGCTGTCGAGGCCATTCATCTCGAGCGCGAGTGGGAGGCGGTCCATAGGCGTCGAAGGGTCTTCTTCCGTTGCAGGTTGGACAATGAATTTGAAGATCGTCGATGCAAGAACGAAGGATCCGTTGATGTGGCTGATCAACGTGTTCATGTGTGACTTTGTCGGCCATTCCCCGTTCGCTCGAATGAATGATTTGATGAGGCGGTCTTTGAGCGCTGCACGTTTGAACGATGCTTCGAGGAACATTTCGATGTCCTTGTTAGCCGAGTGACTATCGAGATTGCCCAAGACAACACCATCATCGTCCAGGTGAGAACGGATGTGTTCCTCCACCCGACTAGCGATGAAGAATCGGAGGGGAATGGAAGGGTGTCTTTTGAAGAAGTCGAGCATATGGTCGATAAAATCTACTACCGCTTGCTTGTCCTCGCATTCGTCGAGTCCGTCAATGACGATGAGGAAAGGCCCGTTGAAAACGATAAGTCCCTGGTACAGAGCAGCTTTGAACGGTTCGTAAACCAACCGTTCCAGCTGCACAGTCAAGGGAGCGCCTTGGGTGAGGAGGCTTGGCTCGGCGTCGAGGGCAGCTTCGATGAACGAGGCGGTAGCAGGCACCGCCGCCGCCATTTGAGCTGCCAGTGTCGCTGCAAACCTATTCATGCGGCTCCTGTCTCCTGCATTGCGGAAGAAGAAGTAGCTTGCGAGCAAGCGCCCGGAGCCAGCGTATATCTTTGCGATCTCCAGCGAGATGGCGGATTTGCCACTTCCTGCGAATCCGTGAAACCAGTAGACGTGGACAACCGGAGTTTCGCTGAGCACAATTTCGAGGTCGACCCAGTATGTTATTCCTTGGATCACGCGCACCCTCGTTCCAGCAAAGCATGCCGAGTCGGGGGGCGATGCTCTTCGATCTCGAGTGTAAGAGGCATCGGAAATTGGGTTGAGCCGGAGAATGAGGTCTAAAGACAGGGTCTAGTAGCCATAGCCACGTTCTCAAAGAATTACTGACTTTGTCTCCCATTCCACAGGTACTGATTTCCAGCGATAAAGTTATTGGTTTGTTGTCCTAGTCGAACACGACGAGCGCCGGAGAAGGTCTCGAAGTGCAAGTGTGCTGCCGCCATGCAAGAGGTGTTGCGGTGAAATTGAACGGGGGGTAGAAGGGGGGAAAGGGGGGAGAAGTGGAGAAGAGGCGAGGAAAAGCGCTGTGCAACGTGAAGGCTATCCTGTGAGTGCAAAGCCATGTCAACATGTCACGCGTAAGACATATCGAGTTACAATGTAAAACTAGTATAGCCACATCAGGCGACAGATATGCCAGTGAGTGCAACGCAGAGAAGGCGCGAGAGGCATGCTGAAGACGCTAGCCATGGATGAAGGTCCGGCGCTAGGAGAATTTGAAGCGGTGAATTGGTGGTGTCAGGAGGTTGCAAGGAAGATGGAGAGTAGATGGTCGAACAGGTACTAGAGGGAACGCGTTGTTTGGGTCGCGCGTGTTATCCGAACAGCTGGTTCTGGGTTGGTCCGACTCAACTTCAAGCGCCAAGCTTCAATGTTTACTTTTTCGAACATAAATAGGCTACACGACCTTATAAACAACCGCATATTATTGCTTCGAAATTCAAATGTTCCATCCATTCTCTCTTTCACCTGCGGCGGAGTGAAAGCCTTATCCTGTGAAGGCACCTGAGCTCGATGTCAACGAGTGCGTGACGCTCGATTGGCGTGTCGCATTGCTGCTGGAGAAACAAGGACGACATTTGAGCACCCATCACGCCTCAGAGCAAAGGGGAAATCATACCGTTCATACAGCTAGTTCGGATCAGAAGATTTAGATTTCGCTGAGTCGTCACCGCTATCGATGCTGTCCGTACTCTGTCGATGGAACCTGAATCTGAGCACGAAATTCCGGAGGGTAATGGAAAGCTTCAAGGGAGGCCGCGGAAATCTCTTCAGCTCATCCCACTCGATTTGAGCGCGAGCCACTATCCATTCTAGCACCTTTTCGAGAGCTATTCAGTGCTTTTGGCATTTCCGGGGTTTAAAAACTGGCGACTTACGCCAAAGATTTCTCTCCCCGAGGGGAAATACTGGAGCGAGGGTTATCATCATGGCAAAACTGGAGCTGTGGGTCGAACGCTCGTACATTTCGGGTGATAGAATACTGGGCTTCCTTTCCAGACGAGCGAGGATAACGTCCTGGAATTTCTGGAAACTAAAGAGGTGGTTCAGTTATATGAATACAACTGTAGAAGGATTCGAAGAAAAAANTACTTTGGCATTGATAGCGGTTGACGCACGCTGTAGATTGTGTTGTAATGCGCCATAAATGTGCTCAGTGAATTGATCCGTCCCCCCTCCAGGCGAGAAAAGTAGGCGGATATGCAAAGGATTTTCCAGCCAGAGTCTAATTCGGTGGTCAGGACATTCCGCCGCCAGCGCCAATTGCTCGATACAGTCCGTGAGCAAGGACGAAAATTTCGCCGACCTCGTGGGGTCAATTTGGAAAAGGGAGTAGAAGAAGAGAGTACAGAGGAAGGCATGGTAAGGCATTCTGTTCTCATTGAGAGATTGGCGAGCTTGGGCCTTGAATTGCTCGACCTCATTGGTGAGATCGCAGGTTTCTGATCCGGTGAATGCTCGACAGTGGGCATCGAAAAACTGCCAGGCGTAACCTTGGGCGGGGCCTTTCTTCTCTTCGAAGAAAAGAGAAAAGCAATAGTATGATAGATGGAGATGGAACGAGGGTAGCACAAAGAAGCATCCCGATCGACTTTCGGTAGTGAGGAAGTCACGAAGGGACGTATGGCACAGCGTCACCTCGCCCCGGTCGTCGGTTCCGGGAACATGAACAATCGCCTGTAAGTTCAACAGGACGTGAACGACCTTGAAAGCTTCTATGCCGAGAACGTGCGCTATCCCAGCAATCGGGAGTGGTCGCTCAAGGAGCGCGATGGTAGAGATGATGTTTTGGAAATGGGGGAGATGTTGCGAGCGGGCGAGCGTTCGAGCGTACAGGCCGTCGAGGCCATTCATTTCGAGGGCGAGTGGGAGGCGGTCCATAGGAGTCGAGGGGTCCTCTTCCGTTGCAGGTTGAACAATGAATTTGAAAATCGTAGAGGCAAGAACGAATGACCCTTTGATATGGCTGATCAACTTGCTCATGTCTGACTTCGTCGGCCATTCCCCGTGCGCCCGAACAAATTCTTGAATGACGCGGTCGTTTGCCGCTGCACCCTGGAACGATGCTTGAAGGAACATTTCGATGTCTTCGTCAGCTGACTGTCTGTTGAGATCGCCTAGGAGAACGCCATCGTTTTCCAGGCGAGTACGGATGTGTTCCTCTACCCGGCTAGCGATGAAGAAGCGGAGGGGAATGGATGGGTGTTTTTTGAAGAAATCAAGGATATGGTCAATGAAATCCGCTACCACTTGCTTGTCCTCGCATTCGTCGAGTCCGTCAACGACGATAAGGAAAGGCCCTCTGATAAGGGCTTTAACGACAAGTCCTCGTTTTAGAGCAGTCTGAAACGGTTCATATACCAACCGTTCCAACTGCGTAGTCAGGGGAGTGCCATGGGCTAGCAATCCTGGCTCAGCCTTCAGGGCAGCTTCGACGAATGAGGCGGTGGCAGGCACCGCAGACGCCATTTGAGCCGCCAATGTCGCCGCAAACCTGTCCATCCGGCTCCTGTCTCCTGCATTGCGGAAGAAGAAGTAGCTTGCGAGCAAGCGGCCAGAGCCAGCGTATATCTTTGCGATCTCCAGCGAGATGGCGGATTTGCCACTTCCTGCAAATCCGTGAAACCAGTAGACGTGGACAGCCGGCGTTTTGCTCAGCACAATCCGGGTGTCGGCCCAAGACGTTATTCCCTGGATTACACCATTCCTCGTTCCAGGAAAGCATGCCGAGTCCGGGGGAGAAGTTGTTCGATCTCGAGTGTGAGAAGCATCGAAAATTGGGTTAAGTTGAAGAATGAGGCCTAAAGGGGCGACTTTAGCAGCCATAGACGTGTTCTCGATGTTTTACTTACTTTTTCTGCCATTCGAAAGGTATTGATTTCCGGCGATGAGATTAACGGTTTGCTGGCCTAGTTGAACACCATGAGCTCTAGAGAAGTTCTCGAAATGCAGGGGTGCGTCTGTCATTCAAGAAGAGTTGCGGTGAGAATCGGGGGAGAGATGAAGAAAGGCAAGGAAGGGCCCAGTGTTCGCAAACACAAGAGACTGTCCCGTGAGTAGCCAACGCCATGCCAACACAGACATATGTAGAAGTTCAGGATCCTTAGCACCGCGAGAAGTATGCCAGGGGTCATGCGAAGCCCTCGACGAAGGTTGGACCCGCGTAGTAGTAGATGAGTATCTAATGGCTAACGACATCGAGGACGTCGACAAGGAAAATGGAGGTGGAGAGATAAACCCATCGAGCATCCGGGCCCGGCGCTCATCACGTCCATGCTGATCTCCTTTGAACGAACCATGGCATTTTTACATTTAGGCAACCTCTGCGTATGTGTTGAGCCCACTATGCGCCATCGTCTTGTATCGTTAACAATTTTGGTGATCGTCATGGAGATGAGGGTGACTGTGTGATGTTGAGCGCAGTCCCGCACCGCAGCAGTACATAGACCTGTCCAATTTAAAGTATCTGACGCTCATCACTTCTCACTCACACTTATCTCGACGTTGATCTCCTCCCCACGAACCATGTCATTTAAGCAAGCGTACCTGTATCCAGCAAACCCAGCCACTACACGGGGCTCATCGACCAAGTTAAGCTCCCATAAAGATAAAGTTGTTTATGCTACTGGGAGGACTGTCATCGTGAGTTCACGTTGCCCCTTTATCCGATTCAGCGTAGGTAACGGACATCGACTGCTGTAGATTCGCGATCTGAAGGTGAGCAAGAAACACGCGTCGAAGATAGTCTGAAGCCGATCCTGAACGTCTGCCTGTTTGAAGAACCCAGCTTTGACGAGATCGTATGCTGGGCACATACAAAATACGACTGTTGCAAGGATATCGCCATCCGGGTTTTACTGTGCTTCTGCAGATGCAGTTGGGAACGGTGCGTTGCCGAGTTTAACACACTTTACCGCACTGTATTCTGACCAAGGGGCCTCATAGTTCGTGTGTGGGACACGGTCGGCGAGGACCAGGCGTTGAAGGCCGAGTATCGCGTGTTGAGTGGACGTATGTGAGTGGACGCGAGCTTTCTTGGACGCGTTGATTCTCGATTGACCACTTGTTCTCCTCTCTTGCTCTTGAATAGAAACGATCTTGCATGGGACGGAGAGAGCAAGCGCATTATCGCTGTTGGAGATGGTCGAGACAAGTGAGAGGAGATTCCATGTCGGTGAACCTTTGAGCTTAACTGCTTGGACGTGCTACTACCATTTAGATTCGGCCATGCCTTCATGATGGAAACTGGGTCCTCAACTGGAGAGATCATTGGGCACTCCAAGGTGCGTTGCTACTATGGCGTTCCGGCTTGGTTCCATCTCATACCAGATAATTAGGCTATTAACGCAGTGGCCATTCGACACCAGCGACCATTCCGTGCAGTGACTGCAGGCGACGATGCTGGGATCATCTTCCATAACGGTAGGGTTCCATTCATTCCATGGGCGAGATCTTCTAGTAACTCACAAGCCGGTATCTAGGTGTTCCGTTCAAGTATGAAAAGACGATCAAGACCCACACAAAGTTCGTTCAAGATGTACAGTTTTCTCCTTCTGGCGACCACTTCGTTAGTGTTGGCTCGGATTACAAGATCTTCTTGTATGATGGCAAGACTGGGGAGACCATCTCTGAAATAACAGATTCGCCGCATAAAGGATCCATTGTAAGCCCTTTTCCGTTAGAGAATCTCAATACCTGAGGTTAACAAACACAGATGGCAGGATCCTGGAGCGCGGATGGTAAATCTATCGTGACTTCTGCTGCAGATTGCACAGTGAAGCTCTGTACGTCAATTCAGCATCTGTTGCTCGAGGAATGCTGATTTCATGTATCGTTTCAGGGGACATCGAAACACAGAAAGCAGTAACTACATGGAACCTCGGCGCAGGCGTCAACAATCAACAAACCGGAAACACCTGGAGCGATAACATCAACATCGTATCTCTGTCCCTGTCTGGCGACCTCAACGTCTTTGACCCGCGGGATGGAGATAAGCCGACTCGTGTGTTTTCTGTGAGTTCTTTCACTCAGATAAAATCCATAGCCATTAAGCCAATCACTGGTGCATGTTCGGACGGTTTGTTTGGCGCTATAGGCACCTCAGAAAGCAGTGAACGCAATCACGTCTCCCAAGAATGACGAGACTTTCCTCGCCGGAACTGCAGACGGCCGCGTCTTTTCGTACTCCAGCGAAGAATCGACCGTCCTCGCCGGGGAAGGCCATCCTAGCGTGATAACCGGAATTACGACTTCACCTGAAGGAGACAAAGCTTATTCAATTGGATATGACGACCACGTTCGTGAAATAGATGCTGCTTCTGATTCTTACCTGTACGTCAGACTTGCTTCCCGCTATGATAGAGTTCTGAAGAGTTATTCATCCTAACCCTTTTTTTTTTTGGTTGACGAATTCGCTCAGGCCTGCTGCCGCAAAGACCGCTTCTCAACCTAAATCGATTGCGTCTGCAGGAGATGGTACAGTCTTCGTTTCGGAGACTGAGCTCGTGGAAGCTTTCAGGTCAAACCAGAAAATCGCGCAGATCAAGCCAAAGGCTGCTCCTACAGCGGTCGCTGCGAGTGGATCTACCGTTGCGATTGGCACAGAGGTAAGTTTAATCTATTTAGATTCCGCAATACAGCGAGGAGAATTCCGATCGATTCTAATTGGCGGTGCTTCCTTGGCAGAACCACAAGACGTATCTATACAACTGGAATGGGTCAGCTTTGTCTGAAGTAGGAACGCTGGAGAACAACACTGCGCCTATTTCTGTCCTTGCTTTCTCGCCGGATGGGACGCTCCTTGCAGCCGGTGATGTGAGGACTCTCCATCAGCATATGCACGATTCCATGTCAAACTGATGCATATCTACACTTTCAGACTAAAGGCAAGATTGTGCTGTACAACGTCGAAAAGAGATCGGTCAGTTGCCTCCCTCCGTTACTCCCCAAATCAATCCCTGACTTTCTCCCTCTCCCCAGTCTGTCACCACCGCCTGGGGAGCCCATACCTCTCGAGTAAACTCGCTCTCCTGGACATCCGATTCAAAGAACTGCGCATCCGGCTCACTCGATACCAACGTCTACGTCTGGAGCGTCCTCAAACCACTCCGGAGAGTCGCAATCAAAGAAGCTGGTCCTGCAGGCGTCAACGCCGTCCAATGGTTGGGAGGCGGTAAGGATGGAAAGCTGGTCACGTCCGGCGCGGATGCCTGCGTGCGATTGTGGGAGGTTACCTTCCCTGCAGTCAACTAACTGGTCGCGAGGTAGGCTGGCTGGTTGGCTGAATGGAGATGGGTATGCATTTATACAAGAAGAGTGAGAGGAGGGGGAGTGGACACCAAAGCGAATGAATGATCGGGGATGACAACGATTAACCACCGGACTAAATAATAACACAACATGTACAGTAGTGAGCACCCCAAAGGCTCGTTAAAACTGGAAGGAGAGGGTAACCGATAGCGGAAACAAGACGACAATCTAGGGCCAGTTAACTGGACATGGTACTTTGAGGGGGAGAATAATATGAGATGGACAGCGTGATTGTAAGGAGCAGGAAATAGAAAAGGGCGAGCGCGAAATGTCCAAGAAATCGAACAACAACCCAGGCATAATTAGAAGAGATTCGGGTCATCTAAACCATGTCGACGTCCTGAGCGGGAACTGCTGCTGCTGCTTCACCGTTGGTCGCCGAAGCACCTGCGGCAGGGGCAGGTTCGGCGTCGCCCATGAATGCGTCGAGCTCTTTGTCGAGATCCGCAGCAGTCTTGGGTTTCTTTTTCTCTCGCCTGGTAGTAGCTCTAGGTTGTGGTTTAGATCGAACAGGCCCGATTCTACCTTTTCCAGCGGCCCCAGCGCCGTTGCTACATACAGCAGATCACTGTTAGTACATGTGACGATTGATAGATGTACAACCCCTGCAGGGAATAACTAACGTTGTCTTTTTGGAAGCTGCTGCGGCTACTGCAGCGTCTGCATCGTCACGAGCGACTCGTTCCAGAAGAGGCGGCTTTTCGATTCGGGCGAGCAGAGAAAGCGTTGAGGGGGCACTGGCGGTTCGTTTCGGTGCTGGTGGAGTGAAAAACTTGATATGCATCGGTTGGCCTGAAAACGCCCAGCTTGTAAGAAAATCACACCACGACCGAGATATGAAGGCACACGCACCTTTCGCGAGGATACCATCAAACTGCTTCTTCGCTCTCGTAGCTTCCGCGGAGGTTTCGAAAGTGACGATGGCGATTCCAAGGGACCGACCGCTACCGTCGTACTATTGATTGGTCGAGTTGAGGTGGACCCGTTGTACGATAGCGGGTCGAGTTGAGTTCATGGCAAATATAAAAGGAACACGGTCGATAATGTTGGCAAAACTTGTCTTTTTCACAGGAGGTAAAGCCGGGTGGCGAGTCATACCCTGACTATTGGCTCACGAACGAGCGTGCCTATCTGACCAAAAATAGCCTGTAGAATCGTTCATTAGTCGTCTGGATGAGTATCAGATCCTCCAAGGCTCGAAGAGTGACAGTCTTGGGCCCTGGAGGTGAGAGTGGAGCACGGACCTTGAGGTCTTTGGGGGCAACTTCGTAGTGCAAGTTGGAGACCTCCAACCGATTTCCAATGCTTGGAGGATCTGCTTGCTTTGCGGGACCGTTTGCGGCAGGTCTTCGCTGAGAAACTCCCGGGTATTTGTCGTGCTGCCATTGGCTGTTCACGTCCCCTCTTGACGGGCGCTAAGTTGAGACATTAGGACGGTTTAGGGCTTCATGGTGCGAGACGATGGCCTACAGCATAGGGTTTTCGTGCTCCTGGTCTGATAGCCGACATTTTGAGGTAATGAAGAGAGAGAATACAAGGATTATGAGCAAGGGTGGTGGTCGAGACGAGAGCTGTGAAGGATGAATGCAATAAATTGGCCAGCCAAATAAAGGCGGAGAGTCAATATTTCCATGAGTTGGCTTAGTCAGCCATGCTAAGACGGTCTCCTCCAGGCTCTCCTCGATCATGGTTCGGGCTCGAATATCATCTCGTCATTGAACGCGCGCTCTGAAAAAACCCTTGCACTCACGCTGTCAGGTATGCGAGATACGCGTATCGTATCTGTTTCAGGTTTCTTGGTCTCCCGGAGTCGATTCAAGCACGGGGATTATACGGCTCGACAAATTCCCAACCCTCAGAGGTAGAGGCGTTCAAGCTTTAGCCTCCTGCGCGGTCTACAAGCTTAAACTCGGGAGCGAGAGTGCTCAATGGAATCAAGTGACAAACCTACCTCACCAATTGGAGGCATCCACGGTTAAACACTGCTTCGACCCCGCTTCCTCCAGTTCTCTCGTTTCCCTGCCGGCCGTAATTCAGCTTCTCGTAACCTGACCCACCGGAATTTTTGCGGAAGCTTCAGCTGCTTTTGGAGGCTTGGGGGATGCAAGGGCATTCTGAAAGCTGCATCTCGGAGCCTCCGAACGAAGAGGTAAGGGGTTCAGAGATAATTCTTCAAGCAAACCCGTTGAATATCAGAACAGCCTCCAGACCCGTCTTTTGATACCAAGCAAAAGCCATTTTCTCTGAATCAACCATGGATCCGCTCGTCATCACTGGACGCTCACACATTTCCGAAGGTCGGTGAGATCCTTCAATTTACATTTCCCCTTTTGCCGAACCTGTCCCATAGCGCAGATCTGGAGAAACGCGATTGCTGGAAGAACCAAGATACTCCCGGCTCCACATTTGTATTCACCCATGAGAGCTTCATAAGTCCCCGAGCGCACGACTAATGCCTTCGGATTGATCCCCCATCTCCTGCTTCCGCGTGTCCTCTTCCCCTCCCCTCTTGCAGTCTACTTGCAGCCAGGTCGTGCCATTATGGCCGACCAGGATCCAGCCGCACTAGAGGCCCAATTGGCTGAACTCAACCGAATGTATCAGATATTTTATCCAGTTGCATTTTGGGTTGAGGTGAGTAAGGTTTAATCAAGTTGAAATGATTCTTAACGCCGTCTCGTCTCGTCCTCAGGCAATTGTATATGGTGAACATCCTGCGGCAATGACCAGAAGACTTCACTAACATCCCGCAGGCTTATATACCAGCCTGTTCATTGCCACATGCAGGATTATGATCAAAAATCGGCCCGCAGAAACTGTGGCTTCACGAATCTTCCTCGTCGTGTCCATTCTGATATTCATCCTCGCTTCGATACACAACAGTGCGTCCTTTCAATCCCTCTGCGTTGAGAATATCCCAGCTAACTGCAACTCCAGTCACGAGCATCTCCCGCTTAATACGGGCGTACGCTCTGCTCGTCACACCTCCCGCGCCATTCATGTACTTCCAGAATTTCAGGGAGTGGGATAACTATGCTCATCTGTTGCTCATTGCCTTCTGTACCTGGCTTGGGGACATCCTTGTTGTAAGCACGAATCCATCTTCTCGCCTGCCCATCTTCTGACAGAATCAGATTTACCGCTGCTTCCTGATCTGGCGCAGAAACTACTGGGTAATTATCCTTCCCATCGTCTTTCTCGTGGGTAGCATCGGTACGTTTGGCCACTTCCATCTTTCCATTTGATTGTCCAAGGCTGAGCGCGGGGTATCACAGGGACGACATTCGTCAACTGGCACTGGTTCCAACACCCCGAAAAGTTCCAGCTCCATCAAATAATGCCCATTCTTTATATCACCTTCCCGCTCAACCTCGCCCAGAACCTCCTTACGACAAGCCTGATCGCTTTCAAAATCTATATGCAGCATAGGGCGACCGTAAGGTCCGGGCTTCAAATCTCAGCTGGGCTAGACTTGGTAGGGGTGATTCGCATCATCGTTGAGAGCGCGATGGTGTACACGCTCGAGACTTTGGTCATTATCATCTTGTTCGTCCTCAATCATCCCGCTGTGGTGATCGTGCAACACTCCCTGCCGCCTTCCATCGGTACGTACCACTTCGAATTCCCTCGCCATCTTTCCGAATTCCCCACCCCGCAACTTGATGCTAACTACCCCACCTTTCTCTCTTCTTTGTTGCTTGGCATGCGCACAGGAATCGTGTTTTGCCTAATCGCCATTCGCACCCACACCGCACGGTCGGACTCTATAGGCCAAGGAGGTCGCAACAACAACAACAACAACGGAGGCATGTACCCATCCCGCGACAGCTTCTTCCCAACTTGGCTCTCTGGCAACGACGACCCTCTAGCTTCAAGTCGTAGGAACATTCACATGGGACCTATAACGGTGACCACGGTGACGGAGCGCCATTGCGTGGACGTCATGACACCTACGTCGATAAGCAAACGAGAACGCGAACTGGAACTTACTATGGACGTAGATATGGATGATGACCTGGAGCCTGGGATTACACCGCCGAAAAAGCCGGAGAGTGTGCAGACTTATGGCATGAGGATGAAATCGTAGTATGAAGTGGACTCTCTTCTCTTTTTTTTTTTTTGTCAAACGAATTTTTTAACGGTCAATTAACATCTCTGTATGTTTGTATTCACACCTTGTAGCCATAGTCGTTCTTTAAGATACCGAGATACCTTGCATCCCCTCTCATGAACCATTTTTGGGCACTCGCAGCTTTATTTGACGGGGTCAACGCACTGAAGTTCTCAGCCAAATAAGCGCTGTTACCGGTACACGCAGGAACAGGAGAGATGGTTCGCAATGGAATCCGGCAGTATAGTTCAGCAGGGGGGTTCCCATACACCCAATCTTAAACGATAGATATCGAAGGCAGAAACGACAAATTATATTGCGGGGTGTAACGTAAATTAGAAGGGAATCTTGCCACCCTTGAGAGAGTTCTTGGGCGGTTTGAGAGGATTGGGTCGTTTCTTCTTGTAATACTACGATGCGTTGCCACAAGTCAGCCAACCAACGCGTCACCAGAAACGAAAGCAAGAAAGACGAAAGGAAACTCACCTCCTTGTACGTCCGAATCCTCGCTGCCATGTCCCGCAAGAGAATGGACTGCCGTTTCTCTCTCGCGTCTTTGAGCCGCTCCCACCTGTGGCCCTTGAACATACGCTTCTTGCCGGCGTACAGTTTGATGCCAGTATCTGCTCCGGCCTTCCGGTGGAGGTCGATCTTGCCTGTCCAGCGCACGGCTCTATTCAGGACGCTGCCCTTCTCCGGTGTCGTAGCCGTCCAGCTCTCTTTGGACATCTGGGGGAGCACGGCTTTGCGCAGCTTCTTGCTCGTCGATTTTTGTTGAGCCTCGAAAGCGGCAGAGACTACGGCAGCGACTTGCGGGTTGTATTTCTGCACATTCGCGTGTGTAGGGTCGAGAATGGGTGTTTTAGGGCCGGGTGGGAGGTGTTGCAAGAGACCGGCGGATTTGGCCTTCTTGACGAGGTCTGCTTGTTGTCGGAGGGAGTATTTTGCTGGTGCCCATCGTCCTGTGTTCGCGTTGAGCCGTGGAAGGAAGGGGTTTGGGAGCTTGACCCCGGTGACCTGGCTGCCGGACGCCTTGGCCTTGGTCGTCGCCGTCTCCGTCAATGGCTGTAGAGGGCCAAACCTTGCAATGTGCTGGCTTTTCTGGCGTATTTCGCGAGCAAGGAAGCCCTCGATGGACTTTCTTGCTGTTACCGTGGCGGAGGCCATAACGTTCGTTCCGTGTTTGGCAGAGTTCGGAGCAAATGAGTTTCGCGTCGGCAATATTTGGACTCAGCGAAGATGACAAACAATCGGCTTCGCCCCAAGCCGGCCCAAACATCATGGACCCACCGAAGCCTCTTGTTTCTGTACCACGATAACCTCTCGACTCTAAAGTTTAAATTGCCTTTAAAATTTATTTCGACGCTCTCCGGGGCTCTGGGGATATATCTACCCGCTGGGCGACTCGGAATTTCTTTATCTACGGGCAGGAGAGCCTGCCGTCGCTCTAGGGTACGTCCAGCCTTGCCATCTCGACGGAACGATATCGACCGATGAAGCGCAGATGGCCTATTAACTGGTCGGCTAAGCCCTATGGCGAGTCGATTGTTCTAAGGCAGGGGCTCTGTGGTTCCAGATGCCTTGGCCAGCATTTGTTTTCGAGCTCTGGTGAGTCCCTCGACGAAACACGAGGCATCGTGAGCTCGAACGATGCGTAGGTCAATCCTAGGACTGCCCTCCTTCGCCTCTTGTGGGCGACGGCAGCCTAGAGACCGATTTATAGCTCCTCCCAGGTATGGTTTCATGCCTGGGGGGTGGGCCTCGATTATCCTCACGGCATACACGCCTCGCAGAGACTAGGCCAGAGGGGCATGGAAAAGTTTCGGGGTTTTATTTGAATTGGTTCAGATATTCTATTACCCCCTTCAGACCCTTATTGGAAGCGGCCCCTTTCCTCGTTCCTGGGGCCAGTCCAACTCGCAGTACGTCCTCGCATTTGTAGTTACAACGCATAGAGCTCATTCCCTTTTTCTTGAGTTACAGGGCATTTCCTACCTTGTTTCATAAGCTTAAACTTTCGAAAATATGTGTAAAACTATTAAACGGCCGCGTAGTCAAAACTCTCATAACGTAAGTACATGCTCTCGCAAGCTCCATTTACAGACAGTTTCGTATGTCAAAAGGGGATGACAGTCGGTCACGGAACATGGTTCGGGTGGAGCATTCAACTTCCCGTGTCTCCAAATCCGATCCCGCCCTCCAATGCACGATGCAGGCTTCGAAGGATGCACTAACAAGCAAGGGGACGCTGTACTGACCTTATGCGAAAGAGGGTGCACCCTCGTTCGTTCTACTCGCTACTGACAACGGATAAACGTTGGTTGGGGTTGATACCTCCAAAATCAGCGTCTATTCCCCCCAACCCTCTTTTCCTGATTCGGAACCCGAGCGCCAAACCGGCGCCGACTACTTTCCTTTTTGGGATAGTCATTCAAGGCTATAGCGAACCCGTCTAATGGCGCATCTCACGAGAGGTTCATAAACACCCCCAACCCTGATGCCGCCCCTCACTCTCTCTTCTATCTACTCCATCGTCTCGCTGTCGACGTCGACAAACTTTTCCCGCCCTCCCAGCCCATGGAACTCCTCCATTCGCCCTTTGGCAGCCAGCTAGGCACAAATTACGTGCCATCCGACCCCGACGTCACCCAGATTCGTCAGCTTTTGACCCGTCCGAAAGCCCGCGTCGACGAGGTCGATAAGGAAATCAAGCGTATCACAGACCTCCTCGAGAACCTTCAGCGAGAGCGCCAGGTGTACAGCACTTACATCAACCAACATGAAGCAATATTGTCACCCATTCGCCGAATTCCAACCGAAATCCTCCAATGCATCTTTCTACGATGCTTACCAACAAAGCACAACGCGGTTATGTCCAGTCTGCAAGCCCCAGTACTGCTGACCCATGTGTGCCGGGACTGGCGCGCGGCCGCGCTGAAGATGCCACGACTCTGGGCCAGTTTACATATTCCGATTCCGCATCGCCCCCAAAAACCATTCGCGTATCCCTCCTATCCAACCCCAGCCTTACCCCAGCTCACCGAGGAAGAGTTTCAGGCGTACACGCAGTCCGTGCAACGATGGGAATACAAGATGCAGGAGCGGAGGCAGATTGTCAAGACGTGGTTTACGAGAGCCGCCGGGTGCAAGCTCTCGATTTCGATCACGCTATGGGAAGGAAGAAGAAGTTCCGCTGAAGCAGAGGCTGTCCACACCACGATCAAGTCCATCATGGATATCGTTGTATCCTATTCGCATCAATGGAAACGGATCGAAGTCCTCGCCTCGCACCCCCATATCTGCGACCTCCTAGCCCTACCCATGCACACAGTTCCTTATCTCGAACACATGAAAGTGACATGTAACCCCTTCTCCACGTCTCCTATCGCTAGCGGCCCAGCCCTATACAGGCAGGTGTCGCCCACCGGCCTGTTGGCCGCCCCCAGTCTGACATCATTCCACTGCAAACTCCTGCCTGAATCCCCTCTTTCGCTCCCGGTCAACTGGGCCCAGCTCAGGGAACTGTACTTTGATGGTGCAGCGTCGAGGAGTTTTGATGGCACTACGCTGGAGTTCACCCCTTCCGACGCCGTGAAGCTCCTCCGAAGTTGTCCGCTGCTAGTCAGGTGTCGGATGGTCGTCGTTCAGAACAGCTTATTCTCACCCCCCGTTGCCCCATCCGCTTTCAACTTCAGCTCCGAGGACGAAGAACACGCGGCCCCTATCACTCTTCCTCATCTCGAATATCTATCTATCCACGAAGGCGCCCCCCTTCAAGACTTTTTCAGCCAACTCGAAGCTCCAATCCTCAACGACATCGTCTTCACTTCTTCCATCCCCCCTTATGACAGCGATTCCACCTCTCTTGTTACTTTGCTCAAGAATTGCGGGCCTACAGTCCAGAAGTTGACCTTCGACTTTCCGTGCCTTACCGTCGAGGACATTCAACAGTGTCTATCGCTCGTCCCCAAACTTACCCACCTATCACTATCTAGCAACCCCCGCGAACGGTCGTTCGTCGTTCACCAATACGACCCGCAACGCATTTCATCCTCAGCCAGGTTGAACAACGCATTGCTCGCGCGCGTTACACCTGGGCTCATTGACGACGGCACCGGCCGCAAGAGCGTCGTCACGCTCTGCCCCAAGCTTGCTTCCCTTTCGTGCAAGTTCCTCTCCCCCGAGTTTTCGGAGGATGCCCTTGTGGACTTTATCAGGTCCAGGAGAAGCGAGGCGATGTACCGGCACGGCATTGCTCCGCTGCAGAAGGTGCATCTCTGCTTCAAGAGGCCCAAGCAAGACGTCGATGTGATGAAGGAGTTGGAGAAGGAGAATGTCGATGTTCATGGCCTCAGGGTTGCTGTAACCTACGCGCACCCTCTGCATAAGGGTGTAGAATCGTTTTCACCATTGTTGGGTCTCGCACCCGATGCTCTTCTTCCTTATCCTTGTTAACCCCTCCCCACTTCTTCTTCTCATTCTTATCTTTTTTTTCTTCTTCTTCTCCTTATCCTCCTCCAAGCATGTCATGTACTTGTACGAGTCATCGCCAGCATTCTATCTTTATATGCAGCATTTTTCCCCGTTATATATGTACGCATTAAATAATCCTATATATATACGACATACACTGTCGGACAGTAAGGATAGATACACGAAAGTTTCATGCGTCCGTATTTCGTCGCGATTTCAGTCTTCAGGATAGTCCGCCCAGAGGGTGTACAGCGATGTCTAGAGTTCAGCACTTCCAGCGTACACCTCAGACCCTGCCCGGATGCTTTGGATGTACTAAACGGCCGTGCCAAGGATCAATCGATTTTAGAATGAACGGAGCGGGCTCACATATGTAACAGGTATCCCGAGTACCATAGTCAGGTATCCTACAATTTAAGATAGCTCCGATCAGTCTGGCGAGATATGGCGACAGAGCCTCGGTAAGGAAAATATACACCAACGAACTCGCCAATGTCGCCATTGAATTGGGTGATCTCTTCCCCTCCTTCTAGATTTACAAACGTGATGGTCTGAGCACCCCCACTCGTGCTTCCCCAGACGGCCCAGTTGTAGCCAGACATGCAAGAGACTGCAGAGATCTTCGATCCTAATGGGATGACCCTCCTTTGGAAGGCAGGTAACGAGTCACATATTAATGAAAACGTTTGCGTGTGAAGGAGGTGAAGAGGAGAGAACAATCGGTGGCGTACCCTCCGGAATTTGAAAGCCAGACCTGACTGCGGAGAATTAGACACGTAATGGGTTAGTCGAATCCTACTATAGAGCGAAGAAGACGCTATTTCTTGCTTACACTTGGATGGTTTTGGCTGTACTGTCGATCGCGCGAGTTCTTTCGCTACCAATCGACACGTCAAGTCTATCATTTGAAAATTTTAGCTCAACGTTCTGCGACATGCTTCAGGCGTGAGACAGCGCACCCTACGACGGCTTTCAGCTGGTCAGATCTTGCCTTGTACGTCCAGGACCAAACGGCGGTCAGGACGGGCAATGTATCGAGCTGTAACAACGCGTTCGGTCAGCGCTAGCTCGTGAATGCGAAACATGCAACGAACACATACCCTGATGGCGTTGGCCGTCCTGGATTCAACGTTGGAAACTGGATTACCAAGACTAAAATTAGAAGCAGCATCGAGCGCTCCGATTTACAGGATATGAAATACACACAGCTCTTCTTTGTTGAACGTTCGGTGGTATTCCGGTTGTACTCTGTTGACCAAGCGATACAGGAAGCTGCTGAACGATAGTGGGTGGAATTCTGGGCTGCCTTAACCCCGTTATCTGGTACAGACAGCGCGGTCCGTTAGTGTTTCGGGGGTGACACAGGAAAAGGTGTGTGAAGGTACTGTCTGCTAGCACGTTTTGACACAGAGAGAACCCTCTGGCTTCGACGCAGTCCGCGGCTCCGCTGATGGTCTGGCCTGCGGCCAGATTCAGAAGAGGGAGAAGAAATACAATCGCCTTCGGATTACACAACTTCATCGTTTTAGAAGAGATACACAGAAGACGTGAAGATTGGAAGGAAGATGGAGAAGATGGGGACGACACGGTCAATTCCCATTGAACAATACAAGCCAAAGGTAAAGAGCTCCCGTCCAAGGGGTGTTTGCCTGCAGATGTTCTCGAAAGGTCGCGAAGACAACACATCGCGTTTCTCATGCACCAGTTTCGCGGAGCGACCCATTTCCATCCTTTGAGTGTCGCAGAAGCACGTACCAGTATGTGCCCGCATCTGCAACGTCCCAGTTTATTCAGATGACACGAGGACAGCAACGTTCTTCGAGTGATTCTCTCAGGTCGGTGAGAGTCTTGCAACACAACAAGGACCCTTCAGGGCACATGAGCACGGTTTTAGGCTCGATGCATACCAACCTGCGTCACAGAGGCAGACACAATGCTAAGTTCCGTGTCAACGTGCGTGAAACAACATGAAGACTACTCACCAAGCTGTGGGGTCCCATTTGGCATTGACGTCAAGCCGATGGGCAAACGGTAAACGAATTCAATGCCTGCTTCGTCGGTTCTCGGTAATTTGTCTCAATTCAAGTTTCGGAACATACTTGAACGCAGCCCTTGTCAGGCCAATGCGTGTAGGAAGGGAAAGTTCAGGACTGCTACTCGAAGATTCAGCAAAGACCAAGCGGCACTCCAACATATCGGCAATCAAATCCTTCCCCATTCAAGTTGCCGGTGGTCCCGGGCCGTCACGGCCAACTTGGATGCTGCGATTGCTGGTTGCCACACGGTTTCTCTCTCCGAGAAGCTTTTCGAGCCAGGACTTCCGGTGCAGCTAAACTAGACAAGCCATCCGATTACTCCGAACTGAAGTTGGTAATTCGTAGTCTATCCACTTCACCACCACCGACTCGAGGCTGGCGTCATTTCACTCTAGACTTGGAGCACTGGAGTTTGCATTTGCTGCTTTGCCAATAATCTTGAGCAAATTGATCGTGTGGAGCCTCTGCCAGCTTTTCTGCATTCTTATGGCTGCTACACCAACCTCCATCGAACATCGCACTCCATGTGTACGTCAGAGAGCCGTAACCGTGACGGCGTCGGGGCTATCATCATGCTGCTCCAGCTTTCATATATCCACACTCTGGAAGGGTACTTAAGGAGGATATTCTAGTCTAGTTAAGCTCAATCGAAAATCCAAACAATGCCTCTCCTCAAATCTAACAAGCACCACAATAACAACCGTGAAGCGGTATGTCATTCTCCATTCCCATCTTGATCATTGGAGACGTTGAAGTCTTCTATCTATTAGCCCATCATCGATGGCACTCAAGCATACCCCAGGGACCGCAACGCATGGGAAGGTCAAGATTACCCTCCTCATTCCATTCCCCCTGGTCATGGAGGATATGACCAAGGGTATGGGGGCAATAACCACCATGCCGACGAGTACAACGTCAACGTTTGTCTTCCCAGATCTATGTTTCCTCGGTGACGCGGATTCTGACGGTATCTCTTGGTACAGCGCCGCGCTTTGGCCGGCGATGGTACGGCACAGGCGATCCCTCCTGCCTCTGTCATCTCTCATGGCGGTGCAGGTCCAGGAGGACCTGGCCATAATGGTCCCATCAGAGGCGGAGGAGTCCCTATGGGTGCTGGCAAAACGACAGGAAAGGTCGAGGCTGCCATTGGCACTGCCTTAGGCAGTCGATCGCTCAAAGAGAAGGGCCTTCAGAAGCAGTAGTACGTTTGTCACGAGCGTACGACTTTGACAGTCGATTGACACATCCCGTCACTTACAGTGAGGCCGAAGCCTACAGACTCCAAGGGGCAGAGCTGGCTGAAGCGGAGCGCCTAGAAAAAGAGGCACGCCTTCGACGTGATCGTGCTGTGGCTCATGGTGCGTCACACCCTCCAATTTGTTATATAACTTTCCCCGGCATAAGCTGATTTTTTTTWAATTTGAAGGAGCCCATCCAGAGAACCTGCAACCCACCCACGCTGTCGGTGGACAATCTGCCTATGGTGGGGGAGTCGCTGCAAATCAGGATAACCGACCGACGTGGTAAATATTAGAACTCGAAGTAGTAGTCACAACTTTGTATTTGGACCTTTTCAATCGAAAGGGTATATGGAAGTACATGTCGGGTTAAGGATTGCAGCTGTCGAGCAAATTAGATACAAGACATGCTCCTCATGATTCACCAGGCGTACAATACAACACGGAAGGGCTACAGTCTACAGTAGGTCGATGCGTACACAAGAGAAAATCGTTCATGACATAAAAANTTCCAGTCGAGGTTCAAACCTACCGTTCAAACCTTCATTTCTGGAGCGTAACTAAGTTGAGGAGAGCGAGGACTATGAGCCGAACTTCCAAGGTCACGATGATCCATCTTGGAAGTGGGCGTCATGATGTCCATATCGTGCTGCTCTGTAACAGTGGTCACTGTGATAGGCACGTTGACGTTCCGCCGCCGGCCATCGCCATTTTCTGAAAGCCAAGTTGGATAGAACGGATTTGATGACCATCCACTATGTACCCCGGCTGATTCAGACCGAGCGACGTGCGTTCGGATGGCTATCATTGAGAATACGATACCTGTCGGTGGACACATAAGCAAGAAGTGTTAGCGCGTCATCGATAAAAGGGATTCCTGATAGGCTCACCAATCACAGGCGCTAAGCATTGCTGGGGAATCGCGACCGCCGGGTTGAGTGTGAAGAGGAGGATGATAATAATGACGGTCAAGATCGTGTATATCATCGCGCTTTCAACGATGATTCGAATAATCGTGATCAAGTTGATGGCAGAGCTGAGCTGTAAGCCAGACCGCTGCGAGGCTCGATGTTGCATGTAAATCTTGGCTGCAATGAGAGAAGTAGTGATGACGTTCTGAGCCAAGTTCAGCGGGAAGACCATGTTGAAAATATGCTTGATCACGTTCGGGTCGAAGTCCTCCGGATGCTTGAACCAGCGCCAATTGACAAAGGTCATAGCTAAGCGCATAAATCAGCTCCACTGCGTGTTCTTCGATGCCAAAATGTCGGTCTTACCCATGCTTATTAGGACGAGCAGAGTGGGGAGAATAATGATCCAATAATTCCGACGCCAGATGAGGAAGCATCGATAAATCTAGGATGGTTAGAATATTTTTCATGAGGAATAGCAAGGGCAACTTACTACAAGGCCGTCGGCAACCCAAGTCATTAGCGCGAGAATGACCAAGTGCGAGAAATTATCCCAGCGGTTGAAATCAAAGAGGTAGAAGATAGGATAAGGTGGGACCACAAGAAGCGCATAAGCGCGTATTAATCGGAATAACGCGAAGGCTTCAGAAGTAATTGAGCTCCCAGAGACAGAATCGTAGATGACCCCACTTACCAACGTGAAGTGTGCCCAGAATGAAGTTTATGGTCCCCGCCACGAGAAAGACTCGCGAAGCGAATGATTCAGCGGCCTGCTTTTTGAGCATGATCCTTGTCGTAGCTATGAACAGACATGCATAGACGCCTGCAAATACATCAGAAACACCGCAGTTGTCTATGGCAGTGGTGAACTTTACCATAGAGAAGGGTCTAAAGAGGAATGAATCAGACATGCACGGGCTTGAATCAGAGTAAGATTGAAGCTAACCTCCGTCCAAACTGCGACTGGGAAATAGAGCTGCGACAGACGACTGTACTCATCGAGCTGCACTACGGGAGGGGCGCCTGTGGTGTCAGTCATCCTATCCCGAAGACAATGAATGCAACCGAAGAAGTGGAAATTGGGGACGTGGATCCTAAGGACCTACGGCCGCCTTTTGGTTCTGGTTCTTTAAGCAATTCCCCTGCGAGAGTTGAAGGATAAGATATTCCCAAGCGCCTCCACAACCGTACCTGTTGATCGCTTCATGCCTGTGAGAACACCGTGCAGCTGATGTAGAAACGTCGGATTTAACCTTTGACATCCCCAAGTGAGCTGGGCCTAGGTGACAGCGGCGTCGGGCGTTCGTTGTCCTCGAAAACCCACGCGTGTAGAGTTGAATTGGAATGACATACGGACTGATCCCAGTGCAGGGTCCCGCCACGGAACAAATCAAATTTTTGAGACGGTATGATTTTTTTGCAACGAGAAATCCGTTAAGTGCACCATCATGGGTATTTCGCGGATACCCCTTGGCAGGTTAAACCGGCGTGAGATACATTCGCGTGGTGGTAAATGAATGTTTTCGTAAACCATTGCGTAAACCCTCACGAAACCTTTTCGCTATCGTGAAGCCGGGAGATGGTTGTATGTCGGGTATCGGCCACTTACGAGCCCTACATGAGCACAAGCATAAGTGGGCCCCTCGCCAAGAAAGAGATATAGGCCAGGCCTTTACTTACCAGGCACCTTCCACTTCAATCGTATACGGCAAACCCCAACAGGTGAATGAGATCATTCTTGGGTTTCCAAGGAACATTCCAACTGCAATGTGTGAGACTTCGGGCTGAACAAGATATGTAACACTCACACCCCACTTGCCACATTCCTGAACCGGCGACCTTTTCAAACATCCGGCGAGAGTTTTCTGGAGGCTTCTGAGACCAAGTACGGATTCACCAATACCGTCGTAAGAAGGATGACAGGGTGCATAATGAACGGCTTTTTTAGTGGATCGAAAGGTGCTGAAGCTGAGAGGCCGAATGATCCTTGGATGGGGTATGCATGAGAAAGGTGGGCCCCGAGAACGATCAAGAGAATTGAAATCCCTTGATAATTACGAGCCAGGAAAGGTACTGGACCTGAGCCCTACGGAGCCTGAGAACCGGGGGAATTTCAAGAAGCGGTTCTGGTCCTTCTCAGCCGGAAAGGACACCAAGATTGGAGCAGCCAATGGAGTTCTTTGCGTCGTATCCAAGGCTAAATACAGGTCATTCTGCGATTGCGTCGTAAGAAATGGGTACTCACTCTAGCTCAAGTTCATATGAGGATATGATCTCAAGGCCGCAGGAGAGCTCAGAGGTCGTGAACCCTTGCCACGAAAGATGTGCATCCGGACAAATCGGCAACGCGCTGCCCACAGTAACGTTGCCTTGCACAATGGACATAAGGCGGTGAAATACCGATGAATTGCCATTGCCAAATATTGCTGGAGAAGGCAATGTTTACGTTCAGTTACGGCGCTGGAGGCGGAGAGGGCGCTGACAGATCCATGATATCCCCACGTTCAAGGCGGCGGTGGCTCGCACCCTTTAAAGATGAGGTGTTCGCCTCGTGTCCAATTGCCTCGAGACTCGCAGTCTAGAAAACCCTGAGCAAAACGAGAAATTTGAAAGAGCACTTCAGACATTTCTGGTGACCAGGGACCAAACACCCGGGTGACTTCAAGAGGGCTCCTCGTGCCCTAAGCCGTAGACCAGCAATTCAAACTTCAAAGGGGCCCGGGGCAGCAAAGATGGTCAGAAGAGTTGGCAGAAAAGCTGGCAGTAATAATCTGTAAATTCGCTGAGATGATGGTGACGGTACGGATGAGAAACTGGCACCAACCTTCAAATCGTTTGATTTCTTGAACTTGGAGCGAGTCAGTGCCAAGAGTTGAACGACCTGCCAAGCCTAAGTATGTGGTGTCTTGGTCAGCGTCACAGCCACTGATCGGCCTCTTCCATCACTTGTCACCGCCAGAGTCCGCTTCAGCATCGATATCATTATCCGCTAGCAAGTTCAGGCTTCACATACACACAAGTTGATCCATTTAATTCGTTTGCCACACAGTGTCAGCGAAAGGCTGAACATACTAACTTCTAAAAGTTCTACAGTCAAATCGATACTCTCCTTCTTACAAGTCATTCGCCAGTTGGCTGAATAATCGGTGCGGGGCAGTGTTCAATTCAGCCTCAGTCCATGTGCCTCCGAGTTGTTCGTGTTTCCAACAGTAACCCACTCCTTGAAGGCAATTCAATCAAGTATCAAACTCTTCAAGCGCTCAAGGTCCGTCCTCCCGTAATGAAAATATCATAGAGGCTCGCGGACGTCACATTTGTTATCAGATGGAAGAAGCTGCGTATACCGCCGATGTATCCTGCAGATTCTTCCGAAACTGGTCCAGCCGCCCAATCAAAGCTAAGTGTGTTCGGTAAATTCTTCAACACGACCTCCAACGGGAAGCGTCGCGGCATCCCCGCCCATCGAAAAGAACTTGGAAGCGATGACCACCTACGTTCCAGTTCTGGCCTTCGGGCCTCAACTGTCTTTCCAATGGACTGAAGATCATGATTTTCTTGGGCAGTAAAAATAGCAATCTTCGGCCAACCAAATTTCATGATGTGAAGTCATGCTTGTGCTAGTGAAACATCTTGACTGTTGAATCTGTCAATGCCGTTGCCAGGATCCTTGATCCATCTGCCTACACTCGCTGAACCTCTAACAATAGGATGAATCCGAAGCTCCTCCCTCCAGGATCCATAGAGAATGAATATGGGGTGGATGGAAGGCATTTCCGTCAGCCCGAGCGTTTCAGTTATGAAACGCGACATGCTGAATACGCCGGGCAATATCACCAAACGTGGATCGACCGAACACCCCATATCACCGGTGTCGCGCTGAACCTGTCCGCCAGGATAGAGCATATATAAAGGCGATCGTGCTTCATGTCAACGAATCACCCACCAGCTGATCCCAGCTTCACTAGGCCTCGTTCCAGAGTCACTCGCATCGTCGACAAAGTTTTACACCCTACTATCTGCCCTTCCTCGTGCTCTTCTCTGTTGGACGATGCATTTCAATTTCATGGCAATCGCTGCTGCCACCGGTAGCATGGCAGTAAACGCACAGCGACTTCACGGCTGCGCTATCGATCAGAACTTCAGGATCGCCGACTTCCCATCGACTCTCCCAGCACCGACTGCACCTTTGTCCTATATGACCGCCGCCGTTGGGACCCAGAACTATACCTGCACTGCTGCAGGAAATTACACGTGCGTACCTCAAACTCCTTGCAATGTCGGCAGGAGATCTAATAGTTTCCTCTGCAGAGCCGCTGGAGCAGTTGCTGAAGTGTTTGATATCTCGTGCTTGGTCGGATCACCGTTGTTCTCGACGATCCAAGATTATCTGCTGGACATGTGGAAGGAGGCGCCCCCCGACAAGTTGAACTACCAAAGCCTTGTGGCGACCTTCGCCCCCTTGGAGGAGTCCGGTGTTGTTCTAGGTATCGTACCCTCAGATTCTGGTGGTAGATTGGCCAATGAATTAACTTGCACGCTTAGGACAACACTACTTCGTCCCAAACCCTACGACTGGTCAGGGACTCAGCCCTGTGTGGGATTTCATTCCTCGTCTTAAGAAGCCAGAGGCATTCGTCCTCGCGGCCAGGACTGGCGGTGTACCTGCGCCTACAAATCAGACGGACATTGATTGGCTCTCCCTCAAGTCTGTCTCTGGTTCTCTTGCGACGGAAGTTTACAGGACAGATACTCGGGAAGGAAAGCCTCCTGCTACCGTAAGTTCATTCATATTCGGAGTTCTCCGATTTCGATGAAACTAATTCATTCATCTCGTGGCTAGTGCACCCCGGGATCGCCGGATATTCAAGTCCCGTATTCTTCAAAGTATTGTAAGTTGAACGGCGCTTACTCATCTCGGGTCAGAAGACTCACGAATCCCTATTTAGATTTCTATGGAGGCACCATTGAAACTGTTTAGGAGGAAACTCATGTTATATATACCCTTTTTCACTGCTGGACACTTGGACTTGTAGGCGCCCTCGGACTGTAACGACTGTTATGATGAAACGTTTTTGTACTTCATTACATATGACATTATTTCGTCTTGGCCATTAGCCAAGCGCAATGGCCGCCGGCTATACAAATATTCAAGCGCGTGCCGACAGATATGATCACATCTTGTCTGAACTCAACCACTACGTCGAGGCTCTCAACTAGAAGAATGCCCAAGTTCCCTAGCGAACGTACGATGGAGGAGCGCCGAAATCACTCTGACGTATGCAGCGATCCGCAAGGCAAAGCTAATCTTGTCAGAAGTTTGATATATCACTTCGTTACCACATCTGACGCTCTTCCATGTTTTCAACCACCACCACCTCTCGCTCACTCTGACCTGGCCCATTGCCGACCACCGCGTGCTCCAGAAACAGCTCTGAGCTCGCAGAATGCGAGAACTATCTACCTTCGCCATAAGGCTCTTACAGAAGTGGGCAGCCGCGGCCGAACAAGTGGGTCCCAGTGCGCCGCGCCGCGGCCTCTCGTGTGAGCTGGTGCTTCGAGTACTGAAAAGGCCATTCCATTGCTTTTCTCTAGGGCGGATTCCCTCCCGGGAAGGATCCAACAAAGTTCGACCCAGACCACGCGATTCAAACATGGATTATCCAAGTTGGTACGTGGGCCTTCTCCTGTCGTCGCTCTCGTTCGACTTCCTCGAAAGTGCAGAGACACTAGTTGGACAGGGACTATGCGCCTGTATTCCAATCCGGATACTGACCCTTTTATTCTGTGTTCGATAGGGATCATCATATGTACCGCAAACTTACTGGGATTGGGTCTTAAGAAGCTACGACAGCCAAAGGTCATCGCTGAGGTTTTGGGAGGAATCATTCTGGGTGCGTCCTACAGCTTTCAGTTGACTGAACAATCCCCTGAAGTTCTCTCTTAGGCCCAACTGCATTCGGTGCGCCTCTACGCGGCTATGGAGAGCCGTCGAACTCGAACTGACCTGTCCTTCTCGTCTCAAGGCCAGATTCCAGGCTTCACGGAGCACATTTTCCCACAGGAGTCGCGCTCTTATCTCAACCTCGTTGCAACTATCGGTTTATGCTTGTTCCTTTTCCTTGTTGGCCTCGAAATCGACGCTGGGGTAATCAAGCGAAATGCTCGACTGTCAGCGACCGTCGCTCTTGCTGGCATGGTCGTTCCCTTCATTATTGGCGCGGGTATCGCGGTGCCAATCTATAATCAGTTCATCCACGAAAAAGTGGAGTTTACCCACTTCATGCTTTTCACGGGAGTGGCTTATTCCATCACCGCCTTTCCTGTGTTGTGCCGTATTCTGACAGAACTAAAGCTGCTGGATACCACAGTAGGCATTGTTGTATTGTCCGCCGGCGTCGGGAATGACATCAGTGCGTGCAGTTTCTTATAATCATTTTCCGCCTTCAACTGACAAGGCTATTTCAGTCGGCTGGGTGCTTTTAGCGTTAAGCGTGGCCCTGGTTAATGCAGGGAACGGTATAGCCGCCCTTTACATCCTTCTTATCTCTGTCGGATGGTCGATCTTCATACTCTTCCCTGTACGATGGGCAATGAAATGGCTGGCAAGGGAAACAGGTTCAAGTAAGCCTAATTTTATCCCAAGGCTTTCGATTTGATGATTGCTGAACCAGTGGAATAGTTGAGAGCGGCCCTTCGGTCTTCTTCATGACCGCGACGATTGTTGTTCTATTCGGTTCTTCCTTTTTCACTGATTTCATAGGCGTCCACGCCATCTTTGGTAGGGAATACCTTTACTTTTTCAACACATGAATTCATTCGTACGTCTATTAGGTGCTTTCCTGGCCGGTCTCGTTGTTCCAAGAGAAGGGGGACTCGCTATCGCTCTCACCGAAAAGCTGGAAGATATGGTCTCTATCATCTTTTTGCCTTTGGTAATTCCTTTCCTCACTCTTTCCTGAAGTGTACATTGACGCCCCTGCATCCAGTACTTTACTCTATCCGGACTCTCTACGGATCTCACCTTACTCGACGATGGCTTGACCTGGGGATACACTATTGCTATCATCGTCACCGCCTTCGTTGGAAAGTTCGGCGGATGCCTCCTCGCCTCTCGTTACTTCGCCGGATTCAACTGGAGGGAAGCCAGTACTATTGGTTCATTAATGAGTTGCAAAGGGTAGGTGTATAGTCAGCGACTCATAATTTCCAACTCACATCTATTTTAGATTAGTTGAGCTTATTGTTCTCAATGTTGGCCTGTCTGCGGGAATCCTGTCTCCAGTAAGTCAAGCCTGGTCGAAAACTTCGGATTGACACTGAACTCGCTGCTACAGCGCGTCTTTTCCATGTTCGTCCTGGAGGCTCTTGTCCTGACTTTCATGACCACTCCATTGGTAACATGGCTCTATCCTCCTCGGTTCCGCGTTCGAACCTCGGCCACTGGCGCAAACTTCCATAATGTAGCCGATGGCGAAGCGGGTGGAAGAAAGAGCCAGCCACGTTCCAGAGACGGCAAGTACTACAAGACCCGTTTCACGGTTGTTCTGGACAAGTTCGAGCACCTTTCCGGAATGATGGCTTTGACGCAATTGGTCAACCCTTCCGTCCTGGTTTCGGCTTGGAGCGAAGAGCAACACGCCCGACAGCCTTCAAGCGTCAGCATCAAATCGTTCGCGCAGAAAGCCTCGCAAGTCGTGGTTGAAGCGTTACGCGTCATGGAACTCTCCGATCGTGTCTCGGCTGTGATGAAATCCTCCGCCGCTGAATCTATTTTGCACAGTGATCCACTCCTGTCTGCCTTCAGGATGTTTGGGACACTCAATGACATCAAGATCATACCGTCCCTCGCCGTCGTGAAGCAAGCTGAGCTCGCCTACAGCATCGTGGAACACGCGAGGAACAACGACTCTGACATTATCATGATACCCTGGCTACCTCCTGTGCACAATCCATACGAAGCAGTTGTCCGGCCTTTTGGGATGCAGACAGCTCCACCAACTCCTGGAATCAAATCACCGACTACCCCGAATCCCTTTGACGCGCTATTCAAACCTGGGGCTCCGAATCACCATGAATCCTCGGCATCGGTCATACACTCACAGTTTGTCCGTGCAGTCTTCTCGCAGGCTACAACCGATGTGGCACTTTACGTTGATCAGAGTACATTCGATACTACAGCGAATAGTGCTCAGCATCTGTTCGTGCCGTTCTTTGGAGGTCCGGATGACCGGGCTGCCCTGGAGCTCGTAATGCAACTTTGTGAAAATCCAAGGGTCACTGCTACGATTATTAGGATTCACAGGCGGGGTTCTGATGAACCCGATGTTGATCTTACGAGTCCCAGGTTACCGGAGGAAGTTAATGCTTTGACAGTCGCATCTGTGAGTGGTCGTTTATCGGTGAAATTGTCACTTCTCCTTCTTACTAGTGTTCCCATTCTCTTGTTTAGCATGTTCCGGAATACCCAGATACATATTATGGACAAGCTACGACAGAGTCAAGGCTGCAATCTGATACTGCCGATAGCGTCATATGGGCAAAATATTCTCAGCAACCCAGGAGGAACAGAAGAAGGGCTAGTCTTGCACCCAATGACGCCTCGTCTTCAAAAACTTCGTCTTCGAAATCCTCTTTTGAATCTCGGGTTGAGTTCAAAGAGATTGGCTCGCACGCACCATTGAACGCCGCGATCAATGAAGCAATGGTGTATGCTCCCATTCGGTCACAGGAGGAAGAGGAAGAGGAGGTCGAGGATGAGGATGAGCGTGACCATGGCGTGATGGGTAAAAATGGGGATGCCGTACCAGAGTCGGAGAACAAGAAACGACAGAGGCGTAATAAAGGAAGGTTGGTCATTGTGACGGGACGATCGAGGAGGCTGGCCGTAGAAGATCACCGGCGCGAATTGAAGGACGTCATGGACGAGTATGGGCAGCTGGGACCGGAGGTGCGGAAGGCCCTTGGGGATGTGGCGAGCGCATTTGTCGCGGCCGACATTGCGTCAGGGATTGTGGTACTACAGACTGCAGCCGGCGGGAGCTTCGAGTAGAGTGGGATCATTGACTGGAGACATTTGTCAACACGGTTTTCACGAGAACAGTCGATGGACTCATGTCTCTTTTACGACCATCACGACTCCTGATTGATTCACTCCCGACGTTTTCATAGGGAGAGTGTAGTTACTCACGATGCCTATGTACGACTTCATATTGTTGTGTTACTCCAGCTTCCCACTCGCACGCAATCCCTACTCGTATTAGAGCAATGTTTCTTCCTAAAATGTTACATCTCGCTTTCAGTACCTGTACACCAATACACCCACGCGTGTTCGTCACGGCCTGACTGGAACTTGGAAGTGTCAACGCTTCGGCTCCTGATATCTAATGGGAAGATGGCCAAGAGCTTCACTAGGCTCTTGTATTCGGCATTGGAGTTTCGGTCGACAGCCAATTCCAACGCCATGGGCACGAATTCTCAGTAAGTATACGGATTGCTAACATTAACTTGTTGGATCTTTCCGAACACTGCAAATGTACATTGTTAGTAATTCGATTGAGCTTTAGCTCCGAAAGGCCTGCTTCAGCGCTCAACGCCCTTGTTCAGTTATATATATGATTCACAGCAATCGACACCAAGTTGATTGGTGACAACTTTTCAACGAGCCACAATCAAGGGGGCCGGGGCAGGGACACTATTATGATACTAGTACTAACGGAGCGCATAGAGACTTCAGTGTCATGGGCCAGTCCTTCCCGAGCCCTAGTAGCACTCGATCAATGATCACCCGAATACGGCAAAGTCTGCTCAGAAACTGACCCTGGAGTCCCCCNGGCCAACAAGACTCCAGTTTGCGAAAATTCTGATTCTCTTATGGCTAGTGCATCCCTGGATCGCCGGATATTCAAATCGTTATTCCCGAAGTACTGCAAGTTCATCGTTGCATTACCGCGATTCCCTGATTCTATGGAAGCTCAATTTCCTTTTTTCACCCATGTGGACTCGTAGACGGTATTTTTGAGATTGATTATGTAGCGACTGATACGATCTTTACCTAGGTACCTATCCTTCCATAACACCCTTGAACTCATTCCAGCAGTGTTTTTGCATCGAATCGAAGATACGCGTGTTCGAGCGACTGGTTCCAGGCTCCGAGTCCAAAGAGTGCCAAACATCGCTAGAAAAGGGGGTTGCCGAAAGGCGATAGGCTTCTTATGACGTATGTCAATTGCATAGACTCGTGACGATTCCATCTATCATAGGGGCCAGTCACAGTGAGAGCTAACCATTTCTGACTTTAGGGGGATGCCATCACATATTTTGAGATATCACTTCGTTTCCACATCTGGCGCTCTCGCCCATGTTTTCTGGCCCCACCATCTCTCGCCCACTCTGAGTTTTTCATCGCCGACTATCTCCCGCTTGTAGAAACGGTCTTGAGCTCGCAGAATGCGAGAATTATCTACCCATGTCATGATGCTCTTCCAGAAGCGGGCAGCAGCTGAGCAGGTGGGTTCTGGTGGGCCATCGCCGCCTTCGCTCATGGAGCTAGTACTTCGAGTGCTGAAAATACCATTCCGTTGCTTCTCCAGGGCGGTTTGCTCACAGGGAAGGACCCAGTAGAGTTTCACCCGGACCACGCGATTCGATTATGGATTATACAAGTCGGTACGTGCACCTCCTGTAGTGGATCTCGGTCGACATCCTCGAAATATAGAGACTACTTGAATAGCGACTATGTGCCTGTACTTCAACCCGGATGCTGACCATTACATTTATTTGATAGGGATCATCATATGTACCGCGAACTTGCTGGCGTTGGGACTGCGTAAGCTACGACAGCCCAAGGTCATCGCTGAAGTTTTGGGGGGNAATCATTCTGGGTGCGTTGTGCAACCTCTCATTCACCGAGAAATCTCCTGACGTAGTGTTCTAGGCCCCACTGCTATGGGTGCGTGTTACCGAAGAATGTGAAGAGTCGTTAAACCGAATTGCTTCTTCGCCTCCAGGCCAGATTCCCGGCTTCACAGAGCGCATTTTCCCGCTCGTATCCCGCTCGTACCTCAATCTCGTTGCGACTATTGGGCTATGTCTGTTCCTTTTCCTTGTTGGCCTCGAAATCGACGCAGGAGTTATCAAACGAAACGCTCGGCTTTCGGCGACCGTCGCTCTTGCTGGGATGGTTGTCCCCTTTGGCCTTGGCGCGGGAATCGCGGTACCAGTCTATAATCGCTTCGTTCCCGACACCGTGGAGTTTACCCACTTTATGCTCTTCACGGGAGTGGCGTATTCCATCACCGCCTTTCCCGTACTGTGCCGCATTCTAACAGAATTGAAGCTGCTGGACACCACAGTGGGCATTGTCGTGCTATCGGCAGGCGTAGGCAATGATATCAGTACGTAGCGTCTTGACATCCCTTCTAAGATTCTCCTGACGAATGGTTTTTCAGTTGGTTGGGTACTTTTAGCGTTGAGCGTTGCCCTAGTCAATGCAGGATCAGGTTTAACTGCCCTTTACATTCTTTTGGTCTCTATCGGATGGACGCTCTTCATACTTTTCCCGGTGCGGTGGGCTATGAAATGGCTCGCGAAGGTGACCGGTTCAAGTAAGCACAACATCTCCCATAGCCTTTGATTCCATTGCTGACCCAATCTGAATAGTCGAGAGTGGTCCTTCGGTCTTCTTCATGACTGCGACGATTGTTGTTTTATTCGGCTCGTCGTTCTTCACTGAAATTATTGGCGTCCACGCCATCTTTGGTAAGGTGCACTTTTACTGGTATGAAGGTAATTGGCTTATTCAATGCATTCGTCTAGGTGCATTTTTGGCAGGTCTCATCGTTCCAAGAGATGGAGGACTTGCTATTGCGCTGACCGAGAAACTGGAGGACATGGTCGCCATCATCTTCTTGCCTTTGGTAAAATTCCTGTTCCCCATTCTTTGGTCATTCGTACCCTAACGCCCTTCTGTTCAGTACTTTACGCTGTCTGGACTCTCCACAGATCTCACCTTGCTCAACGATGGGATTACCTGGGGATTCACTATTGCTATCATTGTCACCGCTTTCATTGGGAAGTTTGGCGGATGCATAATCGCTGCCCGTTACTTCGCTGGGTTTAACTGGAGGGAAGCCAGTACTATTGGCTCATTGATGAGCTGCAAAGGGTATGCGTACACTCTTAGCGGCTCGTAACTTCCAACTCACAGCTATTGTAGATTGGTTGAGCTCATCGTTCTAAATGTTGGACTGGAAGCGAAAATATTGTCACAGGCAAGTAAGCCTGATCAAAAATGCTAACCGATGCTGAATTTGTTCCTATAGCGTGTCTTTTCCATGTTCGTCCTGGAGGCTCTTGTCCTGACTTTCATGACTACTCCATTGGTAACATGGCTATATCCACCCCAATTTCGTGTCCGAACATCGGCCACTGGCGCAAACTTCAACAATGTAGCCGATGGGGAGGCGGGTGCCAAAAAGGGCCAGCAGTCACGCTCCAGAGACGGCGAATACAAGACTCGCTTCACTGTCGTCCTTGACAAGTTCGAGCACCTCTCCGGAATGATGGCTTTGACGCAGTTAATCAACCCTTCCGTTCTCATTTCGGCGTGGAGCGAAGAGGAACGTGCAAGACGCCCTTCAAGTAACAGTATCAGATCATTCGCGCAGAACGCCTCTCAAGTCGTTGTTGAAGCTCTACGTGTGATGGAACTCTCCGATCGCGTCTCGGCTGTCATGAAGTCGTCCGCTGCTGAATCTATTTTGCGCAGCGATCCACTCCTGTCTGCCTTCAGGATGTTTGGGGTACTCAACGACATCAAGATTGTACCGTCCCTCGCTGTCGTGAAGCACGATGAGCTCGCCTACAGCATTGCAGAACACGCGAGAAACAGTGACTCTGACATTATCATGATACCCTGGGTACCTCCTGTTCACGATCCCCATGAATCGACTGCCAAGCCTACCGAAGCCTCCACAGCTCCATCGACTACGAACCCTTTCGAAATGTTATTCAAACCTAGTGGCCCAAACGAAACTTCGGACTACGTCATCCACTCTCAATTCGTCCGTGCAGTCTTTTCGCAGGCAACAACCGATGTGGCGCTTTATGTTGATCAGAGTACATTCGATGCTGCAGCTAACAGCGCTCAGCATCTGTTCGTACCGTTCTTTGGAGGTCCGGATGACCGGGCTGCTCTAGAGTTCGTGATGCAACTCTGTGAAAACCCCAGGGTTACTGCTACGATTATTAGAATCAGCAAGCAGGATTCTGATGTTGAGGTTACGAATGACAAGTCCCCGGAGGAAGCCAATGCTTTGACAGTCGCTTCTGTAAGTGTCCCTTTATTGACCATCATTATCACCTCGAGTCCTGACTTGCGCCCATCATCATCCTTTTCAGACTGTTCCCGATTATCCGGATACATATTATGGTCAAGCTACGACTGAGACCAAGCTACAATCTGATACCGCCGACAACGTCTTATGGGCAAAATATGCCCAGTTACCAAGGAGAAACAGGAAGGATAGCATCCTCGCCACCAACGACGCCTCATCTTTGAAATCTTCGTCGAAGTCCTCGTTTGAATCTCGGGTGGAGTTCAAGGAGATCGGTTCGCACGTCCCGTTGCACACCGCTATCAACGAGGCCAAGGGCCACGCCAACATCTTGTCGCAGGAGGATGATGAGGGTGATAAAGATGGGGATGCCGTTCAGACTGGTGAGGTTGTGCCGAATCTAGAGAAACAGACGGATGGAGACGAGATTCAAGAGGCTGCGCTTGCTAGAACTAGAAGCAGGGGTAGCAAGAAGTCGGCGGATAAGCAAAGAACGATCAATAAGGGAAGGTTGATTATTGTGACTGGACGGTCAAGGAGGCTGGCTGTGGAGGATCATCGACATGAAATGAGGGATTTAATGGACGAGTATGGGCATCTAGGGCAGGAGGCGAGGAAGGCCCTAGGCGATGTGGCAAGCGCGTTTGTCGTAGCTGGTATTGCGTCGGGGATTGTGGTGTTGCAGGCCGCCGCTGGCGGAGGCATCGAGTAGGGCGGTGTGATGGTGCATGGAAGATATCCATGAATTCTTTCCCCCTTTTACGACCGTCACGACACCTTTTTCTTAAATTTCTCCCGGTGCTTTCACTGGGAGAGTGTAGATATTTGAAGATACCTTTGTAAGACCTCATGTTGTTATGTTACCCCCACCCACTCGCCTGCGACTCCTATATTGTATCAAAACATTTTGTTTTTCAATCACGCTTCCAGTACCTGAATACCAATGTCTGTGTTCGTAGCCCCGAGTGACTGAAAGTTTGACGCGACTCCTGATATGCGGAACGATGGCTATGAGACTTATTCATACGATTGTAATATTTTGGCGTCGTAGAACCGGTTGACGGCCAATTCCAACGCAGCTCTCAGTAAGTATACTGATTGCTACCATTCATTTGGACGATCTTCGCGAACCTGCGATTACAAATGGAGACGGTTAGTGTGTGTGTATGAGTGTGTGTGTGTAGCTCCGAAGGGCCCGCTTTCCAATTAGTCAGACGCTGATCTCTTCTAGCCATAGAGATGCCCAGTTCAGTTATGTGAGCCTCAATAAATCCAAAATCCTCAGAATCGATAGGCATTATGAAGCACGGACGCCATTTTGTCCCGAATATAAGTTGAAGGGGATCGAAGAACTCCCAAGTTGATCGGTTCAACGAACAGCATTTGTCACATCGAGGAATGGGCGCTTGGTCCGCCAGTTGCTTACTGATCAACTTTGAGGTCCTTATAACCATGAAAAACAGGGCCATTTCCCTCACAAACTATCCAACCCATGTCTCCTAGCTTACACTCGTACAAGACTCCAGTGCAGGTCCCTCCTGCTGGTACCGTTGTGGAACACAAGAGCAGCGGCAACCCTGTGCCGACTTTGTTCCAACCTCTAACGATTAGAGGAGTTACCTTCCAGAATAGGATATTTGTGAGTAGGATTTTGCCTTACCATTTGTGCTCTTCTCCTTGCTGACACCTTCAACTCGATGTTGACAGTTGTCGCCCTTATGTCAATATTCGGCGGACGATGGCTTCGTTAACCACTGGCATCTCGCTCACCGTAAGTTTCCAGATATTCGTTGTTCTTAGTCCGACTCGTTGCTTACTAAACTTTCTACTTGCTAGTCGGTGGAGTCTTCACTCGAGGACCTGGCCTGTCCATGGTTGAGGCTACGGGCGTTCAGCCACAAGGACGCATCACTCCTTGGGACGTTGGTCTCTGGTCCGACGACCATATCGCAGGGCTCGCTGAGATCGCCCAGTTTGCGCATAGCCAAAACCAGAAAATCGGCATCCAGCTTGCTCATGCTGGACGCAAGGCGTCTACTCTCCCTCCATTTGCAACCTCTGTCCTTGCGGACAAGGATGTGGGCGGGTGGCCGGATGACGTCTGGGCACCCTCTGCGATTCCTTTCGAGAGCTCCTACCCTCAGCCTAAGGAGCTAACCAAGGCAGGGATCAAGAAGGTTGTCGAGGATTGGGCTAGCGCTGCTAAACGTGCAATCACAGCTGGATTCGATGTGATAGAGGTCCATGCTGCGCATGGGTTTCTGTTGCACGAATTCCTGAGCCCGGTGAGCAACAAGCGCACCGACGAGTACGGTGGAAACTTCGAGAACCGCATTCGTCTCGTTGTGGAAGTCGTCGATGCGGTTCGAGCTTCTATCCCTGAATCCACCCCTTTGTTCGTACGGTGAGTGTGCGTTTGCAAAGCATGAGTTCATGCGTTGATTTTCTTTGGTGGTAGGGTATCGGGAACGGATTGGTTGGAAGAAGTTGCGCCCAATGAGCCATCCTGGACCTCAGAGGAGACCGTCAAGTTGGCGCAAGTCCTCTCAGCACACGGTGTCGACCTCCTCGACGTCTCCTCTGGAGGCAGCGATCCCCGGCAGAAGATTTCGGGCGGTCCAGGATACCAAGTTCGCTTCGCCGCAGCGGTCAAGAGTGCTGTCGGCTCACAGCTTCTCGTGAGCGCTGTAGGCGGGTTGGCTGAGGGATCCCTTGCTCAGAAGGTTCTGGACGACGGTCATGCGGATGTCATCCTTGTTGGACGGATGTTCCAGAAAAACCCTGGGCAGGTGTGGGCCATGGCGGACCAGATTGGCGTAGAGATTGAAGCTGCTAAACAGATTGGGTGGGGTTTCAAAGGGAGAGGCGCGAAAGCTCTTGGTGGGGCACCCAAGGTTAGCAAGCCCTAAATCAAATTGGTGTGTAGCCTGGGGCGGAGAGAAGAATGAGTGGCAGATTAAGCCTATGGATCAGCCTGCGGGCCTTCTTCCCTCATCGATTACCACCTCGCTTGTCAACCGTTGCTCACGCGCTTGTGGGTGTCCCGATTTCTTCAACACACACCCCCCTCTCAAGAAACACCAAGAAACAGAACATCAAAGGCAGTAGCATCAACCATAATCCCCAGCCCCTCTTGCTTACCATACACTTGTTACTGTTCATAGTATTCATATTTAACATCAATCAGAATGTTTTATTCAAGACAGCGTCCCGGTCGACGAGAATTTAAAAAATGCAATAGGCTCTGTGTAGCGGATCCCACCATTGCAGCGCATCTCATCTCCCAGACCAGAGATTCCAAACCAGATCGAAAAGCCTCTCTGTTACCAACAGATCGATTACCTTCTGTCGTCGATGGGTCAGCAGCGGAGACAACCAAAATCTGAAGATATTGGAGGAATAGATCTCAATTTTTTCTTCCTGCGAAAAAGAGGATCCGGTGGCGAGTGGTTGAAGATGCATATTTAGAGGCACTACCAGAATGTCTGACAGAAATTGAATTAGAATACGAAGATGAAGGAAAACAGGAGGACCAGATAACCATCCGCACGAGAGAATACTCCACACTGTGAAGTATAGACCCTCCTCTGAGTCCCTTGAGTTCGCAATGCTCCATTCGGTACGTGCGTACCAATACGCGGCTCAGCTGAAACTGTCAGTGTCAACGCTTCGACTCCTGACGTCATGATCATATGGAACGATAGTCGGTTCTCTGTGCTTTCATTATTCGGCATTGGGGTCTCAGTTGGCTGCCGATCTCAACGCAACGAGCACGAATTCTCAGTAAGTATTCCGATTGCTAACATTCGTTTGGACGATCTTCTCGAACTTCCACTTACAAATGTACATGGTTAGTAATTCGCTTGAACTTCGCTCCGCAAGCGCAAGCGTTGCCGGTTTCTGACAGTTGCTGATCTCTTCTATGGCTATGAGTATGCCCATGTTCATTTTTATATGATTCACAGCAGGACAAGCATGCAGCAGCGATGCATCTCACACTAGACTGCAAAGGAAGACACTAGAGAGTGGATCGACTCAGAAAAGAAGTTGACGCCCAATTGACGCCATCACTCGGTAACTATCCGGACCGACACCAGGTTGATCGGTAACAGTTTTCCAAAGACGACAACAATGCTTGGTACGCAACTTGCTTACTGATCAACTTTTTGAGGTCCTTATAACCATGAGGAACGAAGCCATTTCCCTCACCAACCATCCTACCAATGTCTCCCAGCCTCCACTCGTACAAGACTCCGGAGCAGGTCCCCGCTGCTGGTACCGCTGTGGAACCCCAGAGCAACGGGAACCCTGTCCCGGCGTTGTTCAAGCCTCTGACGATTAGAGGTGTTACCTTTCAAAACAGGATCTTTGTGAGTAGATCTTTATCTTTCACTGTGTGTAACGTTCTCTTTGCTGACTCGATGTTGTCAGTTGTCGCCATTATGCCAATATTCGGCGAACGATGGCTTTGTAACCCCCTGGCATCTGGCCCACCGCAAGTATCCAGTTTCGCCATATTCCCAGTCGAACCCCTTTCTTACTAACCTCCTGCTTATCAGTCGGTGGGATCTTCACTCGAGGACCTGGACTGTCCATCATCGAGGCTACCGGGGTTCAGTCTCAAGGACGCATCTCTCCTTGGGATGTCGGCCTCTGGTCTGACGATCACATCGCAGGGCTCGCTGAGATCACCCAGTTTGCTCATTCCCAGAACCAGAAGATCGGCATTCAGCTTGCTCATGCTGGACGCAAGGCCTCCACTCTCCCTCCATGGGCAACCTCTGTCCTTGCGGACAAGGATAACGAAGGATGGCCGGACGACGTCTGGGCGCCTTCTGCCATTCCCTTCCACAGCTCTTACCCCCAGCCAAAGGAACTGCCCAAGGAGGGGATCAAGAAGATCGTCGAGGATTGGGCTAGCGCCGCTAAACGTGCAATCAAAGCCGGATTCGATGTGATAGAGGTCCATAGCGCACATGGGTACTTGTTGCACGAGTTCTTGAGCCCGGTAAGCAACAAGCGAACCGACGAGTACGGTGGGAGCTTCGAGAACCGCACTCGTCTGCTTGTGGAAGTCGTCGATGCGGTCCGAGCTGCTATTCCTGAATCTACTCCTTTGTTCGTTCGGTGAGTGTGGTTTCCCGCCGTTTCGAAAATGTGACATGATGTACTGACTTTCTTCGGCTCGGCATTAGGGTATCGGCAACCGACTGGCTGGAGGAAGTCGCACCCAACGAGGCCTCCTGGACCTCAGAGGAGACCGTCAAGTTGGGGCAAGTCCTCGCAAGACACGGTGTCGACCTGCTCGACGTATCCTCTGGCGGCAACGATCCCCGCCAGAAGATTTCGGGCGGCCCAGGATACCAAGTTCGCTTCGCCGCAGCGGTCAAGAGCGCCGTCGGATCGAACCTGCTCGTCAGCGCTGTTGGCGGCTTGGCCGATGGCTCCCTCGCTCAAAAGGTTCTGGACGACGGCCACGCGGACGTCATCTTTGTCGGACGGATGTTCCAGAAAAACCCTGGCCAGGTGTGGGCCATGGCGGATCAGATTGGTGTAGAGATCGGAGCTGCTAAGCAGATTGGGTGGGGCTTCAAAGGAAGAGCTGCGAAAGCTCTTGGTGGAGCACCCAAAACTACTGGGAAGCTCTAAATCGAATCGTTTGTGAATAGAAGAGATCTATCGGATAGTGCAATCTGTAAAATTAATGTACTTGATATCAACGAATAGAGTCAATGCCTCATGATGCCGATGCCACCAACCTCCATTTCTTTCGGTTTCTCGCACACCAGTGTTGCCAATACCATAGGTACTTGGCGTGCCATTGGCTGACTGGAAGTGATAGAGGCCATCCCGTACCGTGTAATTCAAATTTAAATGCAGGTTCACAAAAATCTGCTGGGGTGTCGACGCCTAACGACATCGATTCAGAGGACACTGACAAGGAAGATGGAGTCGGGGACGCGTTGGTTGGATCACGCGTCAATGGCGGGTACATATAACCCTGCTCGGCCCTTCTCCCAAGCCAATACTTTGAATGTGCCCCAAATTCTCAATCAGAAACCTCGTTTACCTAGAACGAGCGATAAGCATATCCCGATCCTAGCAACTGACCCCCAAATTCCTGTCTGCCAAGACCTCTCCTCTCCGACAAGTTTAGGCTTATCCATGACGCCACACACAGAGCTTCTGCACCGGTTTGAAAGCTATTCTACATGATTGCGAAAATCCTAATATACATGATAGATACAACATAAATATATCACGAAAAGTCCCATTGCGCTACTCCTTTTCCTCCTCCTCTATCGAATCCGTATTTGGCCCAAATTCCACTTTAATCAAATCCCAAACCTCCGAATTCCAGGGAGACATAACCAAAGACGCGCCCCCAAACTTGACCAAGAGTTCGTCGATAAACGAAATGAAAGCATAAAAAGGTTCATAATCGCTCGAGGACTTCATATCGTCGATCTCAGAGTCCGCTCGGATCGTCCAATAAATCGAGCAGAGGCCGTTTGAGAAATCTCTGATTGCCCGGGCCTTGTCGTCAAGTGGTGTATCTGGGCAGTCAATGAGCCTTGAGAGCCATTGTTCAGCTTCTTTGAGGAGGTCGTAGTATGCTAGTCGTTTTCCGGGTCCCTGAGGTTCACCGTCGCCGAGGTATTCGTGTTGGCGTAGTTTGTCAAAGGTGCCCCAGAAGCTGGAGATGTCGGAGGAATAGATGTCGAGTTTGTCTTCCTGCAAGAAGGAGGAGGTAGTGGCGAGTAGTTGGAGATGCATATCTAATAACGACCAAACTGTCAGATGCCGCCACTGGATAGAAAACAGGAGACGGACTCACCATCCGGTAGAGGCGGGCCGTCTTTCAGCGGAACCACAATACTCAACACTTCAAGGGCAAGCGACGTATAATTCTCCTCCAAATCCCTCGAATTCGCAATCCTCACACAATGCTCCATACACCTCCTCAAGAAACACGGATCCTTCTTGGAATGAATCAACGAATAACTCATCGCCACCAAATCCCTCGCCAACTGCTTCTCCTTGAGCGTCGAATGCGCATTCATCGCGTGTGCCCCAGGCGTCCCGCCGTTCGCCGTCGACATGAAATTCCACCTCCATTTATCCGAAACCTCCATCTGCGGTCCGCGTCCCACCATTTCCAGCGAAGGTACAAGCAGTCCGACGAGGGGGATGATGGGATTCCAAGTGTCCCTGATTATCTTTGAAACGCAGCGCGCGGCCACCTCCTCGTCCAGACTCTCCAAACAATGGAATACGTGGAAGGTGCTATCCAGGTTCCGCGAGTAGGTCTTCCCAAACCAGCCCATCCCGCGCTCCATATATTGGCCGTATTTCTGCCATTCTAGGTCGTAGTTGACCCAGTTGGCATCCGAGTCCCAGGATGTACCGATGTTATTGGAATTTAGGATATGTTCTGCTGTGACGCCATTGAAGATCCAGAGTTTGAGGCGGCTGTATAGAGAGACGATGGATATCCCGAGGAGGTGGAAGGCTCTTGATTGGGGCGATTTGAACGCGCACTGGCTTTGAAGCTCCTCTGTTGGGTTCTTGCCGAGGAGCCTCGAAAAATGTAAACAGTGTTGTAGGAAAGGGAGGACGGTCGTAAACCCCAGAAGGATCATGGCGATCCCAACGAGAGTGGTGATGACAGAGGCGAGGAGGTGATTGAGCGACCATAGCAAATCCAGTAGCCCCGCAAAGAAGATGAGCAGGGCCGATTGGAGGAGGAGGGGTAGGAATGAGAGGAATTTTGGGACGTGCCAATTTAGAAGGCCTTCATAGCGCATTTGGCGCACGGGAAAAGCTTCTTTCGGCGTGAGGCCCTCGTACCGCTGATATTCTCGAAGCCATTGCTTGCAGAGAATACCAACGAGGACGGCGGTGAGGGAGAGCGTGAGGCTCGTGAACCAGAAAATGTTCACGCGTAGTTCGGATGGAGTGAGAGAGGGAGGGAAGTCGGGGTCGAGGCCGAGTGGTGGACTCTCTGCGTTGGCAGACGCGTTAAGCTGAGCTGATATGAGAGCTAATAGCCGCACAGTCGCTTCTTCTGGGTCCGATCGAAGCCAACGATACGATTCGACGGTGAATGCGGTCACGGCTGCTGAGAAGAGACCGGCCTAGGTTGGGTGTCATCCAAGAGTTCTAACGCAGAAGCTCAGAGCTCAAGGTTAAAGGTAAACTCACAAATACTAGCAGGGTATCAATCTCCTCTCTCCACCCACGACACATCTCGTCGTCAAACTTCTGCACTTGGTTGAAACACTCTTCCCAAGGATCGCCTTTTCGCGGTATCGAATAGTGACATGGATCGCCAGACTGCCATTTCTTCGACCCATCCCGGAGGATCTGTTTGCAAGAGGTTCAAAATTTTGTAAGCACCCGACTACACACAATATGGTCGCGAACTAAACGTACCTCATCCTGAGATATAGGCTCATGCGGCTCCAACTTGACATTCTGCACCAACTCTGGTATATCAATCACGAAATCCACGCTTGGACGCTCGTATCTTCTGGATGTAGTAGCCCGAGACGCTCTTGAACGGGTGCCAAATTCCCTCTGCTGGTCGGCCCCAGCACCCCCTTCGGATTGCGCGTGCAAAGATGAGATGACGGAATTGCCATCGTGCTGACCAGCCCTCGCGCGCTTCAAGAACTTTGGCATGGCGCTCCCTGGGGAAAGGGAAAGGATGCGGCAGGGGTGGGTACCTTCTCGTAAACCCTGCGCATCGTGAGCGCGGGTTTTGAGGCAAGCACAGCCTGAGCGTAGATGGCAGTTGTTAGCTAAAGAGAGAAGAAGCGAATGCTGTTCTTTGTACTAGCGGCGTGTCATATGAGCTCTGTTCAGTCGGTGCCTCACGAATTTCAGCAAGTAGGGAGTGGTGGTGGTCTAGGTTTAGGAAGAAGAGACTGGGCCGCGAAGGTTGCCGGCACCCCGGCTGCGTCGGAAAGGGTACAAAAGCCAAATAAAAAGCCATTCATCATGGTACAAGGTAAGAATATGCAACTATCTAAGGTATACACGGGGGCTGCGCAGCAAGAGGAGGACAAGGGTGAACGCATAGAATAGTAGGTAGGTAGCCCAAAGTAGAAGTTGGTGACAAAAGCGTCAGTGCGTATCCTGAAGAGATAGTCTTTTGGCGGACATGGCTGTGACCATATCCGTTCTCCACGCGACCCGAAAGCGATGAATGAGAGGAAAAGAAAGAATCCCTTTTAAGCAGCCTTTCCATCCATACCCGTCTCCACCAGACCTCCCACCCACTTTTCGAAGGCTTCCTGATTCATCACGCCCTTGTCGTCAAAGAACTTGGTGTACTGTGCGGCACCCTTTGTCCGCCCACGGCTGAGGAGGGTCTTTCCCCCNGTTTGTCGAACGAACGTAATGCAAAGCCACCGAGTAAGAAGGAGATGATGATGACTTTGATACGGGGGTGGTGGATGAAGAGAGGGTGATGCGTTCTGTAATTATCTATGGGCGTTGATGATGATGATGGTCAGCCAGCTGGCCAACAAGACGTCGTCGAGGCAAGGAGGAGAACTCACCCGTTTCGAGAACGTTTTGCGCTTCCCAACGAATATGGTATCACCTTCAATGAAGTAGGCATAGAGTGTCGAGATGGTCGTTAGGAGAATGTACCTAGGGTATTTGGCAATGAGCCTTCGCCGGGTGATAGGGGCAGGGGTAGAGTAGAGTAGGGCAAGAAAGAGTACTCACACAATGAGACCAAGCGTCACCACAGGCTTCGACTTTTCAAAGTCGACTTTATATCCATAGAATGCCGTACCAGCGGCGACGAAAACGCTCAGCCATCCCAAAGCCAATCTGACGTCGGTGTGCAGGTATATTTGCTTGAACAGCTCTGGCCGTGATAGGAACTACAAGGGTCGACAGAAGATATCAGCGAACGAAGCTCGTCATAGCCTGGACCGAGCTATTCAAGATGACAGACGAGTGGGGACGACCGCGCTCATGAGCATCGACATCCCTCACACGACCTAATCGTCAAATCCCAAAGGCCTTCCGTCCAGGCGGCAGACACTAAAGACGAATGGACGTACCCGCTTCACAGCATCATCACAAGCATTCTTCAACTCCGTCAGATTCGCATTATTCACTTTCACCTCCTCTCTGTCCGATGCAGGAATTGTGACTGCCAAAGGTCCCAATGGTCGGTCCGCGGGATCAGGACTCGGCGAACGAGCCTTTTCGCTTGAAGTCGAGGGTACTGCTGCTTTTGTACGTGCCATATTTTCACGGGTACACTCTCGTCCACTGTAATATAAATACGAGAACGTTAAGCACAATGCCACAGAGACTCGAGTGCGCCAAGCCAACCAGGCCCAGCGCCTGGACACTCACGTTGATTCGTCCGGGCGGATAGGGAGAGATTATGGAGGAACTCTGGTTAATAGAGGGCACAGGCCAGGGTCATACGGTATTTAGAGGGAGAGAGAAAGGAATGGATGGTATGGACGTAATGATGAGAGCGCGAACTCATCATCCTGTGCCACGACGTGTCGACTCGTGGTTATCTCAGGGGCACGTGGCCAGCCATTTCGCGTCCCATCATCTCCGAGTCCATCTTCCACCATTCTGTCGTGGAGGAGATATGTTTTCTGACGTCCACTGACTCGGGAGTATGTCATTCTCGGTCCTGGAGCACCGTATCACATTCCCTGACCTGGGAGTCTTTCCTAAAGCTGAAGCTCCAAAGAGCTCCAATGGCTATCATAGCAGGTGTCGGGCACTCTTTTCATTCTTATAGCCGATTCTCCAGTCAACACGTTTTCAGAAATTCACCGTATCTGTGATTTGCGTGCCTAGGACGGAAAGAACCTGAGCGCTCCGCTGATATTGCAGGAGGAGGTTGTTTCCTTGGATAAACGGTGCGTAGCCACTCTTGTTATATCTTCCTCGACATACTGATGCTTTCTAGACGAGGGAATCGCCCCTCCGGTAGATTCTAAACAGCCGTGGGCCGTAGTCGCACCCTTACTCTTCTTGAGGAACGTGTCCAAGCCGAAAATATTATCATGTCACCGGCTTCATTCGCCCGAAGACCTCGACGAGCCTTGGACGAGCCTCAAGGTCATGTCAAAATCAAGAATGCAATGCCAGTACCCTGGCTCTTACAGGGCTGCCAATGCCGGGTCGGTACCTCCTCTTCGCCTATCGAGTATTATTAACGCACCCACAGGTGCTCTCAGATAAGAGTCGGCTATGCTTCAAACGTGAGGTCGCGGCGAAATTCTTACGAAATTATTGCAGGCAAGAAGGTTAGAAGACCAGGCAGAATCGGTCGGCTACCTTAGAAGATAAGATGCCGGAAATTCTGTCTATTCCCGCCTCCTTACCAATTGTTGAGCCCTATTTTCGACAACCGGCCACTGAGCAGCCAGATTGGCTTCGTACTAGACGTCAACTTGTACGCCCAACGCGAGAAAGCACCATCTCCGTGTTCCAATCCTCCTCCCGCGATCCGACTCTCAGGTTCTCTAACTGCCTTTCGTTTAGCGAAAGCGTGTCGCACCCGGGTCTGCTACGAGACTCTCTCGACGCCGGTGTCGATGGGCCAGCTCTCTGAAGCTGGGTTCAACATGCACATCTGAGTCATTGAGCCCGAATCCTTGGTCCGGAGGACGACAAAATTGGCGAATGGGTTCTCGGATACAATGCCTGGTCGTTCATTCTTCCAACAATTCCGTCCTTCTTATCCAGACATCTACTGCGGTGCGGGCCTCGTTCGCAGTTGTCCTTTCACCCTATTTCTAACAAAGAGTCGCGGCACCGATCGAGTTGTTGTCGGATTCGATGTATGTATGCGACGCATTAGGCGGCTATCATGTAATGTAATCAAAGTTGGATTTCAGGAATCGAGAAAGCTTGGACGCATATGACACAAAGTACTGTACAGGCAGAGGCGGAAGACACGCATGGGGCACTTACACAGAAGACATGCATAATCACAGCGGAAAGCATCGAGCTACAGAAACACAGACAGAACATCAGTAGAAAAAGACTCGAGTTCAGGCAGACACTATCCATATACTCGAAAAGCAAGCACATCGATCCACAGAACAAAGTAAATAAGAGAAGAAAATAGAATCGAGAGAATAGCGAAAAATGTGAAAATCCAAAAGCAAAAGGTAAATTGGGTGGCGAAAAAGACGGATTGGGCTGCACAATCGGAAGTGAACGGAACTGCTGCTTGTTCCAATGGCGCCGAGTCCAGCAATCGAGCGATATCTAAGTGACCATACCACTCTGCCAGCGAGAGGGCCGTGTCCCCGGTCGAGTTGAAATCGCTGTGGACATTGGTGACCTTTGGAGAAGCAAGCAAAATTTGGACGACGTTGTAGTGGCCATCGCTGGCGGCAAGCATCAAGGCCGTGTTGCCTCGCTTGTCTCGGTGGTCGACTGAAACGCTTGGTGCAGAGAGGAAGAGTTGAACGAGTGAGTCGTGACCGAAATATGACGCCCATTGAAGTGGAGTTCTACCGAACTTGCAATCCTGTGCGTTGGGATAATCGCGCCAGTTGGTGAAGGGAAGAAGGCTGTGTACGGTGTCTTCGTCTCCACTCCGGGAAGCACAAACGAGGAGATTGCATCCACATGCTGCGAAGACATTGGGGTCCATTTCGTGGCCTCGGGGATAGGAGAGAAGTTGGTAAACCATCTCGAATTTCATTCGATGTGCCGCCGCAACGAGGGCGTTGTATCCATGATTAGGGCACCGAACATCGACGGTAGTCTCCTTTCGACGAAGGAGCGTGTCAACGATTGCCCATTTGCCCAGAGAACACGCCCAGATAAGCGCCGTGCAGCCGCAATTTCCAGGCGCGTTCACGTCGAGGTCGGCTCGATGCAAAAGGAGTTCCAGAATTTCTGACGGCCCAAACCTGGTGCAGTACACAAAGATTGTGTCACCCGATCCTTCAGGTTTGGCAGTTTCGCTCACGCCTCCATACCGCTTGCGAGGCTGCTGACGGAGGGGATCATGGGCGTTACAGGTTGCGTATGGCCTGCTGATCCTATCCGTCTTCTTATCTAGGCAACCGTCGGATATGCGAGTTGATGACCGTGCACCCACTATTTCTGTGGATCCTCCGCCCTTCAGTAGACGGCATTCTCCAAAAGGACCGAGGGTGGATGCCCATGTTGTCCTTTCGGGGAATGGGACACTTTCCTTGGGCCTGACCCACTCGGGTATTTGAATCGCACATTGCATTCGAGAATTGACATCGATCTTGGGGTGATTAAGGAGCAGCATGACAACAGCTACGGCACCATCCTGGACTGCAATAGACAGCGGGGAAGGTTTCCCTGCATTCACATTCACCTTCGGGTGAGAAAGAAGGAGGCTGATGTTGCCGAAAGCCCAGTAAACATGATGGAAGGTCGCACAAGCTCCTCCGAGTGCAGTGTATCCATCAGTTTCCTGGTTGAGGTCGACGTCGGGGTGTCCAACCAGTAACCAAAGCGCATGACTTTGCTTGGAAACGGACGCCTGAGCCAAAGGAGGCGGATTGCCAGAATTAGGGTCAATCGAAGGAAGGGAGAGGAGGAAAGCCACAATCTCCGTGGATCCTTGGAACGCTGCAGCCGAAAGTGCGGAGCGCCCATTGGGTTCGAGGAAATTGGCATTGATCATTTTGCATCTCGACAGGATCGTTTTGATATCGTTGAGTTTCTCTTCCTCAAAATCTCTGGGAGTAGCAGCCGAAACAAGTGCCCTGCTACCAAATGGTTCTTCAAGGACAGCCGGATGGGAAAGAAAACTGTCCGTGGGGTTGAACCTTGGTCGAAGTGATGAAGACTCGAGATGCAGCATGAACGGGGTTTTCCCATCTATGTTGAGTGCATTCACATTGATTCTAGGCGATGCTAGAAGCAATGGAACAGCATCTTTCTGTTGCAATGCAGCGACATGCAATGGTGTTGGGAGCTGACGATGATTATTATTGAACATCCGTTTGGGCTGCAGTGTGTCGGCACATTGGCAGCCCGTATGATTGATTGTGAGACCAATGTTGACATCGATGTCGGAACATTGAAGTAGTAGTTGGATAATGTCCAAATTTGGCCTGTCACTGAAACACGCCAACCACAGTGCAGTTGGGCGGCATTCATAGCTTTCAGCCTGAAGGTTGATATCGAGCTCCTCGCCGCGGCTATGCAGCAATAGCTCGACAATGCCTGTGTGACCTTGGTAGCATGCATGCATGAGCGGTGTTGGGCTACCCATGTTCACATTAACATCGGGTCTGGACACAAGGAGTTCCGCTATTCGTCCATGACCATGATGTGCCGCCATAGACAAGGCACTCCGGCCTTTGCAATCTACTGCGTTGACATCAAGGCCTTCTGTTGCTAATAGCTTCCGTACCAACGCCTCCTGCCCTTCCAAACATGCTTGAACCAATGCTGGAGGTTCACCCAGATTAATATTCACATCTGGCCTTGACAACAGGAGGTTGACAATCTCCCAGCATTCCGCCTCCATGGCACAGGTAAGAGGTACTCGCCCCTTTGAGTCTAGTACGTTGATGTCGATGTCCGTATGACAGAGTAACTGCCTGGCGATTGGTAATCGGCTCTCGGGTGATAATAATTTATTGTAGCGGTATATCGTTTCGTTTTCGACGGCCCGAATCAATGGAGGGATGGAACCTTTATTGACAAGGATGTCCTGTCGAGCGAGGAAAATGTCCACAATGTTTGAATGGCCCTTCATCACCGCAGCAGAGAGAGCCGTGCATCCCGTTGAGTCTTCTGCATTGACGTCGACATGCTCGAACAGCATTTCGACAGTTGATGCGTATCCTTCCTTTGCCGCTTTGACCAGTGCTTCCACCGTTGGGCGTATTTTCGTCTTCAAGATGATTTCAGTTGCCACATCTTGAAGACCAAGGCTTGAGGTGATCTGGAGGAAGTGTTGAACGTCGTCCTCATCCGCATCTCTGAGAATCGTTTCTCGTGCTAAAACTAGCTCTGAACAAGAATTGAACCATTCTCGGCACAGGAAAGTCCAAACAGAAACCACTATCTGGTCTGCGGCAATTGACAAGGCTGTTCCCGATGTGTTGCAGCGAGCGTGTAGGTTGATATGAGAATGGGAGATAAGCTCGGAGATGACCCTGCTGCGACTATGGTAAGTGGATGCGATCAGAGGTGTGCACCCACAACGAGGTCCTAGATTGACGTCGATGTCGGGGTGAGACATCAGGAGCTTAACCATGGTGACACTGGCGCCGTATCCAAACCCATAGTCAAGCTCACTGCTGGCTTGCATGAGAGCCGTATATCCTGTCCACGGGTTCTGTGCATTTATGTTGCAATTTGGAATCAGCAAGATTTGGCTGACCATCGCCTCGTCGTTATTTAGTGCCGCCCAAGCGAGTGGAGTGAGTCCTGTATCGCAGTTGGTCACATTCACGTCAATGCCTGGTCTGGATAGTAGCAGTTGGATTGTGGCCTTTTCATTTTGCCCAACAGCACACGCCAACGCAGTGCAACCGCAGGTAGCTCTGGCATTTAATCCTTGTCCATCGCTTGGGGTGCAGGACAGGAGAAAATCCAACATTGATACCTGCCCGAAACCTGCTGCCAACATAATAGGTGTTTTTCCCTCTGCTGCGCGGTGCATCGGAGAGAGTGCAGGCCATTTTTTCATGATAGCCTCTGCTGTATCGATATGTCCGCCTATGGCAGCCATGTGGAGGAACGTGAAGTGGTTTCGTGAGGTGACTGTGCAATCCTGGACATGATTTAATAGATAGTCTTTGAGGCCGATCAGTGAAGCTAGGTGCCCCGGACCAAGGTACTTTTCCGCAGATATCCATCTGTTCGACCACGAATACCACCTAATTGAACGGAACAACGGCGGTGGCCATTCATAGATGGGAGGTTGGAGGAGGAGAAATTCTTGGACGTGATGCGGTAAACCCGATTCCTTGCAAGCAAGGCGCGCATGGTGGTACCAGGTTCCTCGGGCATAATGGTACAAGGGCCCGGGGAAGGGTGTGGAGAGGAAAGAGTCGTAGACAACGCAAAGGGACGATAATGTCGAATGCGGGTTTGAGTCTAGCCAGGGTGGGCATCGCGCCTTTAAGAAAAGGCTTGCCGTGTAATCTATTATTACCGTTTGTCAAACAGATGATCCAGATGTCGGTGACGAATAAAACATACGAATGAGTCTAACATTTTGGCGATCTTCATATTCATATTCAGACATTGATCCTTGCGGCCCTTGCGCAGATGTGTCTAGCGTAACAAGGCCGCAGCACACGTCGAGGAGTAATTCTATTGGGGACATACGATTCGTGTCAAAAGTCTTGGAATCGAGTTCGATAGCGACGGCCTCCTGTAGCGCTCCGATAGAAATGGGATGCAAGGCATAGGTCACCCACAGGAGCACTCGTTTTGCTAAGGCAGTTTTCTCTTCCCCCTGAGCTTCGATGCGTTCCAGCGTGTGGTCATATAGCTCGTTCAACCCAATGGGGAGGGTATCTAGCTTCTTCATCAACGACTGGACACTGATACAACTTTTCAGCGCTTCGATTTGTAGACTTGCGATCAAAAACCTAGAAGTTGACGAATCATTGGTCACACTAAAGCAAAAAAGAGTGAGCTGCTCGGCTTACATTCCACCGGACTTTCGCTTGATAGCGGTACACAGCTCTTCCTTGGCTACATCCTTGCCCAGTAGGACTGCATGAAGGCCGGGGATATCAACGATCCTCTTCTCGACAAATCGTTCTATGTCTTCATTCCGGGCCTCAATATCAACATAGACAGCGCATGGGAACAGACGTTGGAGCGATTCCAGGGGACGGGACATAATGAGGGTGTGTGTGTTGGAAGGAAGGGAGTTTATGAAATCGAGCAGTGGTTTCCTGGCGTCTTCATCTGCTTCGTCCAATCCATCGAGTACAATGAAGACACAATCGAACTTCTGGACAACGACTGACATGAGTCGGTGCAGTTCGGCATCCGATGGGCGGGAGTTATCCCTTTCGTGAATCCGGAAACTCTTGCGAAGGTGCTCGAGGGTAGATCGGTCGCGACGCAATAACTGCTGAATCCATGAAGCAAAGATTTCGGAAGGAGAGTACTTCTCCGTGTAACGGCAGAAGGCAAAGATAACGGGGGCTTGGCAAGCAACATCGTCCATTTGAAGATGCTGAATGACGATAGACCTAAGAAATTGATGGATTGGAGGGGTGAGGAAACAAAACAAACGGAGCAATACATACGAGAGCGTAGTTTTTCCTGCGCCAGCTGAGTATGGATATCGTCAGCATTGCAGTTCAGAATGGTGGAATGCTAACTCACGTTTTCCTGTACCCCACAGAATCTTGAAACCACCTTGCTTCCAGTGACCAAACTCTTCGCTCTCAATGAACCACATTCCAGTTCCTTCCGTTGCTTTGGAATGCAATCCTGAGAAGATCGAGCCAAAGCTGACGTTCGTCAACCACATGCAAATCCGTTCAATTAGCTTGTCCTCTGCTTCAAGTCAGCGCTCAAGTGTCGTCGCAACCAAACCGGCATTCACCTGTTTCTTTCTCATCACCAGGAGCCGCAGAGATGTTGTAGTTGTGCACGTCGGACGAGAAGTTTGCGGTTCCTACTTGGAAATGATGTGAATTTTCGAACCCGTGCTGGCTTATCCGCCCTGGAAGCTCAGTTCCGTCAGCTCCAAGAAGATGGTGGTGGGCGGTCTTCCTCACTATCGATATCGCTGCTGCAGGAGTCATCCATGGCGCTGATGGTAGGAAAGACGAACTGGAAGAGAGGTGGAATGCACCCCAATCTACCCATTAGTGCAAGGAATGATGCCACGCACAGCACAATGTCGTAAGTACCGCGCCCGCTACGACCACTCTAAGCCCTTCGCAGACCCCGAATGTTAATCGACATCAGCCGAATCACTGTCGGGCTCAAGGAGACGCCAGAAGAACCTTTAGACGCATGAAACACACAAAAAGAGCCACGAACTGGGAGTTGAAGGCTGAAGCCACGTTGACCGAGAGATTGACTGCGTCTCTCGCTGAGACATGAAACGGTTGCCAGTTTCGTGAACCTGGATCTCGCGAGCGCGGGTGAATAAAAATCACCGTACCTGCGCTATGTTTGCATTCTCACTAGGTAAAGACACGCGAGGGATGATCGATTCAAAACGACTGTGATGTTGGCAAAAAGTACGTATGCACACTCTTCAATCAATGAGACACTTGCGCTTGAAGTGTGAGTGCATAGATGGTGAACCAAGCAAACCCTTGGACACGGTCGTTCCTAGAAATTAGAGGAATGGCAGTTGAGTTAAATGGGACGTCCATAGAGTAGGGAGGACGCACTGTTGGCTTTGGTAAATCACTCTTCTCGAGTCTTGAGGTAGTTCATTTCGCCAATAATCTCCTTTAGCTGGCCTTCAATTTGCGCGTTTCGGTTTCGAGGCGAGAAAGGGATTCTTGGTTGGCGATAGCCCTGTTGAAGGATATAAGTCCAAGGAACCGGGAATGAGGACTGACCGTCCGCAAACGCACTTGTAATCCACAGCGTCAGCACCAGTGTCGACGTCCAAGTCCACGATACGAGAAAGGTTCGAAGTTTGGTCTGAGCTCACATCTACAAGCAACCAAACCAAAACCAAAACCGTTAGCATGGGTGCACCAACATATATGAGGCCAGAGGAACATACATCCTTCAACATAATTCTTCAAACACACCCAACCTCACCCTCTACACGAGTCTCGCTGTCACAATCACGAGCTGCTTCTCGTGCCCTGAATTCCAAATGCATTGATAGCGGGACGCCAGCATGGACATTATGATAGCTAAGGTTTCCGTTGGCGAGCATAGACCGAGCAGTGAGAGGGCGAGGAGAGAGGTTACGAGAACGTTTTGCGCTTCCCAAAGAATATGATATTGCCTTCAATGAAGTAGGAATAGTATCGGGATGGCCGTTAGGAGAGTGCACCTGGGCTATTGGACAATGAGTCTTCGCCGGGTGATAGGGGGAGAGGTAGAGTAGAGAAGCACTCACTCACCGGGACCAAGTGTCACCACAAATTTTTCAAAATCGACGTTATATCCATAGAATGCTGCACCAGCGGCGACGAGAACGCTCAACCATCCCGAAGCCAATCTGACCTCGGTGTGCAGGTATATTCGCTTGAACAGCTCTGGCAGTGATAGGAGCCACAAGGTTGAACAGAGGATATGTGAACGAGGCTCGTCATGACCTGGATCGGGCCATTCAAGGTGATGGACGGGTGGGGATGGTCGCGCTCATGGGCATCCCTCACCGGACCTAATCATCAAATCCCAAAGGCCTTTCGTCCAGACAGCAGATACCAAAGACGAATGGACGTACCCGCTTCGCAGCATCATCGCAAACATTCTTCAGCTCGACACTTTCACCTCCTCTCTGTCCGATGCAGGAGCTGTGGCTGCCAGAGGTCCCAACGGCCGTCCGAGGACTCGGCGAACGAGTGTTTTGAAGTTTTTCGCTTGAAGTTGAGCAGACCGCACACTCAAGTTGAATGCGGCGTTCGTTCGGGCGTATAGGGAGAGATCACTGAGAGAAAGCAATTGATGGACGAAACGATGAGCGCGAACTCGACTCGTTATTCCAGGCACGTGGCCAGCTATTTTGTGTCTCATCTCCAAGTCCATCTTCCTCTGACGTCCGCCGACTCGGGAATATGTTACTCTCGGTCCTGGGGCACCGTATCACATTCCCTGACCGGGAAGTCTTTCCTAACGCTACTATCGTGGCACGCATCGGGCACTCTTTCCGTCTTTATAGCCGATTCTCCGGTCAACACGTTTTCAGAAGTTCACCAGTGATTTGCGTGCCTAGGATGGAAAGAACCTTAACGCTCCGCTGATACCGCAGGAGGTTGTGCTCCTTGGATAAACGGTACGTAGCCACTCTTGTTATATGTTCCTCGATATACCAATGCTTCTCCAGGTGAGGGAGTCGCCGCTCCGGTGGATTCTAAATAGCCGTGGGCTGCAGTGGTACCCTTACGCTTCTTGAGGAACGCGTCCGAGCCGAAAATATTGTTATGTCGCCGGCTTCATTCGCCCGGAGACCTCGACGAGCCTCAGGAACATGTCACAATCAAGAATGCAATGCCAGTACCCTGGCTCTTACAGGGCTGCCAATGCCAGGTCGGTGCCATCTCTTCGCCTATCGAGTGTTATTAGCGCACCCACAGGCGCTCTCAGATAAGAGTTGGCTAGGCTTCAAACATCAGGTCGTGGTGAAAGTCTTACGAATTTATCGCAAACACGAGGCTTTCAAGCAAGACAGCATCTCACCTTGAAGCAACTATCTTAGAATAAGATCCCAGAAATTCCGCCTACCGCTGCCTCCTATTCAGTTATTCAGCCCTCATTTTGATGCACTCCCGAACCGGCCACCGAGCACCCACACCGACCTCAGATTGGCTTCGACCGTATCGGTATCGGACTCTATCGAGAAGTATCCCGTCGCAGTATCCCTCATCCACTTCACTCAAATGCACCCAACGCGAGAAACCCTCTTCCAGTTGCAATTGGTGTTCTGATCGTTCTTTCGCAATATGACTCTCGAGTTTCCTGCCGAAACAGTCATATATATAACAAAGGCGGGTATGTAGCTTCTCGTGTTCTGAGGCAGAATCTCTTGGCACTAGGGTCGACGAATCCATCCACTGACCGGCTCTCAAGTCTTCGACAAGCACATCTGGGTCACCGAACCTGAATCCACGATCCGCTAGAATATTTGTGGATAGGTATTCAAACGCAGCTCCGGGGTTTTCTTCAAGAACAAGGTCTCTGTTTCCATAGCTTTCACTCTTGGCCATTTCCACAACGCCGCTTTCACCTGCCATTATCATGATCGGCAGATCCTCCGACACACTGCGCATTTGGTATTGCCTATTGTCGTGCAGACCTGGTTCGCAATCGCCCTTTCACCCCATTTCTAACAAAGAGTCGCGGGCATCAACCGAGCTGTCGCTGAATTCAGTTTGGTATGCAGGCAACGCACAAGCCCTATCTCAGCCACATATCCTCGGAAAGGAGTAATTGCTAGGTCGACGAGAGCTGGAGCTTTAAATGGCATGTCAGTGTCTAAATACAGTAACAAAGTAAGACCTTGCACAGATCAATAGTTGCAGAAGACGGTGGAGATAACCCAGTTCGGGGTTCTGTCATGGCGGAATATTTACTAGATATAAGATAAGTCGAAGCTGGATTTCAGGGACCGAGAAAACAGGCTGCATATGAAATGAATATTGTACAGGCAGAAGAGATACATACAGGGTACCAGAAGGGGCGTAGCGGAAGACGGCGAGCTACAGAAAAAACAAGACAGAACATCAATAAAAAATATTTGAGCTCAGATTTACATTATCCGTATACTCGAAACCCAAGCACATCGATTCGCAGTGCAAAGTAAATAAAAAAAAGAAAATAGGATCGAGAAAATAACGAAAAACATGGAAATCCAAAAGCAAGAGGAGAGCTTTGGGGTGGCGCAAAAGGCAGATTGGGCCGCACAATCGGAGGTGGATGGAGCTGGTGCCTGTTCCGACGGCACCGACTTGAGCGAACGAACAACATCTACGTGTCCATACCACTCTGCCAACGAGAGGGCTGTATCCCCGTTCGAGTTGTGTCCACTGTGGACGTTGGTGACTCTCGAAGAATCAAGCAGGATTTGTACAGCGGCGTGATGTCCACCGCTGGCTGCAAGCATCAACGCCGTGTTGCCTCGTTTGTCTCGGTGGTCGGCTGAAACCCTTGGTTCAGAGAGGAAGAGTTGAATGAGTGAGTCGTGACCGAAATATGACGCCCATTGAAGTGCGGTTCTACCAAACTTGCAATCCTGTGTGTTGGGATCATCGCGCCAGTTGGTGAAGAGAAGAAGGCTGTGTACGGTGTTTTCGTCTCCACTCCGGGAAGCACAAACGAGGAGATTGCATCCACATGCTGCGAAGACATTGGGGTCTATTTCGTGGCCCCGGGGATGGGAAAGAAGTTGGTGAACCATCTCGAATTTCATTCGATGTGCCGCCGCAACGAGGGCGTTGTATCCATGATCAGGGCAGCGGACATCGACGGTAGTCTCCTTTCGACTCAGGAGCGTGTCAACGATTGCCCATTTGCCCAGAGAACACGCCCAAATAAGCGCCGTGCAGCCGCAATTTCCGGGTGCGTTCACGTCGAGGTCGGCTCGATGCAAAAGAAGCTCCAGAATTTCTGACGGCCCAAACCTGGTGCAGTACACAAAAATCGTGTCACCCGATCCTTCAGGTTTGGCGGTTTGGATCACGTCTCCACACCAATTCTGAGGCTTCCGACGGAGGGGATCATGGGCGCAACAGGTTGCGTATGGCCTGCTGATCCTATCCGTCCTCTTATCCAGGCAGCCGTACGATATGCCAGTTGACGACCCCCATTTCAGCTTACCTACTTGTATTCCTGTAGGCTCCAGTAGACGGCATTCCTCGAAAGAATAGAGGCTAGATGCCCATGTTTCACCCCCAAGGAATCGGAGGTGCTGGCATTTGACCCACTCGGGTATTTGCACCGCACATTGCATTCGAGAGTTGACATCGATATTGGGATGTTCAAGGAGCAGCTTGACAATGCCTATACGGCTATCCTGGACTGCGATAGACAGCGGAGAAGGGTTTCCTGCGTTCACGTTCACGTTTGGCTAAGAAAGGAGGAGTTTGACACTATTGAGAGTAATACGATCATGATGGTGAGTCGCACAAGCTCCTCCGAGTGCAGTGTATCCATCGGTTTCCCGGTTGAGGTCGATGTTGGGGTGTTCAAGCAGTAACCGAAGCACCGAAGGGTTCCGCCGGCAAATGGAAGCTTGAGCCAAGGGGGGCGGATTGCCAGAATTAGGGTCGATCGAGGGAAGGGATAGGAGGAAAGCCACGATCTTCGTGGATCCTTGGAACGCCGCAGCCGAAAGTACAGAGCGCCCATTGGGTTCGAGGAAATTGACATCTATCATTCTGCTTCTCGACAAGATCGTTTTGATTTCGTTTAGTTTCTTTTCCTTGAGATCGCCGGTAGCAGCAGCTGAGATAAGTGCCCTGCTACCAAATGGTTCTTCAAGGACAGCCGGATGGGAAAGGAAACTGTCCGTGGGTCTCCGCCTCAGTACGAGTGGTGTGAATTCGAGATGCACCATGAATGGGGTTTTCCCATCCATGTTCAGCGCATTCACATTGATTCTAGGGGATGTTAGAAGCAATGGAACAGCATCTTCCTGCTGCAATGCGGCGACATGCAATGGTGTTGGGAGTTGACGATGATCCAACAGTCGTTTGGACGTCAGTGTTTTGGCGCATTTGCACGCTGCATGACCGATTGTGAGACCGATGTTGACATCGATGTCGGAACGTTGAAGTAGTAACTTGATAATGTCCGAATTTGGCCTGTCACTGAAACATGCAAACCACAGCGCAGTCGGACGGCATTCATAGCTTTCAGCACGAAGGTTGATATCGAGCTCATCGCCGTGGCTAGTCAGCAGTAGCTCGACAATGCCGGCGTGACCTTGGTGGCATGCATGCATGAGCGGTGTTGGGCTACCCACGTTCACGTTTACGTCGGGCCTGGACAGGAGAAGCTTCGCAATCTGTCTGTGACCAATATATGCAGCCATAGACAGAGCACTCCGGCCTGTGGCATCCACTGCGTTCATGTCAAGGCAATCTATTGCTAACAGCTTGCGTACTAAGGCCTCCCGCCCTTTCAAGCATGCTTGCACCAATGCTGGGGGTTCACCCTGATTAACATCCAAATCTGGCCTCGACAACAGGAGGTCGACAGTCTCCCAGCATTCCGCCTCCATGGCACAGGTAAGAGGTACTCGCCCTATCGAGTCAAACACATTGATGTCGATGTCCGTACGACGGAGTAACTGCCTGGCAATTGGTGTGTGTGTGTGCGGTAATCGGCTGTTGGTTGATGATAATGGGTTGAAGAGGATCGATAGATTGCCGGCTTCGCTTTCGATGGCCCGAATTAATGGAGGGATAGAACCTTTATTGACAAGGATGTCCGGTCGAGAAAGGAAAAGGTCCACAGTGCTTGAGCAGCCCTTCATCACCGCAGCAGAGAGAGCTGTGCACCCCGTCGAGTCCTCTGCATTGACGTCGACATGCTCCAACAGCATTTCGACAGCTGATGCGAATCCTGCCTTTGCCGCTTTGACCAGGGCTGCCGCCGTTGGGCGTATTTTCGTCTTCGAGATGAGTTCAGTTGCCATATCTTGAAAACCAAGGCATGAGGTGATCTGGAGGTAGTGGTGAATATCGTCCTCGTCTGCATTTCTGAGAATCGTTTCTCGTGCTAAAACTAGCTCTGAACAAGAATTGCACGATTCTCTGAAGGTCCAATCAGAAGCTATCTGGTCTGCGGCAATCGACAAGGCTGTTCCCGCCGTGTTGCAGCGAGCGTGTATGTTGATATGAGGATGGGAGATGAGCTTGGAGATGACCCCGCTACGATTCCGGTAGGTAGATACGATCAGAGGTGTGCACCCGCAACGAGGTCCGAGGTTGATGTCGATGTTGGGGTGGGACATCAGCAGCTCAACGACACTGGTGCCAGGCAGGTCAAGCTCACCGCTGGCTTGCATAAGGGCTGTGTATCCCGTCCATGGGTTCCGTGCATTTATGTTGAGATTTGGATGCAATAAGATTCGCCTGACCATTGCCTCGTCGCTATTGTGTGCAGCCCAGGCGAGTGGAGTGAGTCCTGTATCGCAATTGGTCACATTCACATCAATACCCGGTCTGGAGAGTAGTAGTTGGATAGTGGCCTTCTGATTTTGTCCAACAGCACACGCCAACGCAGTACAACCGCACGTAGCTCTGGCATTCAATCCTTGTCCATCGCTTGAGATACCGGACAGGAGAAATTCCAACATTGATTCCTGCCCAAAACCTGCTGCCAACATAATAGGTGTCTTGCCCTCTGCCGCACGGTCCATCGGAGAGAGTGCAGGCCATTTTTTNCATGATAGCCTCTGCTGTATCAATATGTCCACCTATGGCAGCCATGTGAAGGAACGTGAAGCGGTTTTGTGAGGTAACCGTACAATCCTGGACGTGATTTAACAGATACTCTCGGAGGCCGACCAGTGAAGCCAGGTGGCCCGAACTAAGGTGCATTTCCTCAGATATCCATTTGTTCGACCACGAACACGACCTAATTGAACGGTAAGGCTGCGGTGGCCATTCAGGAATGGGAGATTGGAGGAGAAATTCTTGTACGCGATGCGGTAAACCCGATTCCTTGCAAGCAAGACGTGCATGATGGTGCCAGGTTTGATAAGCATAATTGTACAAGGGTTTGGGGAAGGGTGTGGAAAGGAAAGAGTCGTAGACAACGCAAAAGGACGATAACGTCGAATGAGGGTTTGGGTCGAGCCAGGGGGGGNCGTCGTGCCTTTAAAAAAAAGGCTTGCCGTGTAATCTATCATTATCGTTTGTCAAACAGATGATCCAGATGTCGGTGACGAATGGGACATACGAATGAGTCTGACACCTTTTTGTTCTGGTCCACGTGCGTCAAGCGTAACAAGGCCGCAGCAAACGTCGAGGAGTAATTCTATCGGGGACATGCAATTCGCGTCAAAAGTCTCGGAATCGAGTTCGATAGCGACGGCCTCCTGTAATGCTCCGATCGACAAGGGATGCAAGGCATAGGTCACCCACAGGAGAACTCGTTTCGCTAAAAAAGACTTCTCCTGACCCTGAGCCTCGATGCGTTCCAGCGTGTGGTCATATAGCTCGTTTAGCCCAATCGGGAGCGTTTCTAGCTTCTTCATCAACGACTGGACACTGATACAGCTTTTCACCGCTTCAATTTGAAGACTTGCGATCAAAAACCTAGAAATGGAAGAGTTATTGGTCACACTATAGAAAGAAGAGAGATGGTCGGCTCACATTCCACCGGACTTTCGCTTGATAGCAGTACACAAGTCTTCCTTGGCTGCATCCTTGCCCAGTAGGACCGCATGAAGACTGGGGATATCAAGGATCCTCTTCTCGACAAATCGTTCTATGTCTTCATTCCGGGCTTCAATATCAACGTGGACGACGCATGGGAACAGACGTTGGAGCGATTCCAGGGGACGGGACATAATGAGGGTGTGTGTGTTGGAAGGGAGGGAGTTTATGAAGTCGAGCAGTGGTTTCCTGGCATCTTCCTCTGCTTCGTCTAATCCATCGAGTATAATGAAGACACGATCGAACTTCTGGACGACGGCTGACATGAGTTTGTGCAGTTCAGCATTCGATGGGCGGGAGCCATCCCTTTCGTGGATCCGGAAACTCTCGCAAACATGCTCGAGGGTAGATCGGTCGCGACGCAATAGCTGCTGAATCCATGAAGCAAAGATTTCGGAAGGAGAGTACTTCTCCGTGTAACGGCAGAAGGCAAAGATAACGGGAGCGTGGCAAGCAACATCGTCCTTTTGAAGGTGTTGGATGACGATAGACCTAAAATTTGATAGATTAGAGGAGTGATAAAACGAAACAAACGGAGGAATACATACGAGAGTGTGGTTTTTCCTGCGCCAGCTGAGTATGGATATCGTCAACATTACAGTTCAGGATCGTGGAATGCTAACTCACGTTTTCCCGTACCCCACAGAATCTTAAATCCACCTCGCTTCCAGCGACCAAACTCTTCGCTCTCGATGAGCCACATTCCAGTTCCTTCCGTCGCTTTGGAATGCGATCCCGAATAGATGGAACCAAAGCTGACGTTCGTCAACCACTCGCAAATCTGTTCAATTAGCTTGTCCTCTGCTTCAAGTCAGCGTTCAAGTGTTGTCGCAACCAAACCGGCATTCACCTGTTTCGTCTTCATCGCCAGGAGGTGCAGAGATGTTGTAGTTGTGCACGTCGGACGAGAAGTTTGCGGTTCCTACTTGAAAATGATGTGAATTTTCGAAGCCATGCTGGCTTATCCGCCCTGGAATTTCAAATCCGTGAGCTCCAAAAAGATGGTGTTGGGCGGTCTTCCTCACTATCGCTGCTGCAGGAGTCATCCATGGCGTTGATGGCAGGAAAGACGAACTGGAAGAGAGGTGCAATGCATCCCAATATACCCATTAGTACAAGGAATGATGCCACGCACAGCACAATTCAAATGTCGTCAGTACGTCGCCCGTTATACAAACCGACATCAGCCCGAATCACTGTCGGGCTCAAGGAGACGCCAGAAGAACCTTTGAGATGAATGAAACACAAGAGCCACGAACTGGGAGTTGAAGGCTGAAGCCACGTTGACCGAGAGATCGATTGCGCCTCCCTCTGACACACGAAAGGGTTGCCAGGTTTGTGAACCTGAATCTCGTGAGCGCCGGGCAATAAAAATCAAGGTACCTGCGCTCTGTTTGCATTCTCACTGGGTAAAGCTACGCGAGGGATGATTGATTCAAAAGCACTGTGATATTGGCAAAACGTACGTATGCACACTCTTACAATGAGATACTTGCGCTTGAAGTAGGCATGTGGGCGGAAGATTTGCCATGGACCCAGAGCGGTGAGTGCACAGATGGTAAACCAAGCAAACCCTGGGACACGGTAGTTCAATGAAACTAGAAGAACGGTAGTTGAGTTAGATGGGACGTCCATCGAGTAGGGAGGACGCACTGTTAGCTTCGGTAGATCACTTTTCTCGAGTCTTGAGTCGCCAACGATCTCCTTTAGCCGGCCTTCGATTTTGCGCGTTTCGGTTTCGAGGCCAGAAAGGGATCCTTGGTTGGCGATAGCCCTGTTGAAGGACATGAGTCCAAGAAGCTGAGAATGAGGACTGAGAATGAGGACTGTCCGCAAACGCGCTTGTAATTTTATAGCGTCAGCACCAACATCGACGTCTAAGTTCACGATACAAGAGAGCTTCTAAGTTTGGTCAGAGCTCACATCTACAAGCAACCAAACCAAAACGAAAACCATTAGCAACGATGTACCAACATATAGCAGGCTAAAGGACCCTTACATCCTTCAACATAATTCTTCAAGCGCACCCAACCTCACCCTTTGAATGAGTCGTGTTACTCGAGCTCGAGTCCATGATCTCAATACCCGTTCTCTGATTTTAAAGCTTTGAAAATGTTCGGTGTCACGATCGCGAGCTGCTTCTCATGCGCTGAACGCCAAATGCATTGATACCGACGCTGACATGGAAATTTTGATAGCTGAGGTTTCCGGTGGCGAGCATAGACCCAGCAGCGAGAGGGCAAAGAGAAAGGTTACGAGAATGTTTTGCGCTTCCCGAAGAGTATTAGAGTGTTATACCGCCTTCGAAGTAGGAATCGTGTCGAGATGGCCGTTAGGAGAGTGTACCTGGGCTATTCGACAATGAGCCTTCACCGGTGGATAGGGGCAGGGGTAGAGTAGGGCGAGAATGAGCACTCACACTATGAGACTAAGCGTTACTGCAGGCTGCGATCTTTCAAAATCGACTCTGTATCCATAGAATGCCGTACCAGCGGCGACGAAAACTCTCAACCATCCCGAAGCCAATGGGACGTCGGTGTGCAGATATATGTGCTTGAACAGCTCTGGCCGTGATAAGGGCTACAAAGGTGAAGAAAAGATATCAGTAAACGAGGCTCGTCATAGCCTGGATTGGGCTGTTCAGGCTGACAGACGAGTGGCGACGACCCATCCGCATAACCGTACACGACCTAACCATCGAATCTCAAAGGCCTTCCATCCAGGCGGCAGACAGACGAATGGACGTACCCGCTTCACGCCATTATTGCAAGCATTCCTCAACTCTGCACTTTCACCTCCTCTCTGTCCGATGCAGGAACTGTGGCTGCTAGAGGTCCCAACGGCCTGTCCGCGGGATCAGGACCCGGCGAACGAGCTTTTTCGCTTGAAGTTGAGCAGACCGCGACTGTACACTCACGTTGAATGCGGTGTTCGTTCAGGCGGATAGGGAGAGAATACTGAGGAGCTCTGGCTAATACCAGAGTTACTGTACAGGACAGACCAATTGATGGATGCAACAAGGATGCAATGATGAGAGCGCGACTCGGAGCGGGACCTCGACCCGTTATTTCAGGCACGTGGCCAACCAGTTCGGTCTCATCATCTCATGGAGGAGATTTATTGAGTCTTTCCTAAAGCCAAGGCTCCAACTTGAAAGAGCTACAGTGGCTATCATGGCAGGCGTCTAGTACTCTTTCCATCTTTATAGCCGACTCTCCAGTTCACCGTACCTGTGATCTGCGTGCCTAGGATGGAAACTTGAACGTGCCGCTGATATTGCAGGAGGAGGTCGCATTCCTTGGATCAATGATACGTAGCCACTTATTTTACATATGCTTTCCAACATACGAATGCTTCTCCAGGTGAGGGAATCGCCTCTCCGGTGGATTCTAAACAGCCATGGGCTGTAGTAGTACCCTTGTGCTTCGTGAAGAACGTGTCCGAGGCGGAAATACTGGCATGTCACCGGCTTCATTCGTCCGGAGACTTCGACGAGCCTCAGGGACATGTCAAAATTAAGAATGCAATGCCAGTACTTTGTCTCTTACAGTGGCTACCAAGTAGTACCAGGTCGGTGCCATCAGTGCTCTTCGCTTATTGAGCATTATTAACGCAACCACAGGCGCCATCAGATGAGACTCGGCTCGTCTCTAAGAATGAGGTCGCGATGAAGGCGCTACAAAATTATTGCAAGCAAGAAAGTCAGCATCCCACTTCTTGGACAATAAGATGCCGGAAATTCTGTCTAAGCCTGCCTCCTTCAAACCTAATTTCCGAGCCCTGGTTTCGACACATCCCTGAACCGGCCACTGACCAGACAGCCATACGTTCAACAAAGGCGGGTCACTTTTCCTGCTTCGAGACAGGATTTCTCGGTACCAGGATCGACGAATCTGCCGACCGGTTCTCGGGTCTCCAGCAGGCACATTTGAGCTACCGGCCCTAACTGCACGGTCCGCGAAAAGATTTAGGGAATAGGTATTCGAACGTAACCTCGGGTCTTCCCTCCGAAACAACAACTCTCTTTTACATCGCTTTCGTTTCCGAAGTAGCCTTCGACACCGCGCATTTCGTGGACGCGTATTGCGGTGCGGCCCTTATTCGCAATCGACCTTTCACCCCAGTTCCAAGAAAGAGGCGCGGCTTTGAACGAGCCGGCAAAGGATTCGATTCGGGATGTTTGCGCCGCATGAGGCCGTCTCAACTACATATCCATATCCGAGGACAGGAGCAATCGCTAGGTCGACGAAAACCTGGAGCTTTAGATGGCATGTCGGTGCCCTTGCGCGGATCAATATTGTAGAGTTGGAGATAACCTGGTTGTCCCGGGCCTGGGGTTCTGTCCTGGCGCAATATTTCCTAGATATTAGACAGATACACCGAAGTTGGATTTCAGGAACCGAGAAAACAGGGACACATGACATGGGGTATTGTACAGGCAGAAGACACACATAGGGCAGCAGAACGGGCGTAGCAATAACACGAAAGAATACAGAAAGATATACATGAATCACAGCGGAAGACGACGAGCTACAGAGAAACGGGGCAGGGAATCAAAAAGACGAGAGTTCAGGCATACATCATCCATATACTCGAAAAGCAAGCACATCGACTCGCAGCGCAAAGTAAATAAGAGAAGAAAAGAGAATCGAGAGAATAACCAAAAAGGTGAAAATCCAGGAGCAAGAGGTGAATGGGGTGGCGAAAACGGTGGGTTGGGCTGCACAATCGGAGGTGGACGGGCTTCCTGCTTGTTCCAACGGCGCCGACTCCAGCAATCCAACGATATCTACGTGCCCGTACCATTCTGCCAGCGAGAGGGCCGTGTCCCCGGTCGAGTTGCAGTCGCTGTGGATGTTGGCGACTCTCGAAGAAGCAAGCAGGATTCGGACGGCGTTGTGGTGTCCACCGCTGGCGGCAAGCATCAATGCTGTGTTGCCTCGTTTGTCTCGGTGGTCGACTGAAGCGCTTGGTTCGGAGATGAAGAGCTGAATGAGTGAGTCGTGACCGAAATATGACGCCCATTGAAGTGCAGTTCTACCGAACTTGCAATCCTGCGTGTTGGGATTATTGCGCCAATTGGTGAAGGAAAGAATGTTGTGTACGGTGTCTTCGTCCCCGCTCCGGGAAGCACAAACGAGGAGATTGCAACCACATGCTGCGAATACATTGGGGTCTATTTCGTGGCCCCGGGGATGGGAGAGAAGTTGGTGAACCATCTCGAATTTCATTCGATGTGCCGCCGCAACAAGGGCGTTGTGTCCATGATAAGGGCAGCGGGCATCGACGGTAGTTTCCTTTCGACTAAGAAGGGTGGAAACGATTGCCCATTTGCCCAGAGAACATGCCCAAATAAGCGCCGTGCAGCCGCAATTTCCGGGTGCGTTCACGTCGAGGTCGGCTCGGGGCAAAAGTAGTTCCATGATTTCTGACGACCCAAACCTGGTGCAGTACACAAAGATTGGGTCACCCGATCCTTCAGGTTTGGCGCTTCTGCTCACATCTCCAAAATAATCACTGCAAGGCTTCTGACGGAGGGGATCATGGGTGTTACAAGTTGTGTATGGCCTGCTGCTCCTATCCGCCTTGTTATTAAAGCAACCATACATGCCAGTTCGCCGGCTACGATCATCCTGTCTTCTTCCGCCCTTCAGGAAACGGCATTCTCCGATGAGATCGAGGGTAGATGGGCCTGCATCCTCCCCACGGGAGAAGCGGAAGTGGCGCTTGAGCCATGCAGGTATTTGCACCGCACATTGCATTCGAGAATTGACATCGATCTTGGGGTGCTCCAGGAGCAGTTTGACAACGCCTACACGGCTATCTTGGACTGCAATGGACAGCGGAGAAGGTTTTCCTGCATTCACGTTCACGTTCGGCTGAGAAAGAAGGAGTTTGATGTTGTCGAGAGTAATAGTATAATCATGAGGTTGGGCCGCACAAGCTCCTCCGAGTGCAGTGTATCCATCAGTTTCCCGGTTGAGGTCGATGTTGGGGTGTTCAAGCAGTAACTGCAGCATTGAACAATCCCAGCGCATGGATGCCGGAGTCAATGGAGGCGGATTGCCAGAATTAGGGTCGATTGAGGGAAAGGATAGGAGGAAAGCCACAACCTTTGTGGAACCCCGGAACGCCGCAGCCGAAAGAGCTGAATAGCCGTCGGGTCTGAGGAAGTTAACATCGATCATTCTCACCCTCGACAGGATTGTTTTGATTTTATTGAGTTTCTCATCAGAATCATGGTGAGCAGCAACTGAAATCAGTGCCCTGCCACCATATTGTTCCAATTCAACTTGAAGGACAGCCGAATGGGAAAGAAAACTGTCTGTGGTGTTCCCTGGTGCGAATGATGTGGACTCGAGATGTAGCATGAATGGGGTTTCCTCATTCATGTTCAGTGCATTTACGTTGATTCTAGGGGATGCTAGAAGCAGTGGAACAGCATCTTTCTGCTGCAATGCAGCAGCATGCAACGGTGTTGGGAGCTGACGATGATACACGAACCATTGTCGTTCGGACTTCAGTGTGTTGGCGCATTTGCAAGCCCCTTGCCCGATTGTGAGACCGATGTTGACATCGATGTCGGAATGTTGAAGTAGTAGTCGGATGATGTCCAAATTTTGCCTGTCGCTGAAACATGCAAACCACAGTGCAGTCGGACGGCATTCGTAGCTTTCAGCCCGAAGGTTGATATCGAGCTCATTGCCACGGCTAGTCAGCAGTAGCTCGACGATGCCAGTGTGACCATAGTGACATGCACGCATCAGCGGTGTTGGGCTACCCACGTTTACGTTTACGTCGGGTCTGGACACAAGAAGCTCCACAATCTGTCTGTGACCAATAGATGCTGCCCTAGACAAGGCACTCCAGCCTTGGCGATCTACTGCGTTGACATCAACACCATCCCTCGCTAATAGCTTCCGTACCAATCCCTCCTGCCTTTGAAAACATGCTTGCACCAATGCCGGAGGTTCACCCAGGTTAATATCAACGTCTGGCCTTGACAACAGAAGGTTGACAATATCCCAGCGTCCCGCCTCGATGGCACGAGTAAGAGGTACTTGTCCCCTTGAGTCAAAAACATTGATGTCGATGTCCGTACGACGGAGTAACTGCATGGCTATCGATAATCGTCTGTCGGGTGATGGTAATTGCTTGAAGGACATTGGTGCAGCCGTTACGTTTTGGATGGCCCCAATCAATGGAGGAACGGAACCTTTATTAACAAGGATGTCTTGTCGAGCAAGGAAGAGGTCCACAATGCTTGAGTGGCTCATCATCACCGCAGCAGAGAGAGCCGTGCACCCCGTTGAGTCCTCTGCATTGACGTCGACGTGCTCCAACAGCATTTCAACAATTGAAGTGTATCCTGCCTTTGCTGCTTTGACCAGGACTACTGCCTTCGGGCGTATTTTTNGTCTTTGAGATGAGTTCGGATGCCATATCTTGAAGACCAAGACCTGTAGCGATTTGGAGGCAGAGGTGAACATCATTCTTGTCTGCATTTCTGAGAATCCTTTCTTGGGCTGAAATCAGCACTGAACAAGAATTGTATGGTTCTCTGAAAGTCCGATAATGGTCTATCCGGTTTGCAGTGATTGACAAAGCTGTTCCTGCTGTGCTGCAGCGAGCATGTAGGTTGATATAAGGATGGGAGAGAAGCTTGGAGGTGATGATACCTTGATCTCGGTAAGTAGACGCGATCAGAGGTGTGCACCCACAACGAGGCCCTAGGTTGACGTCAATGTCAGGATGGGACATCAGCAGCTCAACAATGGTGACACTGGCACTAACTTGCCGGTCACACTCATCGCTGGCTTCCATGAGGGCTGTATACCCTGTCCACGGGTTTTGTGCGTTGATTTTGAGATTTGGATTCAACAATATTTGCCTGACTATCGCCTTGTCGTGGTATCGTACAGCCCAAGCAAGTGGAGTGAGTCCAGTATCACAGTTGGTCACATTCACATCAATGCCTGGTCTGGAGAGCAGTATTTGGATAGTGGCCTTCTGATTTTGCCCAACAGCACATGCCAGTGCAGTGCAACCACAGGTAGCTCTGGCGTTTAATCCTTGTCCATCATTTCGGGTCCGGGACAGAAGAAACTCCAGCATTGATTCCTGCCCCAATCCTGCCGCCAACATAATCGGTGTCTTGCCCTCTGCCGATCGGTCCATTGGAGAGAGTGCAGGCCATTTGTTAATGATCGCTTCTGCTGTATCGATATTTCCGCCTATAGCAGCCATGTGAAGGAATGTGAAGCGGTTTCGCAAGGTGACTGTGCAATCCTGGACATGATCTAACAGATACTCTTGGAGGCCGACCAGTGAAGCCAGGTGCTCCGGACTGAGGGGCCTTTCAGGAGATATCCATCTATTCGACCATGACCATGACCGAATTGCGTGTGGCCATGGACAGGCGGGACTCGGAGATTGGGAGAGAAGAAATTCTTTTATGTGATGAGGTAAACCGGATTCTTTGCAAGCAAGACGTGCATGACGGTGCCAGGTTTGATAAGCATAGTTGCGGAAGGGCCCCCAATAGGGTAATTTGGAAAGGGAAGAGTCATATTCAACACAAAAAGACGATAATGTTGAATGTGGGTTTGAGTCTAGCCAGGGTGGGCGTCGGGCCTTGAAGAAAACGCTTGTCGTGTAATCTATCATTATCGATTATCAAACAGATGATCCAGATGTCGGCGACGAATGGAACGTACGAATGAGTCTGACATTTGGGTGATTTTTATCTTCATCATAAAACCCTGGTTCTTGCGGCCTTTGCGCAGATGTGTCTAGCGTAACAAGGCCGCAGCAAATGTCGAGGAGCAATTCTATTGGGGATATGCGATTCGCATCAAAAGGCTTGGAATCGAATTCGATAGCAACGGCCTCCTGGAGCTCTAGGATTGACATGGGACGCAAGGCATAGGTTGCCCACAGGAGCACTTGTTTTGCTAAGGAACTCTTCTCCTTGCCTTGAGCCTCGATGCGTTCCAGCGTGTGGTCATATAGCTCGTTTAGCCCAATTGGGAGTGTTTCTAGCTTCTTCATCAACGACTGGATACTGATACAGCCTTTCAGCGCTTCAACTTGGAGAGCCGCGATCAAAAACCTAGACATCGACGAATCATTGGTCACACTATAGAAAGAAGAGTGAGCTGCTCGACTTACATTCCACCGGACTTTCGCTTGATAGCGGTACACAGCTCTTCCTTGGCCGCAGCCTTGCCCAGCAGGATTGCGTGAAGGCTGGGAATATCAAGGATCCTCTTTTCAACAAATTGTTCTATGTCTTCATTCCGGGCTTCAATGTCAACTTGTACAGCGCATGGGAACAGACATTGAAGCGATCCCAAGGGACGGGACATAATGAGGGTGTGTGTGTTGGAAGGAAGGGAGTTTATGAAGTCAAGCAGTGGTTTCCTGGCATCTTCTTCCGCTTCGTCTAATCCATCGAGCACAATGAAGACACGATCGAACTTCCGGACAACGGCTGACATGAGTTGGTGCAGTTCGACGTCCAACGGGCGAGAGTTATCCCTTTTGTGGGTCCGGAAACTCTCGCGAACATGCTCGAGGGTAGATCGATCACGACGCAATAACTGCTGAATCCACGAAGCGAAGATTTCGGAAGGAGAGTACTTCTCCGTGTAACGGCAGAAGGCGAAGATAACAGGGGCTTGGCGTGCAATATTGTCCTTTTGAAGATGTTTAATGACGATAGACCTAAGAAGTTAATGTATCAGAGGAGTGAGGAAACGAAACGAACAGAACAATATATACGAGAGTGTGGTTTTTCCTGCGCCAGCTGAGTACGGATATCGTTAGCATTACAGTTTGGAATGCTAGAATGCTAACTCACGTTTTCCTGTACCCCACAGAATCTTGGAATCGCCTCGCTTCCAGCGACCAAACTCTTCGCTCTCGATGAACCACATTCCAGTCCCTTCCGTCGCTTTGGAACTCGATTCCGAATAGATAGAACCAAAGCTGACTTTCGTCAACCACTCGCAAATCCGTTTAATTAGCTCGTTGTCTGCCTCAAATCAGCGCTCAAGTGTCGTCGCAACTCGATTGGCACTCACCTGTTTCGTCCCCACGACCAGGAGGGGCAGGGATGATGTAGTTGTGCACGTCTCTTGCAGCGGACGAGATGTTTGCGGTTCCTAGTTGAAAATGATGTGAATTTTCGAAGCCATGTTGGCTTATGCGCCCTGGAAGGTCAGTTCCGTCAGCTTCAAGAAGATGGTGTTGGGCGGTCTTGCTCACTATCGTTACTGCAGGAGCCATCCATGGCGCTGACGGTAGGAAACGCGAACTGGAAGAGAGGTGGAATGCACCCCAATATATACCGATTAGTATAAGGAATGATGCCACGCACAGCAATGTCGCCAGTGACCGTAAGGCGCTCGTAAATTGTATACGGGAAGCTTTACTAGATCTGATGAACCGACATCAGCCCGAATTGCTGTCGGGCGCTGGGAGACGCCAGAGGAAGCATGAAACACAAAAAGAGCCACGAGCTGGGAACTGAAGCCGCGCTGACCGAGAGATTGACTGCACCTCCCACTGCCTAATACAGTACAAGTTAACCGGTTTCAAATGAATGTAATCCTTGTATTTTACACACCTTCACAATTGCACTGAGCAACGGTTGCCACTGTTCTTGCATTCCGTCAAAAGCGATGCGGAGTTGGACAAGAGGGTAGAGTGATATGTAGACAGACAGAAATACGCCCGAATAGAACGAAGGGGTCGCCAGGTTCGCGAACCTGAATCTCACCAGCGCCGAGCACTGAAAATCACCGTACCCGTGCCCGGTTTGCATTCTCACTGGGCAAAGCCACACGAGGGATGATCGATTCAAAATGACCGTGATATTGGCAGAACGTACGTATGCACACTCTAATCAATGAGACGCTTGCGCTTGAAGTAGGCGCGTAGGTGGAAGATCGACCATGCACCCAGAGCGGTGAGTGCACAGATGGTGAATCACGCAAACCCTTGGACACAGTCGTTCGTCGAGACTGAATGGAGGAAAAGTGAGCAAAATGGGACGTGCATTGAGAGGAAGGACACACTGTTAGTCTGGGTAAATCGCTCTTTCCGCTTCTTGAGGTAGTACATTTCGTCAAGAATCTCCTTTAGCCAGCCTTTGATTTTGCGCATTTTGGTTTCGAGGCCGAACAGGGATTCTTGGTTGGCAATAGCACTGTTAAAAGGTCATGAACACAGGGGGAATGGGGTACGTGGAGTTCGCAAACGCACATGTGATCCACAGCGTCAGCACCAATATCGATATCCAAGTCCATGATACGAGAAAGGTTCGAAGTTTGGTCCGGGCTCACATCTACAATCAGCCAAACGAAAACGAAAACCATTAGCAACGGTGCGCGAACAGATAGAAGGTCAGAGAACACCTACCTCCTTCAATATAATTCTTCAAACGCAACCTCACCCTCCGCACGAGTCGTATTACTCAAGCTCAAGCCCACAATCTCGATATCCATCCGCTGACTTTGACCTTTCCGATGTTCGCTGTCACGATCACAAGCTGGTTCTCGTGCGCCGAATTCCAAATGCATTTTCCGCTGAAATGGAGAATTCGATAGCTAAGGTTTCAGGTGTCGAGCATAGGAGGAGACCGAGCAGTGAGAGGGCGAGGGGGGAGGCTAGGAGAATATTTTGCGCTTCCCAACGAATATGGTATCTCCTTCAAGGATGTAGGCTTAGAGTGTCGAGATGATCGTTACGAGAATGTACCTAGGGTATTCAACAATGAGCCTTCGCCGGGTGATTGGGGCGGGGTAGAGTCGAGTAGGGCGACAATGAGCACTCACAGAATGAGATCAGGCGTCGCCACAGGCTTCGACTTTTCAAAATCGACTGTGTATCCATAGACTGCCGTACCGATAGGCTCTCGTTCACTGTCATATGAACACGAGAACGTTGAGTACAATGCCACAGTTGTTTGAATGCGCCAAGCCGAGCAGGCCCAGCACTTGGACACTCACGTTGAATGCGGTGTTCGTTCGGGCAGATGGGGAGTGCCGGGGTCATACGGTATTCAGGGGAGAAAGGAGCGGATGGATGACATGTGAATTCGTGTCGACTTGTTATTTCTGGGGCACGTGGCCGGCCATTTCGCGCTCCATCGTCCGCCCACCACTCTGTGTTGGAAGTCAGATACTTACTTCTTCCAACACATTCCCTGATTTGCGGGTCTTCCACAGGCGTCAGGCACTCTTTCTCTTTCCATCTCCATAACCGATGAGCCAACACGAGCTTTCAGAAAATTCATCGTACCTGTGATCTACGTGTGTGGGACGGAAAGAACCTGATTGGACCGCTGGTATTGCAGGAGGTTGAGTTGAAAGTGAAACCCCTTGGGTAAACGGTGCGTAGCCACTCTCCTTGACGTACTAATGCTTCTTCAGGCGAGGGGATCGCCGCTCCGGTGGATTCTCAACGGCTGTGAGCCGTAGTGGTACCCCTTACGCTTCCTGAGGAATGTGTCAGAGCCAAAATCCTTTTTTTCCGGTTTGAGACCTCGTCAAGCCTCAGGACACATTGATCACGAATGCAATGCCAGTACCTTGGCTCTTGCAGTGACCTCCAATATCGGGTCGGTGCCATCCGGGGGCCATCCCTTCGCCTATTGAAAATACTTGACGGACACTCGCCTTCAAACGTGAGGCCGTGGTGAAAAGGTCACAAAATTATTGCAGGCAAGAAGGCCTCAAACAGGACCGCATTCTCGCCTTTGGGCAACTATCTTCGAAGACAAGATCCCGGAAATGTTGTTTCCCGCTGCCTCCTCACCAGTCATTGAGTCCTCATTCACGCCACCCTCAACCGGCCACCGAGCAGCCAGACCGGCTTCAACCGTATCAGATCGGTACTAGGCACCAACTCCAGTCAACTACTCCTAACGCGAGAAAGCACTACTTCGTGTTCTAATCCTTCTTTCGCGATGCGATACTCACGTTCTCTGCAGAAACAGCCTTTCGGGTAGCAAAGGTGTGTCGCACCTGCTGCGAGACTCTCTGGACGCCAGCGTCGACGGATCCATGAACCAGCTATCCGAAGCCAAGGACGGCCACATCACGAGGCCCGGATTCCTGGCCATGGTCTGGGAGACGACGAGATTGACGAATGGGTATTCAGATATAACGCCTAGCGGTTAGTCCCTCCGGAATCCGACAACAACTCTGTCCTTCTCCTGCCGAAATCTCCTGTGCATTTGGTGGACGCGGGCCTCGTTTGCGATTGTCCTTTCACCCCATTTCTCAGAAAGATTCACGGCATCGACTGAGCTTATTCGGTATGTTTGCGGCGCGCGAGGCCATCTCAGGGATTGCTAGGTGTACGAGCGGTAAGATCTGACCGCTGGAGCTTTCAATGGCATGTATGTGTCTAAATAGAGAAATAGGGTCAAACCATGCACGATCAGTAGACGCAGAGAATCGTCGGAGGTGACCTGGTTGCCTTGGGCTGGGGTTCTGTCCTGGCACAATCGTTACTAGATATGAGATAAAGATAAATCGAAGTTGGGATTTCGGGACCCGAGAAAACTTGGATGAGTGAGAAGACATACAGGGTACTGACACAAGGGGCGTAGGACTAATACGGAAAAATACGCAGAAATATACACACACCACAGCGAAAGACAGCAAGCTACAGAAAAACAGGATAGAACATCAATAAAAAAGACTAGATTTCAAGCTTTCGTTATCCATATACCCGAAAGCCAAAGCATGTCGATCTGCAGCGCAAAGTAAATAAGCGAACAAAGTATAATCGAGAGAATAGCGAAAAATGTGAAAATCCAAAAGCAAATGGCGAATTGGGTGGTGAAAAAGACAGATTGGGCTGCACAATCGGAGGTGAACAGGGCTGCTTCTTGTTCCAACGGCGCCGACTCCAGCAATAGAGCGATATCTACGTGCCCGTACCACTCTGCCAGCGAAAGAGCTGTGTCCCTGTTCCAGTTGCAGTCGGTGTGGACGTTGGTACCGGTGACTTTTGGAGAAGCAAGCAAAATTTGGACGACGTTGTAGTGGCCACCTCTGGCGGCAAGCATTAACGCCGTATTCCCTCGCTTGTCTCGGTGGTCGACCGAAACACTTGGTTCAGAAAGGAAGAGCTGAACGAGTGAGTCATGGCCGAAATATGATGCCCATTGAACTGCAGTCCTACCGAACTTGCAATCCTGTGTGTTGGGATCATTGCGCCAGTTGGTGAAGGGAAGGAGGCTGTGTACGGTGTCTTCGTCTCCACTCCGGGAGGCACAAACGAGGAGATTGCAACCGCACGCTGCGAAAACATTGGGGTCTATTTCGTGGCCTCGGGGATGGGAGAGAAGTTGTTGGACCATCTCGAATTTCATTCGATGTGCCGCCGCAACGAGGGCGTTGTATCCATGATGAGGGCAGCGGACGTCGACGGTAGTCTCCTTTCGACTAAGGAGCGTGTCAACGATTGCCCATTTGCCCAAAGAACACGCCCAAATAAGCGCTGTACAGCCGCAATTTCCGGGTGCGTTCACGTCGAGGTCGGCTCGAGGCAAAAGGAGTTCCGGAATTTCTGACGGCCCAAACCTGGTGCAGTACACAAAGATTGTGTCACCAGATCCTTCAGGTTTGGCGGTTTGGCTCACGCCTCCATACCAGCTCTGAGGCTTCTGACGGAGAGGATCATGGGCGTTACAGGTCGCATATGGCCTACTGATCCTATCCGTCTTCTTATCTAGGCAACCGTTGAATATGCTAGTTGACGACTGTTTGAAAAGGCTATCCACTCGTCTTGCTCCGCCCTCCAGTAGACGGCACTCTCCAAAGGAATAGAGGGTGGATGCCCATGTTTCCCGCCCAAGGAATTGAAGGTGCTGGCCGCTGACCCACTGAGGTATCTGCGCCGCACATTGCATTCGAGAATTGACATCGATCTTGGGGTGTTCAAGGAGCAGCTTGACAACGCCTATATGGCCATTCTGGACTGCAATAGAAAGCGGAGAAGGTTTTCCTGCATTCACGTTCAACTTTGGCTGAGAAAGAAGGAGTTTGATGGTGTTGAAAGTAATACGATCAAACCGACAAGCTCCTCCGAGTGCGGTGTATCCGTCAGTTTCCTGGTTGAGGTCGATGCTGGGATGTTCAAGCAGTAACTGAACCACCAGATGGTTCTGCCGGCAAATGGACGCCTGAGCCAAGGGAGGCGGATCGCCAGAATTCGGGTCAATCGAGGGAAGGGATAGGAGGAAAGCTACAATCTTCATGGATCCTTGGAACACCGCAGTCGAAAGTGCAGAACGCCCATTGGGTTCAAGGAAGTTGACATCTATCATTCTGCCTCTCGACAGGATCGTTTTGATTTCATTGAGTTTCTTTTCGCTGGCAGACTGTGTTGTAGCAGCTGAAATAAATGCCCTGCTACCAAATGGCTCTTCAAGGACAGCCGGATGGGAAAGGAAAGTATCTGTGGGGCTCAGCCTCGGTACGAATGTTGCAGACTCAAGATGTAGCATGTATGGAGTTTTCCCATCCATGTTCAGCGCATTCACATTGATTCTAGCAGATGCGAGAAGTAATGGAATGGCAGCTTCCTGCCGCAATGCAGCGACATGCAATGGTGTTGAGAGCTGATGATGATCCAGCGATCCTTCGGACTTCATTGTGTTGGGGCATTTGCAAGGGGCAATACCGATTGTGAGGCCAATGTTGACATTGATGTCGGAACGTTGAAGTAGTAGCTGGATAACGTCCAAATTTGGCCTTTCCCTGAAACATGCAAACCACAGTGCAGTTGGATGGCATTCATAGCTTTCAGCCCGAAGGTTGATATCGAGCTCCTCGCCGCGGCTGCTCAACAGTAGCCCGACAATGCCTGTGTGACCTTGGTGGCATGCGTGCATGAGCGGTGTTGGGCTGCCCGCGTTCACATTAACGTCGGGCCTGGACATGAGAAGCTCCACTATTTGCCTGTGACCACAATGTGCTGCCATAGACAAGGCACTCCAGCCTTTGCGATCTACTGCGTTGACATCAACGCCATCTCTTGCCAATAGCTTCTGTACCAACGCCTCCCGCCCTTTCAGACATGCTTGCACCAATGCCGGAGGCTCACCCAGACTAATATCCACCTCTGACCTTGACAACAGAAGGTCAACAATCCCCCAGTGTCCCCCTTCTATGGCACAGGTAAGAGGTACTCGCCCCATTGAGTCAAGTACATTGATGTCGATGTCCGTAAGACGCAGTAACTGCCTGTCGATTGGTAATTGGCCGTAAGTTGATGATAATTGGAAGTTGGAGAATATTGGTAGACTGGCAGCCTCAGCTCTTTTGCATTGGATGGCCCGAATCAATGGAGGAATGGAACCTTTATTGACAAGGATGTCCTTTTGAGCAAGCAAAAGCTTTACAATGCTTGAGTTGCCTCTCATCACCGCAGCAGAGAGAGCCGTGCACCCTGTTGAGTCCTCTGCATTGATGTCGACATGTTCCAGGAGCATTTCAACAATTGATGCGTGTCCTGCCTTCACTGCATTGACCAGGACTACTGCCTCTGGGGGTCTTTTCATCTTTGACACAAGTTCAGTTGCTACATCTTGAAGACCAAGGTTTGAAGCAATCTGAAGGCAGAGGTGAACATCAACCTTTTCCGCATTCCTGAGAATCCTCTCTTTGGCCAAAATTAGCCTTGCACCAGAATCATATGTGCCTCTAGTGTCAAAGCCCCGATCAGAAGCTGTCTGATGTACAGCAATTGACAAGGCTGTTCCTGCCCTGTTGCAGCGAGCATGTAGGTTGATGCAAGGATGGGAGATAAGTTTGGAGATGGTCTTGCTGCAATGTTGGTAAGTGGATGCAATCAGAGGTGTGCACCCACAACGAGGCCCTAGATTGATGTCAATGTCGGGGTGAGACATCAACAGCTCAACCATGGTGACATTGGTGCTGCCAGTGGACAAAAGCTCATTGTCAAGCTCATTGCTGGCTTGCATGAGGGCTGTATATCCCGTCCATGGGTTCTGTGCATTTATGTTGAGATTTGGATTCAATGAGATTTGCCTGACCATCGCCTCGTCTTTGTTGTGTACAGCCCAAGCAAGTGGAGTGAGTCCAGTATTGCAGTTGGTCACATTCACATCAATGCTGGGTCTGGAGAGCAGTATTTGGATAGTGGCCTTCTGATTTTGCCCAACAGCACATGCCAGTGCAGTGCAACCACAGGTAGCTCTGGCATTTAATTTTTGTCCATTGTTTGGGGTGTGGGACAGGAGGAATTCCAACATTGATTCCTGCCCCAAACCTGCCGCCAACATAATCGGTGTCTTGCCCTCTGCTGATTGATCCATAGGGGAGAGTGCAGGCCATTTTTTCATGATGGCTTCTGCTGTATCAGTCTGTCCACCTATGGCAGCCATGTGAAGGAATGTGAAGCGGTTTGGCGAGGTGACGGTGCAATCCTGGACATGATCTAACAGGTAATCTTGGAGGCCAACCAGTGAAGCCAGGTGCCCTGGATCAAGGTGTGTTTCCTTAGATATCCATTCTTTTGGCCACGACCACAACCAGATCTGCGGTGGCCATTCATTGGTGGGAGATTGGAGAAGAAATTCTTTTATGTGATGCGGCAAACCTGATTCCTTGCAAGCAAGGCGTGCATGATGGTGCCAGGTTGGACAAGCGTAGTCGTAGAAGGGCCCAGGGTAGGGTAAGATGGAAAGGAGAGAGTTGTAGATGACGCAAAAGGACAATAATGTTGAATGCGGGTTCGAGTCTAGCCAGGGTGGGCATCGGGCCTTTAAGAAAACACTTGTTGTGTAATCTATCATTATGGTTTGTCAGACAGGTGATCCAGATGTCGCCGACGAATGGAACATACGAACGAGTCTGACACCTTTGTGTGCTTGTGGCCTTTGCCCACATCTGTCAGGTGTAACGAGGCCACAGCAAACATCGAGGAGTAGCTCCATCGGTGACATGCGCTTCGTGTCGAAGGTCTTGGAATCAAGGTCGATAGCAACAGCCTCCTGTAACGCTGCAATCGACATGGGATGCAAGGCATAGGTCACCCACAGGAGCACTTGTTTTGCCAAGGAAGTCTTCTCCTCGCCCTGAGCCTCGATGCGTTCCAGCGTGTGGTCATACATCTCGTTTAACCCAATTGGGAGCGTTTCTAGCTTCTTCATCAACGACTGGATACTGATACAGCTTTTCACCGCTTCAATTTGGAGACTTGCAATTAAAAACCTAGACATCGACGAGTTATTGATCACACTATAGAAAGAAGAGTGAGACGGTCGACTTACATTCCACCGCACTTTCGCTTGATAGCATTACAAAACTCTTCCTTGGCCGCATCCTTGCCCAGTAGGACTTCATGAAGGCTGGGGATATCAAGAATCCTCTTCTCGACAAATCGTCCTATGTCCTCGTTTCGGGCTTCGATATCGACTTGTACAGCACATGGGAACAGACGTTGTAGCGATCCCAGGGGACGAGACATAATGAGGGTGTATGCATTGGAAGGAAGGGAGTTGATGAAGTCGACCAGTGGTTTCCTTGCATCTTCATCTGCTTCGTCTAATCCATCGAGTACGATGAAGACACGATCGAACTTCTGTACAACAGCTGACATGAGTTGCTGCAATTCTACATGCGACGGGCGGGAGCGATCCCTTTTGTGAATCCGGAAACTCTCGTGAACATGCTCGACGGTAGAGCGATGACGACGCAAAAGCTGCTGAATCCACGAAGCGAAGATTTCGGAAGGCGAGTACTTCTCCGTGTAACGGCAGAAGGCATAGATAACAGGTGCTTGGCGCGCAGTGCTGTCCTCTTTTTGAAGATGTTTGATGACAATAGACCTGAGAGGTTGATTGAGTAGAAGGGTGAGGAAACGAAACAAACAGAGCATACGAAAGAGTGGTTTTTCCTGCGCCAGCTGAGTCCGGGTATCGTCAGCATCACAGTCTGAAATGGTAGAACGCCAACTCACGCTTTCCTGTACCCCACAGAATCTTGGAGTCACCTCGCTTCCAGCGACTAAACTCTTCGCTCTTGATGAACCACATTCCGGTCCCTTCCGTCGCTTTGGAACTCGATTCCGAATAGATAGAACCAAAGCTAATGTCCGTCAACCACTCGCAAATCGGTTCAATTAGCTTGTCCTCTGCTTCAAGTCAGCGCTCAAGTGTCGTCGCAACCAAACCGGCATTCACCTTTTTTGTCCCCGTCACCAGGAAGGATAGAGATGTTGTAGTTGTGCACGTCTCTTGCAGCGGACAAGAAGTTTGCGGTTCCTAGTTGAAAATGGTGTGAATTCTCAAAGCCATGCTGGCTTATGCGCCCTGTAAGTTCAGTTCCATGAGATCCAAGAAGATGGTGTTGGGCGGCCTTCCTCACTATCGCTGCTGCAGGGGCCATCCATCGCGCTGATGGTAGGAAACACGAACTGGAAGAGGGAGGTGGAATGCACACCAATATATACCCATCAGTATAAGGAATGTGCCACGCACAGCACGAAGTGGCCAGTGGCTGTAAGGTGCTGTAAATTGTATGTAGGAAGCTTTACTAGATATGGAACGACACCAATGCCAATCACTGCCAGGCGCCAGAAGAAGCATGAGACACAAAGTGAGCCACGAACCGGGGTTGAGAATTTGAAGCCGCGCTGACCGAAAGATTGACTGTGCCCCCCGCTGCCTAAAACAATACGAGTTGACTGGCCTTGAATGAATGCAGTCCTTGTAGTTTACACACCTTCACCATCACACTGAGCAACGGTTGCCACTATTCCTGTATTTCGTTAAAAGCGACGCAGAGCTGGACAACAGGAGAGTGAGATGCAGACAGACAAAAATACGCCCGAATGCTGGGCGGAGCCACGAGAGGGACGATCGATTCAAAACAATCATAGCATTGGCAAATCGTACGTGAGATACTTGTGCTAGAGGTAGGCACGTAAGTGAAAGATTAGCCATACACCGGAGCTGTGAGTACACAGACGGTGAACAAAGCAAACCCTTGGACGCAATCGTTGGTGGAGACTAGATGGAGGAAAAGTGAGTCAACTGGGACGTGCATCAAGTAGGAAGGACGCACTATGGCTTTGGGTAAATCGCTCTTCCCATGAGGTAGTTCATTTCGCCCATAATCNTTTTTTCGTTGGATTTCGATTTTGCACATTTCAGTTTCGAGAGATTCTTGGTCGGCAATAGCCCTGTTGAAAGACATGAGTCCAAGGGGCTGGGAATGAGGACTGGCCGTAAACGCACTCGTAATCCACAGCGTCAGCACCAATATCGACGTCCAACATAGAGAAAGCTTCGAAGCTTGGTCCGAGGTCACATCTACAAGCGACCAAATCAAAACAAGAACCATTAGCAACGGTGCACGAACACATAGGAGGTCAGAAAACACATACCTCCTTCAATACAATTCTCCAACCACACCCCAACCTCGCCCTCCGCACGAGCTCGAGTTGACGATCTCATCCATCCTTTGATTTTGGCCTTTCACGATGTTCGCTGTCACAATCACAAGCTGGTTCTCGTACGCCGGATTCCAAATGCAATTCGTACTGGAATAGCCGGATGCTGACATGGAGAATTTGAAAGCTCAGGTTTCCGGTGGTGAGCATAGTAGGTGAAGACCGAGAGGGTGGGGAGGTTACGAAAATTCCTATCGAATATGGTATCGCCTTCAATGAAGTAGGCATAGAGTGTCGGGATGGCCTTTAGGAGAGTGTAGCTAGGCTATTTGACAATTAGCCTTTGCTGGGTGATAAGAGTAAGGCGAAAGAGCACTCACCCAGTGAGACCAGTTGTCACCACAGACTTTGACGTTTCAAAATCGGCTTTGGAGAATGCTGTATCAGCGGCGACAAAACGCTCAGCCCTCGCAAAGCCAATTTGACGTCGGTGTGGGTACATTTTCTCGAATAGCTCGGGCTGTGATAAAAACTGCAAGGGTGAAGAGAGGATATCAGCAAACGAGGCTCGTCGCAGCCTGGATCGGGCTATTCAGGGTGACAGACGAGTGGGGACAACCGCGCTCTTGGGCATCTACATCCCCCACACGAAGAAACCATCAAATCCCAGAGGCTTTCCGTCCAGGCGGCAGACACCAAAGACGAATGGACGTACCCGCTTCACAGCGTCATCGCAAGCATTCTTCGACTCCGCAGATTCGTGTCATTCACTTTCACCTCCTCTCTGTACGATGCGGGAACTGTGACTGCCGTGGCCGGTCCGCGGGATTAAGACTCGGCGAACAAGCCTTTTCGCTTGAAGTCGATGGTACTGCTGCTTTTCTGTGCGCCATATTTTTACCGATACACTCTCATTCACTGTAATATAAATACAAGAACGTTAAGCACAATTCCTCGTTTAAGTGGGCCAAGCCCAGCGCTTGGACGCTCACATCAAATACGGTGTTCGTTTGGGTGGATAGGGAGAGATTACTGAGGAGATCTGCTTAGTAGTAGCCATATGGTACATAGAGGGAGAGAGAACGGAATGGATAGCACACCAACTCGACCTAATTATCTCAGGGGCACGTGGCCGGCTATTTCGCGTCCCATCGTCTCCGAGTCTATCTTCCGGAGGCTCTGACGTCCACTGACCCAGGGAACGTGTACCCTGACCGGGGAACCTGACTGAACTAGAACGAAACTCTAACAACCGCCCTCTGAAACCTTGGACCGGCGACCTTTGTCAGGTATAGAGTCACTGGCCCTGACTGGACAAACATTGCTGTTGGAGCTGTGAACGTTGCAGGCGATGTCCTTACAGGAGGATAAATGCCTCGAGGGCTCATGATGACACTCGTAACGGGGGAGTTGCACAACGCGAGGCATAAACCATGGCAGTGAGTATTTCTCTTTCTCTGCGCAGCATCTAATTGAATGAATGGAAATTTAGTCAGGATTTAGCTGGTCTGGCGGTCAGTCTCCTTTGTCCTCTGCAAGCAAGCCAATTCACCCCATATCACCGTTCATTTCAATTCAGGTCGACCAAGGTGTTTTGCATGCTAGCAAGGTACTCAAGATTTTGGCCTCATAATCCTGCGAACACTGCAGTGCTGTGCCAAGACCGATGGCGCCGAAAGAATGTACGCTAGCTGGCCAACGACTATCTCAAGCGCCTTCACCATCTGAAGGAGGTGCGTTGTCCTAGCTGTATTCCGACGGTAATACGCAAAGCTGATAAATCTCATTTTCAATTTCCAGATGCCTCGGGAAGCTGTGGTCCAACAAGAATACGCTCGACGGGTTGAAAAGGCTTCCAAGAAGAAGACTGCAGATGCTGTTGCAGACGGCGTCGGACTGATCCAGCTTCGAGCTTCGGAAGACTCAGTCAAGCTAGATCGCACCTTTGTGATATCCAGTTGGTTGTATAGATTCGTACGATCCTTTCATCACGAGGCCGTCTGGGAGCTCGAACAATTCACCGTCAAACCAAGCAGGGGTATACTGTACGTGAGCACTACGTGGGGTCAATCTATGTTACACCATTTCTCTGCTACTAATGAGCAGACCCGAGTGCTTGACGTCCCCCGAGTGATTTCTGTCGCTTTGGTAGGGGAAGCTTAGCTGGTATGTTCTTAACTCTCGAGTACAACGACACGACAGCTGACGTGACCTCGATCTAGTTTATCCCATTCTTGCGGACCGTGTGATACTGCATGCTCTTCTGCCTCTCGAGTATCGACCCCGAAAGTGTGTCCGGAACCATGCCTTGAACACACAAGTGACTCACGCCACATAACTTCGTTGAAGTCCTGGAAGGCAGACGCCTTGCACCAGACCCGAGACGCGAGATTTGAAATGACTCGCACAATCTGACTCTTTTCCGTTGTGCTTTCGGTCTCTGTCTGCCCAGCAGCCTTTTTCACTTTGTCACGTCGAGGTATGACGAGAGAACAGAATGGGAGATTCGAGGTTTTATGGACAGACAGCGTGATTTCTCTTTCGTTCGACCGTCGATTTCCTATCTTAGGTCCTCGATATCGCTGGGCATTAACACCTATTCACTAGCCGCGCGCACGCCTGACCTTCACCTAGCGCCTTCAACCCGCCTCTCGTGTCTGGCCATAGGCTATTGGGTTGCACTTGCATCTCTCACCTTATTGCAATTGGGGGCTCGCCGACTCACCCGGAGATGCAAGCACAGCCACAGACGAGGTCACCGCGCTCTCATCATTCCTTTCTCTCTCCCTATCCACCCGAACGAACACCGTATTCGATGTGAGTGTCCAGGCGCTGGGCCTGGTCGGCTTAGCCCACTTAAACGAAGCATTGTACTCAACGTTCTTGTGCTTATTTTATAGTGAATGAGACTGTGCCAGTGAAAACATGGCGCGTAGACAAGCAGCAGTACCCCCGGCTTCAAGCGAAAAAGCTCGTTCGCCGAGTCTTGATCCCGCGGACCCATCATGCCAGTCACAGCTCCTGAATCGGACAGAGAGGAGGTGAAAGTGAATAACGCGAATCTGACGGAGTTGAAGAATGCCTGCGATGACGCTGTGAGGCGGGTACGTCCATTCGTCTTTGGTGTCTGCCGCCTGGACGGAAAGCCTCCGAGATTCGATGGTTTCTTCATGCAGGGGATGTAGCTGCCCAAGAGCGCGGTCGTCCCCACTCGTCTGTCACCTTGAATAGCCCGATCCAGGCCTTGTTTGCTGACATCCTCTCTTCACCCTTGAAGTTCCTATCACGGCCTGAGCTGTTCAAGCAAATATACCTGCACTGACGTCAGATTGGCTTTGCGAGGGCTGAGCGTTTTCGTTGCTGCTGATACGGCATTCTATGGATACAAGGTCGATTTTGAGACGTCGAAGTCTGGTGACAATTGGCCTCATTGGGTGAGTGCTCTTTCGCCCTACTCTACTCTTATCACCCGGCGAAGGCTCATTGTCGAATAACCTAGGTATACTCTGCTCACGGCCATCCCAACACTCTATGCCTACCTCATTGAAGGCGATACCATATTCGATGGGAATTCTCGTAACCTGCCTCGTCGCGCTCTCATTGCTCGGTCTTCACCTACTATGCTCGCCACGGGAAACCTGAGCTTTCAAACCCTCCATGTCAGCATCCAGCTATTCTAGTGCGAATTGCATTTGGAATTCAGTGCACGAGAACCAGCTCGTGATTGTGACAGTGAATGTTGGGAGAGGCCAAAATCAAAAGATGGATCGAGATCGTGAACTCGAGCTCGTGCGGAGGGCGCGTCTGGGGTGTGGTTGAAGAATGATATTGAAGGAGGTATGTGTTTTCTGACCTCCTATGTGTTCGTGCACCGTTGCTAATGGTTCTCGTTTTGATTTGGTCGCTTGTAGAGGACTTGGACATCGACATTGGTGCTGACGCCGGTGCGGATTACAAGTGCGTTGCGGACAGTCCTCATTCCCAGTCCCTTGGAATCGTGTCTTTCAACAGGCCTATTGCCAACCAAGAATCCCCCTCTCTGGCCTCGTGTGCAAAATCGAAATCCAACGAAAAGAGATTATTGATGAAATGAACCACCTCAAGAACCGGGAAGAGCGATTCACCCAAACTAACAGTGCGTCCTTCCTCCTACTCGATGCACGTCCCAGTTAATTTACCTTTCCTCCATCTAGTCTCCACGAACAATCGTGTCCAAGGGCTTGCTTGGTTTCCCATCTGTGCACTGACAGCTCTGGTGTATGGCCAATTTTTCGCTTACGCACCTACTTCGAGCGCAAGTATCTCATTGATCAGAGTGTGCATACGTACGTTCTGCCAATACTACAGTTGTTTTGAATCGATCGTCCCTCGTGGCTTCGCCCAGTGAGAATGCAAGCAGAGCACAAGCACGTCGATCTCCGGTGCTCACCGTTTGCGGGATTTGACAGCCCCTTTATTGTATTCGGACGTATTTTGGTCTGTCTGCATCTCACTCTCGCCTCTTGTCCAACTGCGCATCGCTTTCGGAACGGTGGCAACCGTTGCTCAGTCCAGTTGTGAAGGTGTGTAAACTACAAGGACTGCATTCATTTACGGCCAATTAACTTGTATTGTTCTAGGCAGCAGGAGGCGCCGTCAATCTCTCGGTTAGCGCGGCTTCAGTCTCTGGCTCTTTTTGTGTTTCAGGCTTATTCTGGTGGCGCCTCCCAGCGCCCGAGTTCATATCTAGTAAAGCTTCCCACATACAATTAACGAGCGCCTTACGGTTACTGGCGATGTATTGCTGTGCGTGGCATGAATCATTCCTTATACAGATGGGTATATATTGGGGTGCATTCCGCCTCTCTTCCAGCTCGTCTTTCCTACCATCAGCGCCATGGATGGCTCTTGCAGCAACGATAGTGAGGAAGACCGCCCAACGCCATCTCCTTGAAGCTGACGGAACTGACCTTCCAGGGCGCATAAGCCGGCATGGCTTCGAAAATTCACATCATTTTCAACTAGGAACCGCAAACATCTCGTCCGCTTCAAGAGACGTGCACAACTATATCATTTCTGCGCCTCCTGGTGACAGGGACGAAACAGGTGAATGCCAGTTTAGCTGCGACGACACTTGACCGCTGACTTGAAGCAGAGGACAAGCTAATTGGACAGATTTGCGAGTGGTTGACGAAAGTCAGCTTCAGCTCGATCTACTGGGAATCGATTTCCAAAGCAACGGAAGGAACTGGAATGTGGTTCATCGAGAGCGAAGAGTTTGGTCGGTGGAAGCGGGAGGATTGCAAGATTCTGTGGGGTACAGGAAAGCGTGAGTTGGCATTCTACCATTCCAGACTGCGATGCTGACGATATCCGTACTCAGCCGGTGCAGGAAAAACCACTCTTTCGTATGCTCCGTTTGTTTCGCTCCCTCGCTCTTCTGCTCAATCAACTTCTCAGGTCTATCGTCATCAAACATCTTCAAAGAGATGACAACACTGCCCGCCAAGCACCCGTTATCTTTGCCTTCTGCCGTTACACGGAGAAGTACTCCCCTTCCGAAATCTTCGCTTCGTGGATTCAGCAGTTATTGCGTCGCAATCGGTCTACCCTCGAGCATGTTCGCGAGAGTTTCCAGACTCACGGAAGGGTTGATTCCCGCCCGTCGAATGTGGAACTGCACCAAATCATGTCAGCTATTGTCCAGAAGTTCAATCGTGTTTTCATTGTACTCGATGGACTAGACGAAGCGGAAGAAGATGCTAGGAAACCGCTGCTCGACTTCATAGAATCCCTTCCTTCCAACACACACACCCTCATTATGTCCCGTCCCTTGGGATCACTCCAACGTCTATTCCCATGTGCTGTACAAGTTGACATTGAAGCTCGGAATGAAGACATAGAACGATTCGTCAAGAAGAGGATCCCTGAGATCCCCAGCCTCAATGCTGTTTTACTGCACAAGGATGCGGCCAGAGATGAATTGTGTACTGCTATTAAGCGAACGTCCGGTGGAATGTAAGTCAATCATCCCGGTCTTCTTTCTGTATTGCCACTAACAGGTCATCAATGTCTAGGTTCTTGATCGCAAGCCTCCAAATTGAAGCATTGAAAAGCTGTATCAGTGTCCAGTCATTGATGAAAAAGCTAGAAACGCTCCCGATTGGGTTGAATGAGCTATATGACCACACGCTGGAACGCATCAAGGCTCAGGGCGAGGAGAAGACTTCCTTGGCAAAACGAGTGCTCCTGTGGGTGACCTATGCTCTGGATCCCATGTCGGTCGACGCGTTACAGCAGGCCGTCGCTATCGAACTCAATTCCAAGACGTTTGACATGAATTGCATGTCCCCAATAGAATTACTCCTCGACGTCTGCTGCGGCCTTGTTACGCTAAACAACTATTGGCAAGGACGCAAAGTTGTCAGATTCACTCGTAGGTTCCATTCGTCACCGACATCTGGATCTGTCTGACAAGCGATAACAATAGATTACACGACAAGTGTTTTCTTAAAGGCCCGACACCCACCTTGGCTAGACTCAACCCCGCATTCGACGATATCGTCCCTTTGTGTAATCTGCGATCCCTTTCTTTCCAACTTACCCTGCCCCGTTGCCAAACCCCTCCCTCCCTACCTTTACAACTCACCCCAGCCCATTACCCAACCCTTCTACGATTATGCTTATCAAACCTGGCACCGTCATGCACGTCTTGCTTGCAAAGAATCAGGTTTACCGCATCACGTAAAAGAATTTCTTCTCCAGTCTCCCACCCACAAATGGCCAGCACGGCATTACCGTTCAATTGGCTCGTTACCATATTCAAACAGCTGGATACCTGGGGAAATACACCTTAGTCCGGGGCATGTGGCTTCGCTGGTTGGCCTGCAAGACTATCTGTTAGATCATGTCCAGGATTGCGCAGTCACCTTGCAAAACCACTTCACGTTCCTTCACATGGCTGCCATAGGTGGACACATCGATACAGCAGAAGCCATCATGAACAAATGGCCTGCACTCTCTCCAATGGACCGATCGGTGGATGGCAAGACACCTATTATGTTGGCAGCAGGTCTTGGCTGGGAATCAATGTTGGAATTTCTATTGTCCCACACCCCAAACAATGGACAAGGATTAAATGCCACAGCTCTCTGCGGTTGCACCGCATTGGCATGTGCTGTTGGGCAGTATCAGGGGGCCACCATCCGACTACTGCTCTCTCAACCTGGCATTGATGTGAATGTGGCCAACTGCGACACTGGACTCACTCCACTTGCCTGGGCTGCACAACAAAGGAACGAGGTGATACTCCAGCAAATCTTGTTGAATCCAAATCTCGACATAAATGCAAGGAACCCATGGACAGGATATACAGCCCTCATGCAAGCCAGCAATGTGTTAGCCCCTAGCCTGTTTACCAACGGTGTCACCACTGTTATTGAGCTGCTGATGTCCCATCCTGACATTGACGTCAACCTAGGGCCTTGTTGTGGATGCACGCCTCTGATCACAGCTATTGAACAGGGTTGCAGCAGGATTGTCTCCAAGCTTATCTCTCATCCTCATATCACCATACATGCTTGCTGCAAGGGTGGAGGAACAGCCCTGTCAATTGCTGCAAACCGGATAGGTTTTGATCAGTGCTCCAGAGAAACATACAAATCTTGTTCAGAGCTAATTTCAGCTCAAGAAAGGATCATCAGAAATGGGGACAAGAACGAGATTCACCTCTGCCTCCAGATCGCTTCAAGCCTTGGTCTTCAAGATATGGCATCTGAGCTCATCTTGAAGACAAAAATACACCCAAAGGCGGTAGTTCTGGTCGAAGCAGCAAAGGCAGGATACACATCAACTGTCAAGATGCTGTTGGAGCATGTCAACATCAATGCGGAGGACTCAACAGGGTGCACGGCTCTTTCTGCTGCCGTGACAAAGGCCCAACCAAACATTGTGGACCTTTTCCTTGCTCAACAGGATATCCTCGTCAATAAAGGTTCCATTCCTCCATTACTTTGGGCCATCGAAAGAAATCAGAGCGACTATATCTACAGATCGTCATCAACCGCCAACAGCCGATTAAAAATCGCCAGGCAGTTGCTCCATCGTACAGACATTGATATCAACGTACTTGACTCAATGGGGCGAGTACCTCTTACCTGTGCCATAGTGGCGGAGCACTGGGAGATTGTCGACTTTCTGTTGTCAAGACCAGATGTGGATATTTGTCGAGGTGAACCTCTGGCATTGATGCAAGCATGCTCGAAAGGGCATGAGGCATTGGTACGGAAGCTATTAGCAAGAGATGACCTTGATGTCAACGCAGTAGATGCCAAAGGCTGGAGTGCCTTGTCTATGGCAGCACATTTTGGTCATGAACAGATCGTGGAGCTTCTCCTGTCCAGGCCCGATGTCAACATGAATGCGGGTTGCCCAACACCGTTGATGCATGCATGCCACCAAGGTCGCACAGGCATTGTCAAGCTATTGCTGACTAGCGGTGGTGATGAGCTTGATATCAACCTTCGGGCTGGACGCTACAAATGCCGTCCAACTGCACTGTGGTTTGCATGCTCCAGTGCCTGGTCGAATTCGGATATTATCCGATTACTCCTCCAACGTTCCGACATTGATATCAACACTGGGCTCACTATCAGTGATGCGGGTTGCAACTGCGGGTCCGATCAGCTTTTCTTTATGCCCAACAGAATGGATCCTCATAAACTCCCAACACCCTTACATGCTGCTGCCTACCGGCAGCCAGCTGCCGTTCCATTGCTTCTAGCATTCGACCCTAAAATCAATGTGAATGCACTGAACATGGATGGTCAAACACCATTCATGTTGGCTCTGGGACGTTCACTGGCATCAGCTCCACCAAATAGCCGCGTTATGGGCAGTTTTCTTTCTCATCCTGCCGTCCTCGAAGAGCCATTTGGTAGCAAGGCACTTATCTCTGCTGCCCATGCCAGTGGCACCTACAGGGTACCTTTCCCCACAGATATGGAGAAGGAGGAGGAGGAGGAGGAAAGGCTCAATGGAATTCAAACAATACTGTCGAGAGGCAGAATGATCAATGTCAACCTCCTCAACCCCAGTGGGCACTCAGTACTTTCGGCGACGGCATTCAGGGGGTACACGAAGATTGCCGCTTTCCTCCTATCCCTTCCCTCAATCGACCCTAATTTTGGCAATCCGCCTCCCTTGGTTCAGGCATCCATTTGCTCGCATCATTTGGTGGTTGGGCTACTGCTTGAACATCCTGACATCGACCTCAATCGGGAAACTGATGGATACACTGCACTCGGAGGAGCTTGTATGGTCCAGCATCATTATTCCACCACTCTCGACACCATCAAACTCCTTCTTTCTCAGCCGAAGTTGGACGTGAATGCAGGAAAACCACCTCCGCTGTCTATCGCAGTCCGGGGTCGCCATATAGACGCTGTCAAGCTGCTCCTTGAACACCCCAAGATCGATGTCAGCTCTCGAATGCAGCGTACGGTGCAAATACCTGAGTGGATCAAGTGGCGCCTCTGGGCAAGTCAAAGACCCCATCCACTTGACCCTGAAGAAGAATACCACCCACATAGATTCCGCGGCGGTCAAATGCGCTCATGCAGTTGCCTGGATAGGAAGGCGGATAGAAGCCGGCCATACGCAACCTATCTCGCCCATGATCCCCTCTATCAGGGACCCCATGTGCGGAATGGGGAGCCTCACGAATGGAATGGGGCCCTGACTCGGAGCTGGACCGCCAAACCTGAAGAGGGATTGAGTGACTCGTTCTTTGTGTACTTCACCAGGTTTGGGCCATCAGAAATCCTGGATCTACTTTTATCCCGAGGCGACCTTGACGTGAACGCGCCCGGAAGTTGCGGCTGCACAGCGCTTATCTGGGCGTCTTCTCTTGGCAAATGGTCAATTGCGGACACGCTCCTTACTCGACAGGAGACTACCGTCGATGCCCGCTGCCCTAATCATGGACACAATGCCCTCGTTGCGGCAGCACATCGAATGAGATTCGAGATGGTTCAGCAACTTCTCTCCCATCCCCGAGGCCACGAAATAGACCCCAATGTCTTCGCAGCATGTGGATGCAATCTCCTTCTCTGTGCTTCCCGGAGTGGAGACGAAAACGCCGTACACAACATCCTCCCCTTCATCAACTACCGCGAATATCTCAACGCGCAGGAGTGCAGGTTTGGCAGAACCGCACTTCAATGGGCGTCATATTTCGGTCACGACTCACTCATTCAACTCTTCCTATCCGACCCAACCATTTCAATCGACCACCGAGACAAACAAGGCAACACGGCGTTGATGCTTGCCGCCAGCGGTGGACACCACACCGCTGTCCAAATCCTGCTTGCTTCTCCGAAAGTCACCAACGTCCACAGTGACTGCAACTTCAACGGCGACACGGCCCTCTCACTGGCAGAGTGGCATGGACATATAGACATCGTTCGATTGCTGGAGTCGGCGCCGTTGGAACAGGCAGCAGTCCCACCATCCACCTCCGATTGTGCAGCCCAATCTGCCTTTTTCGCCCCCCCCATTCCTCTCTTGCTATTGGATTTCCACGTTTTTCGCTCTTGTTTCAATTCTATCTTTTTCTCTTATTTACTTTGTCCTGCGGATCGATGTGCTTGCTTTTCGAGTATATGGATAATGTACGCCTGAACTCTAGTCCTTTTGATTGATTTTCTGTCCTGCTTTTTCTGTAACTCGCCGTCTTCTGCCGTTATTTATGTATGTCTTTGCATATTCTTCTGTGTTAGTGCTACGCCTCTTCCGATACCCTGTATGCGTCTCTTCTGCCTGTACAATATGCGTCCCTGTTTTCTCGGTTCCTGAAATCCAGCTTCAATGTATTTGTTTCGTGTCTAGTAAAGATTGTACATGACAGAGCCTCGGGCCTAAGACAACTTCTGCGACTACCGAACCGTGCAAGGTCTTAATGCACTACTCCATTTAGACATTGACATGCCATTTAAAGCGCCACCTCTCGTTGACCCAGCGGTTGCTTCTGTCCGAGGATATGCAGCTGGAATGGGCGGGTGCGTTACCTACATACCAACTTGAGTTCAGCGATAGCTCGGTTGATGGCCGCGACTCTTTGTTAGGAATGGGGTGAAAGGGACGATTGCGAACGAGGCCTGCACAGCAGTACGCCGCCACCAAATACGCAGTGCGTCAGAGGCTCCATCGATCATGATAATGGCGGTGGAAGTGGCGCTGCAGAAGTGGCCGAGAGTCAAAGCTATGTAGAACAGGGTTGTTTGGAAGGAAGACCCAAAGTTGGGTTCGAATCCCCATTCACAAATCTTTTCGCAGTCCGTGGATTGAGGTTCGATGACTCAGATGTGCTCGTTGAACACCCAGACGGTCAATAGCCATTAACCCTGGTGCCGAGAGATTTTTTCTCAGAGCAGAGTGTCGACCCGCTTTGGCTGTACAAACGGCTGGGTCTGCGGAAATATGAGAGTCGTATCGCGAAAAGATGATCAACACCAGGTAGATGTTTCTTGCATTAGGCGTATTTGAGTGAAGTCGATGAGGGTTTCTGCGACGGGACACTTCTCGATGGAGTTCGGTACTACTAGGGTCGAAGCCAATGGTAGACAACGCAAACGGACGATAATGTCGAATGCGGATTTGAGTCTAACCAGGGCGGGTGTCGAGCCTTTAAGAAGACGCTTGTCGTGTAATCTATCATTATGGTTTGTCAAACAGCTGATCCAGATGTCTGTGACGAATGGAACATACGAATGAGCCTAAAAAANTTTCCCTGTGCGTGGCCCTCGCCCACGCATGCCAAACGTAACGAGCAAAACCTTCTTGGACACGATCGTTCGTAGAGACTGAATGCAAGGCAGTTGAGTTAAATGGGACGTGGATCAAGTAGGAAGGACGCACTGTTGGCTTTAGTAAATCGCTCTTCCCGAGTCTTGAGGTAGTTTGTTTCGTCAAGAATCCCCTTGAGCTAGCCTTCGATTTTCGTGTTTCGGTTTCTAGGCAGGAAAGGGATTCTTAGTTGCCATAAGCATAGGTTGGGAGGAACAAAGAGACGTGACCCACCCCGACGGAAATGAGGATTTTTGGGTAACACACAGCGTCGGCCCCAGTATCGACGCCCAAGTCCACAACACGAGAAAGCTTCGAGACTCGGTACGAGCTCGAGCTCGCGTCTGCAAGCAAGCAAACCCAAACGAGAACCATTAGCGACAGTGTACCCACAGATAGGAGGCCAGAGGACACGTACCTGCTTCAACATAGTTCCAACCTCACCCTCCACATGAGTCGGAATAGCCGTCTTGAATCCCCTTCTTGCTCAAATACGAATCCACAATTTCGATATCCATTAGGATAGTGAGACGCTGGCATGGAGAATTTAATAGTTGAGGTTTCCGGTAGCGAGCACAGTGGGAGAAAACCTAACAGCGAGAGGGCGAGGATAGAGATTACGAGAACGTTTTGCGCTTCCCAACGAATATGGTATCGTCTTCGATGAGGTAGGCATAGAGTGTCTAGATGGCCGTTAGGAGAATGTACCTAGGCTATTTCACAATGAGCCTTCGCCGGGTGATAGAGGCAGGGGTAGAGTGGAGTAGAGCGAGAATGAGCACTCACACGATGAGACCAAGCATTACCATGGCTTTCGATTTTTCAAAATCGGTTTTATATCCATAAAATGTCGGACCAGCGTTGACGAAAACGCTCAGCCATCCCAAAGCCAATCTGGCGTCGGTATGCAGGCCGCTCTGGCCATGATAGGAACTACTACAAGGGTGAAGAGATACTAATATCAGTAAACAATTCGTCATAGCCTGGATCGGGCTATTCAGGGTGATGGGCGAGGGACGACCGTGCTCATGGGCACCAGCATCCCTCACACGGCCTAATGATCCACTCCAAAGGCCTTCTGTCCAGGCGGCAGATACCAAGAGCAAGCGGACGTACCCGCTTTACAGCATAATCGCAAGTGTTCTTCAGCTCTGCGCTTTCACGTCCTCTCTGTCCGTCGTCGTCCGATGCAGGAATTGTGGTTGCTAGAGGTCCCAGTGGCCGGTCCGCAGGATTAGGAGGGCTCGGCGAACGAGCTTTTTCGCTCGAAGTTGAGCGGACCGCACCTGCACATTCACGTTGAATACGGTGTTCGTTCGGGCAGATAGGGAGAGATTACTGAGGAGCTCTGGTTGGGGGGCTTGCCCCCTTTTGTCCAGGCGAACCCAGAGATCCAAGCACAGCCACATGCGCGGGTGTATAGCCACAGCCTAGCTAGAGGAGATCAAGCAAGCGCCCCCATCTGCATGCCGTGCGTCGCGCAACGAAGTTGACCGACTGGCTTGCAAAACTAATGAACCTAGTTCAGAGAACACCCTTGAATTGGAATCTCCGGGCGTCCGGCAGTGCTGGGTGTCCGGCGGTCCGGGCGTCCGGCCTTCTAGGCCCAGGACGTCAACACACATAGCGTAGCCTTTTGCTCTTGTACCTTGCTCATCCTTCTCATCCTTGAATACTATGGACCTTGTTCCTGCTCTGCATGGCTGGCTTAATGCCTTGGATTCTCAAGAGCGCTCCTCAATCCGCTTTGAGCAAATCCTCCGATTCATGGTTTTTGCATCACGCCTCAAGGACGATATCAAGCTCACGCAACCTGCCAACCAAGCGATAGAAGAGGTTCCCTTGGTTTTGCCACCCTCAGTTCAACTTTTTCTGTCATCTGCATGCTCTATTCCTCATTCCCTTGTTGAAAGCCTATGGGGCTGTGTTTGTGTTGTTGTTTGGAACGACATGCCATCCGTAATGAGCCTTCGGCACCAAATCTCAACATTTGTGGACTATGGGAACGATGTTGGCATCAGTAAGCACCATATTTACAGTCCAGAACAGTTATTGAATACCGTCATAAAGCCTACCGGACCATATATCCCCCGCACAAGATGTGCCAGAATCTTGGGTGCCCACGGACAGCAAAGGGCTTGGCGCTTTCCAAGGCAGAGCAGCGCAAAGTCCTGCTTTTTACACTAGAGGACGGTACCCATCCTGCTTGGTCTGTGCACTTATATTGTCAAAGTGAGTATAGTCTTGGACCTTATTTACGAGCAATGAGTGACGTGTCGTTTCAGAATGCAACATCAATTATCACCACAACTTTACTGTCCGCGGAGGGCAGCGAACATACTATCAGGGTGTGCCCGAGATTCTCCAAGTTGGAGAACACCATTTCGCTGAAGTGAAGCTCATCAATTCATGGATCACCTTGATGGTTGTCGCCTGGGTTTCCGCAACAAACTGTGCCCGATTTTACAACACGGCAGTCTCTTCCAATAGCCATAGTCCTCAAGTCACAGACTGGAAGTTCAAGCCTGAGGTTACTCCGGAGCATGTCTATAATGGTTTTACCATCTTGGCCTTGCTCGAGGACTGTTTCCGGCAGCAAACTGTGCTTAGGGTGCCTCATACAGGCTCAGAGGCTGACAGATTTCATGCGGCAGTGCAATCGTTGAATCATCGAAGGCGTTTTTACCATCCAGAGGTCTACCATTCATGTAATGTTTGTTCTCGGGTGTGGAACGGTATGTCTCAGGCTCTCTATTTCTGGCTGCTATCATAACTTACCTCAAATTAGGCGAGCGCTTTCAAGTGGTTGTAGTCGATGGCATCACAATTGGCCGACCATGCTGCAACGTACACAATTGCCAGAATCCATTGGCAAATACAAAGCACCGGTACTGCCAGCATCATCACACACAGCTTGGCAATCAATGCTGTGTCAAGAAGTGCAGCGCCGAGCGGGCCTCAGGAAGGAAAACCTGCCTCAATCCACTCCATCAAGCTGTTGAGAATACCTATAATGAGCGTGGTACTGCTCGATTTCAACTGCAACAGCAGCTCCAGCGTGCATGGGTCACCCACCCCGAAGACTCGGACACAGTTCAGTCATCATCTATGGCTGACAATAACGAATTCTCAGAGGCAATTGTCGACGCCGGTGGACGGATTGTATTGGATGCCCCTCCTGACATCCCCCCTCCATCNAGATGGCTCCAAACCAATGGCTCCAAAGATCAGAGCAGAGTTTGGTCGCCGGAGAACCCATAATGAGCAGGTCATGGTTGCGCCATGYGGAATGATTGTGGCTCGAGAGACCTTCTACGGGGCTGAAGGCGTGAAATCAGTTGCGGTAAGCTTAATGTCCTGTTCAGACGCCCTATCCTTCTCTGATATAGGACTGCTCAAGGCATTGATTAAACGGGTTTACCGCATTCAAGGAACAAAGCCAAGGCACATATTCTTTGATAACAACTGCACACTAGCTCGGAGTGTGCAAGGTGATCAATTCTTTGACGATATCAACCTGACTGTCGACGTCTTCCATTTCAAGAGCAAGCATGCAAAGACGGACGAGTTTTGCCAGCGCTATTGCAACCCTGCTGGTCACCCTGAACTTTTAGGTGAAGACAGTAATGGATGGTATTTTAACTCATCTATCGCAGAGCAGACAAACGTCTGGTTGGGTGGCTACCACTCAATCTGTCGAGAGATGACGGCTGTGCGATATGACTTCTTCCTCGATGAAATGATTGCGCGACGGAATGCGATGACATTGGATAAGCTACATACAAATGGCACTCAGCCAAAGAACACTTATGTACAAAGGAACGTAGTCTAGAAGTGATGTAGTATTGAATACAAATGCAGAGAGAGAATGAATGTCGTCTACAATACAAATACAAGTGTCTAGCCACAAATCGAACAAAAGAAAAGGTATCAACGTGCGTCAAGGAGAGGGYTCCACTACAGGAAAAGACAGGAGTCCAAATAAACAGAAGAGGGCCACGTCGGGCAACAGTGGAAATGCAATGATGGAAACAAATAAAAAGGAGAAATCGACGACGGGAAAAGGGGGGAGGGGGGGAAATAAAACAATAGAAACATATGGCTAGTCAGAGTCAATCTCAATAACATCGGAGGTAGGGACCCAAGCCTTCTTTGCTGCCATCCTAACCTTCGGCATTCGAGGACCCTGTTTGCTTTTCAGGGCTGGTGCATCCTTCATCACCTCGCTCCAAAGACCAGCGGGAGTGTGCTTTGCCTTGACTGCAGCTTGTCGAAGATCGTAAGGAAGGAGATTGAAGCGCTTTCGCTGGTCGAAGATGGTTTGTCGAACATATTTGCACCCAGGGAAGAACGCCGCGAAAATATCCTTCCGTTTATTTCTCTCCCCATTCTTTGATGCCTGGTGAATAGCAGTGAGACAGGAGATGATGTCGCATGCATAGTAGTCCCTTGGCCACTGCGCCTGGAGGTTATCTATCCCCATGAGGATGCCGCCAGCCTCATCGTCCGACTCAATGGCAATTGGGTCGTCCAAAGTACCAGCCCCATCGTCGCTCTCGCTTAGCGTGTAGTCGTCCTGTTGTTCCTCCTGTGGCTCTCGCTTGACGATGACTGGAGAGCAGCGCTCAYGCTTGACTGTGGCAGCGGGAGGTGGCAATGACGACGATGGTGACTCGAGCTTGACAGCAACAGGGGGAGAGAATGCTGAGGGCCGAGGCTCCAACTTGACTGCAACAGGCCGAGACGATGATGAGGCCCGGGGTACTGGAGGCATGGCGCCATTGCGAGGTTCCTTATTGACCCTGAGAGTGTCGTGTTCAGACTTGATGACAACCTTTGAAGGCGCAGGCTGCAGGCCACCGAATCGGTAAGGATGCGAGTTGGGTGATCCAGATGGTGAGATGGCAGCTCGGGGACGCTTCAACGATGCTGGCTCGGAGCTTCCTCGGTCCTGACCCTTGCTTTGAACATAAGCCCGCTCTCCAGGAAGGTTGTTGCGGAGATGTGGAGCAGGCGACGGTGTTTTCGATAGCGCTTCAAAATTCTTGAGGTTGGTAACCGAGTCGAGCTTGACAAGAAATCGGTTGGCGGCTCCCTCCTTCACCTCTAAAACATGACCTTTGTCGACCCCATACCACACTCCTAGGTCACTGTCGTACATCTCCAAAACTGGCGTCACCCTCCTTCCTTCACCAGCTGCCACCGACACCCCAAGTGCTGCAAGAACAGCGTCCTCCAAAACAAAATACGGCCATTCGAATTGACCGGACCCAGCTTGAAAAGAACGAACAGTTGGCATTCTTCCGTCTTCAGACCAGGCAATGGCAGTGACCGAACGTTTGACACGAGTGCTGTTGGCCAAGAGGATGGAGGTACGAGCGCGTTCCTCCTCGGCACGTTCCTGCTCTCCTTGCACGACAGCGGTGAACACATCAGCCATCTGAGTAGGCACATCAGAAGCGGCAGTGGAGGGCGGAGGGGGTAGAGACTGGGTTGCGGGAAGGGTAGGAGGGGCAAGAGAGCTGGAAGGGGCAGGAGCACTTGGAAGTGGAGGGCCGAGGGCGGGGGTTACGATGCCACCATGATTCTTGAACACGCAGCCGCCAGCTTGGAGGCAATGCTTCTTGCACATAGAGCGACGGCAGTCGGATGAGAGTCGCTTTTGATTGCAGTTGGGAGTTCTGCACCCGACTGTGGCCACAGGTGGAGGCGTACTTCCCCCGTTCTTCCAGATGATGGTCTTGCACTTGATGCCAGACGGCCCAAAGCCCGAGCACTGTTGCAACAATAAGTACCCTTCTCTAAACAAAGCTTGAATGCCAAAACTTACCGTCGCAACGAGTTTGCCGTAGTTGCCAGAGTCTCTGCTCTTACATGGGTGATAATAGAGCGTCTCGCCGCACGTAAAGCACTTGACGCTGTCCTCGGGTGCTTCCAACCTTGGAGGCGGAGTTGTGGCCTGCTGAGCATCCATGGCGGTTGCGATAGTGGCGGGACCGGTGGTCTTGAGTGTGCCGCAAAGGGTGGGGTAGGGGATGCTCAAAAAGTGAGCGGTGTCGTAAAGAAGAAGAAAGCTGAAAATGAGCAATGTTAGCCACAAAATAGAACGGGGATGATAGCCCTGTATGCCACTTACATCGATAACATCACGTACTGGCTGTGTTGTGTTGGGCGGGGGAAGTGGAGATGGAGATGGAAGAGGTTCGAGAGAGAGGCAAGAACCCCCCNTGCCCTTTATACGTGGCGGGGTTTGTGATGACGATGACGATAATAAGGCCGGACGCCCGGCTAGCAAGCCAATGCCGGACGCCCAGACAGGAAGATGCCGGACGGCCGGATGTTCCAACTCATGGGTATTCTGCTAGTTCATAGTGGGCACCGGCCAGTCATACGGGAGAGAGCGCGATCATTTCAGCACGTGGCCAGCCATTTTGCGTTCCATCATCTCCGAGTCCATCTCCCACCATTCCGTCGTGGAGGAGAGATGTTCTCTGTTTCTGACGTTCAATAACTCGGGAATATGTAATTCTTGTTCCTGGAGCACCCTATCACATTCCCTGACCGGGGAGTCTTTCCTAAAGCTACTCCAATGGGTATCATCGCAGGCGTCGGGTACTCTTTCCGTCTTTGTAGTCGACTATCCACCATGCTTGTGATCTGCGTGCCAAGGATGGAAAGAACTCGAACGCGCCGCTGATATTGCAGGAGGAGGTTGATTTCCTTATAAACGGTGCGTAGCCACTTCTGTTGCATATGCTCCTCGACATGCTAATGCTCCTCCAGGTGAGGGAATCGCCTCTTCGATGGATTCAAAACAGCTGTGGGCTGTAGTGGAGGGATGTCTTTCCTAAAGCCGAAGCTCTAATGGCTATCACAGGCGTCAGGCACTCTTTCAATCTTGTAGCCGACTCTCCAGCCAACACGAATTTTCAGAAAATTCACCGTACCTGCGATCTGCGTGCCTAGGATAGAAAGAACCTGAATGTACCTCTGGTATTGCAGGAGGTTGAGTCGGAAGTGGCAACGCTAGGGTTAGATGGTATGCAGTCACTCACCTTACGCTCCTTGACGTGCTAATGCCTCTTCCGGTGAGGGAATCGCCGCTCCGGTGGATTCTCAACAGCTGCGAGCCGTAGCGGTACCCCTTACACTTCCTAGGAAACGCCTCCGAGCCAAAATCTTTTCGTGCCCGGCCTCTTTGTCCGGAGACCTCGTCAAGCCTCAGGGGCATGTTGACCAGGAATGCGATGCCAGTACCTTGGGTCTTACAGTGGCTGCCCAGGTCGCTACCATCGCTTCGCCTATTGAGCATCATTGACGGGCCACAGGTGATCTTGGATGAGAGTCGGCTAGGCTTCAAACGTAGTCAAAGTCTTACGAATTTATTGCAGGCAAGAAGTTTTCAAGCCAGACGGCGTCTCACCTTGAAGCAGCTACCTTAGAAGATAAGGTCCCGGAAACTTTGTCTACGCAAGGCTCTTACTACTTATTGAACCTTCGTTTCGATACACCCCAAACCGGCCACCGAGCAGCCACACCGGCTTCAGATTGGCTTCGACCGTGATTGTACCGGACTCCATCGCCGTCGTAGCAACCCTCATCAACTTCACTCAAACACGCTAATGCGAGAAAACATCTGCCTGGTGTTGATCATCCTTTCGCGATACGGCTCTCATATTTCCGCAGACCCAGCCGTTTGCACAGCCAAAGCAGGTCGACGCTCTGCTTCGAGACAAAGCTTCTCAGCGCCAGGGTTGATGAATCCACCGACCGGCTGGGTGTTCAACGGGCACATCTAAGTCACTATCCTATTCAAGCCTCTTGGCACGAACTCGTTGAGTCTGACTACGGGAGACTACTAAGTCACCGAACCTCAATCCACGGTCTGGGAAAAGATTTGTGAATAGATATTCGAACGCAACTTTGGGTCCTCGTTCCAAAACAACAACCCTGTTCTACATAGGTTTCGCTCTCGGCCACTTCTGCAGCGCCGCTTCCACCGCCATTATCATGATCGACGGAGCCTCTGACGCACTGCACATTTGGTGGAGGCGTACTGCTGTGCAGGCCTCATTCGCAATCTCTTTTCACCCCATTTCTAACAAAGAGTCGCGGTCATCGACCGAGTGGTCGCTGAATTCGATTTGGTATGCAGTTAACGCACATGCCCATTCCAGCCACATATCCTCGGACAGGAGCAATTGCTAGGTCGACGAGAGGTGGAGCTTCAAATGGCACGTCAGTGTCTAAATAGAGTAATACAGTAAGACCTTGCACGGTTTGGTCGTTGCAGAAGACGGTGGATATGACCTGGAAGTTGTCTTAGGCCCGGGGCTTTGTCGTGTGCAATCTTTACTAGATATGAGTCGAATACATTGAAGTTGGGTTTCAGGAACCGAGAAAACAGGGACGCATATGAAATGGGTATTGTACAGGCAGAAGAGAGACACAGACAGGGTACCGGAAGGGGCGTAGCACTAACACAGAAGAAAACGCAGAAATATACATACATCACAGCGGAAGAAGGCAAGCCACAGAAAAACAGGATAGAACATCTATAAAAAAARGCCTAGAGTCCAAGCTTTCGTTATCCATATACCCGAAAACCAAGCATGTCGATCTGCAGCGCAAGGTAAATAAGATAAGAAAATAGAATCGAGAGAATAGCGAAAAGTATAAAAANTCCAAAAGCAAATGGCGAATGGGGTGGCGAAAAAGGCAAATTGGGCTGCACAATCGGAGATGAACGGGGCTGCTGCTTGTTCCAACGGCGCCGACTCCAGCAATCGAGCGATTTCTATGTGTCCGTACCACTCTGCCAGCGAGAGAGCCGTGTCCCCATTCAAGTCGCAGTTGCTGTGGACGTTGGTGAATTTCGGAGAAGCAAGCAAAATTTGGACGACGTTGTAGTGGCCACCGCTGGCGGCAAGCATTAACGCCGTGTTGCCTCGTTTGTCTTGGTGGTCGACTGAAACGCTTGGCTCAGAGAGAAAGAGTTGAACGAGTGAGTCGTGGCCAAAATATGACGCCCATTGAAGTGCGGTTCTACTGAACTTGCAATCCTGTGCGTTGGGATGATCGCGCCAGTCGGTGAAGGGAAGGACGTTGTATACGGTATCTTCGTCTCCACTCCAGGAAGCACAGACGAGGAGATTGCATCCACATGCTGCGAAGACATTGGGGTCTATTTCGTGGCCTCGGGGATGGGAAAGAAGTTGTTGAACCATCTTGAATTTCATCCGATGTGCCGCCGCAACGAGGGCGTTGTGTCCATGATTAGCACAGCGGGCATTGACGGCAGTCTCCTTTCGACTAAGTAGTGTGTCAACGATTGCCCATTTGCCCAGAGAACACGCCCAAATAAGCGCCGTGCAGCCACAATTTCCGGGTGCGTTCACGTTGAGGTCGGCTCGAGGCAAAAGTAGCTCCATGATTTCTGACGAACCAAATCTGGTGCAGTACACAAAGATTGGATCACCCGATACTTCAGTTTTGGTGGTTTGGTTCACGTCCTCATACCGGTCGCGAGGCTTCCAATGGAGCGGATCATGGGCGTTGCATGTTGCGTATGGCCTGCTGATTCTATTCGCCTTCTTATCCAGGCAACCGTACGATATACCAGTTGACGACTGTTTGCAACCATCCATCTCTCTTCCTCTGCCCTGCACTAGACGGCATTGTCCAAAGGAATCGAGGAATAATGGCCGTGGTTCCCCCCCNATGGACACGGATTTGGGAGTGCCTGCCCTTGATCCACATAGGTATTTGTACCACACATTGGATATTAGAGTTGAGATTGATCTTGGGGTGTTTGAGGAGTAACTTGACAATGCCTATATCGCCGGCCTGGACTGCAATAGACAGCGGAGAAGGTTTTCCCGCATTCACGTCCAACTTTGGCTGAGAAAGAAGGAGTTTGATGTTGTTGAGAGTAGTGCGATCAGGATGCTGGACCATACAAGCACCTCCAAGTGCGGTGTATCCATCACTTTTCTGGTTGAGGTCGATGTTGGGGTGTTCGAGCAGTAACCGAAGCACTGAAGAATTCCGCCAGCAAATGGACGCCTGAGCCAAGGGAGGCGGATTGCCAGAATTAGGGTCGATTGAGGGAAGGGATAGGAGGAAAGCCACAATCTTCGTGGATCCTTGGACGGCCGCAGCCGAAAGTACAGAGCGCCCATTGATTTCAAGGAAATTGACATCTATCATCCTGCTTCTCGACAGGATTGTTTTGATTTCGTTGAGTTTTTTTTCCTCAAAATCTCCGAGAGTAGCAGCCGAAATAAGTGCCCTGCTACCAAATGGCTCTTCAAGGACAGCCGGATGGGAAAGAAAACTGCCCGTGGTGGTCCCCGGTACGAATGGTGTCGACTCGAGATGCAGCATGAATGGGGTTTTCCCATCCATGTTCGGTGCATTCACATTGATTCTAGGGGATGCTAGAAGCAATGGAACAGCATATTCCTGTTGCAATGCAGCAATGTGCAATGGGGTTGGGAGCTGACGATGATTTAACATCCGTTTGGACTTCAGTGTGTTGGCGCATTTGCAGGCCGCATGACCGATTGTGAGACTAATGTTGACATCGATGTCGGAACGTTGAAGTAGTAGTCGGATAATGTCCACATTTGGCCTGTCACTGAAACACGCAAACCACAGTGCAGTTGGACGGCATTCGTAGCTGTCAGCCTGAAAGTTGATATCAAGCTCCTCGCCGCGGCTCCTCAGCAGTAGCTCGACAATGCCTGTGTGACCTTGGTGGCATGCATGCATCAGCGGTGTTGGGCTACCCATGCTCACGTTAACGTCAGGTCTGGACACAAGGAGCTCCGCTATTTGTTCATGACCATGATGTGCTGCCATAGACCAGGCACTCCAGCCTTTGCAATCTACCGCGTTGACATCAAGGCCTTCTGTTGCTAATAGCTTCCGTACCAACGCCTCCTGCCCCTTCAAACATGCTTGCACCAATGCCGGAGGTTCACCCAGATTGATATTCACATCTGGCCTTGACAACAGGAGGTCGACAATCTCCCAGTGTTCCGCCTTGATGGCACAGGTAAGAGGCACTCGCCCCATCGAGTCAAGGACATTGATGTTGATGTCCGTACGACAGAGTAACTGCCTTGCGATCGGTAATCGGCTGTTGGGAGATGAGTGGCGGAAGAATATATTGTCGACTTCGCTTTCGATGGCCCGAATCAATGGAGGAATGGAACCTTTATTGACGAGGATGTCCTGTCGAGAGAGGAAAAGGTCCACAATGGCTGAGTGGCCCTTCATCGCCGCAGCAGAGAGAGCCGTGCACCCCGTCGAGTCTTCTGCATTGATGTCAGCATCCTCCAACAGCATTGCGACAATTGGTGCATGTCCTGCCTTCGCCGCTGTCACCAGGAGTACTGCGTTTGGGCATATTTTCGTCTTTGAGATGAGTTCAGTTGCAATATCTTGACGACTAAGGCCCAAAGCAATCTGGAGGCAGCGGCGAACATCATCCCCGTCTGCATTTCTAAGAATCCTCTCTTTGGCTGAAATTAGCTCTGAATAAGAATTGTATGCTTCTTGACTGTAATGCTCCCCATCGGAAACCATTCGGTATACAGCAATCGACAAGGCTGTTCCTGCCTCATTGCAGCGAGCATGTAGGTTGACATGAGGATGGGAGATAAGCTTGGAGATAATCTTGCTGCGAGATTGGTAAGTAGACGCAATCAGAGGTGTGCACCCACAACGACGCCCTAGGTTGACGTCGATGTCGGGGTGGGACATCAGCAGCTCAACGATGGTAACCCTGGTGTCGGGCAGCTCAAGCTCGCCGCTGGCTTGCATAAGGGCTGTGTATCCTGTCCATGGATTCCGTGCATTTATGTTGAGATTTGGATGCAATAAGATTTGCCTGACCATTGCCTCGTCGTTATTGTGTACAGCCCAAGCGAGTGGAGTGAGTCCTGTATCGCAATTGGTCACATTCACATCAGCACCTGGTCTGGAGAGTAGTAGTCGGATAGTGGCCTTCTGATTTTGCCCAACAGCACACGCCAATGCAGTGCAACCGCAGGTAGCTCTGGCATTCAATCCTCGTCCATCTTTTGGCATGCGGGACAGGAGAAACTCCAACATTGATTCCTGCCCGAAACCTGCCGCCAACATCATAGGCGTTTTGCCCTCTGCCGATTGGTCCATTGGAGAAAGTGAAGGCCATGTTTCCATAATGGCTTCTGCTGTATCGATATGTCCGCCTATGGCAGCTAAGTGAAGGAATGTGAAGCGATTTCGCAAGGTGACTGTGCAGTCCTGGACATGATCTAACAGATAGTCTTGGAGACCAACCAGTGAAGCCAGGTGCTCCGGACTGAGGGGCCTTTCATGAGATATCCATCCGTTCGACCACGACCACGACCGAATTGCCCGTGGCCATTGATTGGCAGTGGGAGATTGGGAGAGAAGAAACCTTTTTACGCGATGCGGTAAACCGGATTCTTTGCAAGCAAGGCGCGCATGACGATGCCAGGTTTTATAAGCATAATCGTAGAGGGGTGCATTGTAGGATAATTTGGAAAGGAAAGAGTCGTAGACAACGCAAACGGACGATAGTGTCGAATGCGGATCTGAGCTTAGCCAGGGCGGGTGTTGGGCCTTTAAGAAAACGTTTGTCGTGTAATCTATAAATATGGTTTGTCAAACAGCTGGTCCAGATGTCTGACGAATGGAACTTACGAATGAGTCTCACAAATTTTCTTGGGCGTCGCCTTTGCTCACGTATGTCAAGCGTAACAAGGCCGCAGCAAACGTCGAGGAGTAATTCTATCGGAGACATGTGATTCTCGTCAAAAGTTTTGGAATCGAGTTCGGTAGCGACGGCCTGCTGTAGCGCTTCGATTGACATGCAATCCAAGGCATAGGTCACCCACAGGAGCACTCGTTTCGCTAAGGAAGTCTTCTCCTCGCCCTGAGCCTCGATCCGTTCCAGCGTGTGGTCATATAGCTCATTCAACCCGATCGGGAGCGTTTCTAGCTTTTCAACGCTTCAATTTGGAGACTTGCGATCAAAAACCTGTAAATCGACGAATTATTGGTCGCACTATAGAAAGAAGAGCAACATGGTCGACTTACATTCCGCCGGACTTTCGCTTGATAGCAGTACACAGCTCTTCCTTGGCTGCATCCTTGCCCAGTAGAACTGCGTGAAGGCTGGGGATATCAAGGATCCTCTTCTCGACAAATCGTTCTATGTCTTCATTCCGGGCTTCAATATCGACTTGTACAGCACATGGGAACAGACGTTGGAGCGATCCCAAGGGACGGGACATAATGAGGGTGTGTGTATTGGAAGGAAGGGAGTTTATGAAGTCGAGCAGCGGTTTCCTGGCATCTTCCTCTGTTTCATCTAATCCATCGAGTACGATGAAGACACGATCGAACTTCTGGACAACGGCTGACATGAGTTGGTGCAGTTCGACATCCGACGGGCGGGAGTTACCCCGTTCGTGAGTCTGGAAACTCTCGCGAACATGCTCGAGGGTGGAGCGATTGCGAAGCAGTACTAACTGCTGAATCCATGAAGCAAAGATTTCGGAAGGAGAGTACTTCTCCATGTAACGGCAGAAGGCAAAGATCACAGGGGCTTGGCGTGCAACATCGGCCTTTTGAAGATGTTGAATGACGATAGACCTGAGAAGTTGGGGATTAGAGGAGTGAGGAAACGAAACAAATAGAGCAATACATGCGAGAGTGTGGTTTTTCCTGCGCCAGCTGAGTATGGATATCGTCAAGATTACAGTTCGGAATTTCGGAATGGTAGAATGCTAACTCACGCTTTCCTGTACCCCACAGAATCTTGGATTCACCTTTCTTCCAGCGACCAAACTCCTCGCTCTCGATAAACCACATTCCAGTTCCTTCCGTCGCTTTAGAATGCGATTCAGAATAGATAGAACCAAAGTTGACTTTCGTCAACCACTCGCAAATTTGTTCGATTAGCTTGTCCTCTGCTTCAAGTCAGCGCTCAAATATCATCGCAACTCGACCAGCACTCACCTGTTTCGTCCGCGCCCATAGGAGGCACAGAGATGTTGTAATTGTGCACGTCTCTTGCAGCGGACGAGAAGTTTGCGGTTCCTAGCTGAAAATGATGTGAATTTTCGAAGCCATGGTGGCTTATGCGCCCTGGAAGTTCAGTTACGTGAGTTCCAAGAAGATGGTTTGGGCGGTCTGCCTCACTATCGCTGCTGCAGGAGGCATCCATGGCGCTGATGGTAGGAAACATGAACTGGAAGAGAGAGGTGGAATGCATTCCAATATATACTGATCAGTATCAGGAATGCACAGCAATGTCGCCAGTGACCGTAAGACGCTCGTTAATTGTACCTGGGAAGCTTTACTAGATCTGAACCGACATCAACCCGAATCGCTATCGGATGCTTGGAGGCGCCAAAGGAAGCATGAAACACAAAGAACCACGAACTCGGAACTGAACCCGCGCTGACCGAGAGATTGACTGCACCTCCCGCTGCCTAATTAAATCCAAGTTAACCGGCTTCGAATAAATGCAATCCTTGTAGTTCACACACCTTCACAATTGCACTGAGCAAAGGCTGCCACTGTTCCTGCATTCCGTCAAAAAGCCATGCGGAGTTTACGCCCGAATAAAACGAAGTGGACGCCAGGTTCGCGAACCTGAATCTCACGAGCGCCAAGCACTAAAAATCACAGCACCCATGCCCGGTTTGCATTCTGATTGGGCAAAGCCACGCGGAGGGTGACCGACAAAATAATCGTGATATTGGCAAAACGTACGTATGCACACTCTCATCAATGAGATACTTGCGCTTGAAGTAGGCGCGTAGGTGGAAGATTCGCCATAAACCCAGAGCGGTGAGTGCACAGATGGTGAACTAAGCAAACCCTTGGATGCGGTCGTTCGTGGAGACTAAATAGAGGAGTGAGCAAAATGGGACGTGCATCGAGTAAGAGGAAGGACGCACTATTATTGGTTTGGACAAATCGCTCTTCCCGGTTCTTTAGTTCATTTCGTCAATAATCTCCTTTAGCTGGCCTTCGATTTTGCGCATTTCGGATTCGAGGCCGGAGAGGAATTCTTGGTTGGCAATAGCACTGTTGAAAGGTCACGAGCACAGGGAATCAGTACGTGGAGTTCGCAAACGCACTTGTAATCCACAGCGTCAGCACCAATATCGACATCCAAGTCCACAATACGAGAAATCTTCGAAGTTTGGTCCGAGCTCACATCTACAATCAGCCAAACGAAAACGAAAACCATTAGCAACGGTGCACGAACACATAGGAGGTCAGAAAGCGCCTACGTCCTTCAATATAATTCTTCAAACCCAACCTCACCCTCCGCATGAGTCGTACTACTCAAGCTTGAGTCCACGATCTCGATATCCATCCGTTGATTTTAGCCTTTCCAACGTTTGCTGGCATGATCACAAGCTGGTTCTCGTGCGCCGAATTCCAAATGCATTCTGCATATAGCGGGACGCTGCCATGAAGAATTCAATAGTCGAGGTTGAATTCAGGTGGCAAGCATAGGAGAAGATTGAGCAGTGAGAGGACGAGGAGGGAGACTAGGAGACATTTTTCGCTTCCCAACAAATATGGTATCACCTTCAATGAAGTAGGCATAGTGTCGACATGGTTCTTAGGAGAATGCACCTAGGGTATTTGACAATTAGCCTTCGCCGGGTGATAGGGGCAGGGGTAGAGTAAAGTAGGGCGAGAAGTAAAGTAGAGTAGGGCGAGAATGAGCACTCACACAATCAGACCAAGCGTCACCGTCAACACAGGCTTCGACTTCTCCGAGTCAAAATCAACTTTGTTTCCACAGAATGCAGTACCGATCCACTCTCGAGAAAATCAAGTACATGGCCACATTGTTTGAGTGCGCCAAGCGGACCAGGCACAGCGCTTGGACACTGATGTTGAATGCGGTGTTCGCTCGGGCGGATAGGGAGGGATTATTGAGAAACCCTGGCTAATAATGGGCACAGGCCGAGGTCATACGGTACTTCGAGGGAGGAAGGAATGGGTTTACCGCGGATACACCTGGGTATGCTACCTGCCCGGCGATTGCCGAGGCACGTAGCCTCACTCGAACTCACTCCAGCTCTCGTCCGGTTGCAGGCCTCAGCCTCTGGTTTAAACTCATGAATTTGTGGTTTATTCCTTCTATGTAGAGTAGCCATCTTGAATATGAAACTATTATGCTGAGGTATGGCCACCCCACCGCACGCTGAGGAAATTCTTTTCGTGTGGCAGGTAACATCCGGTTCCGGGCCGGGATGCTACCTGCCTGCTACCTGCCAGGTCGCGGTGGTACCGCCTGCAAATAAAAATTCAGAGCGTTACCGCGCCTATCAACACTCAGAATGACCACGCTAGGGCTATCTTAGCATGATGGAGAGCGTGTATTCGGTTAATTTGAAGCTCAAGCATGTGTGCTGAGCTATTGGATTTGACATTTCGTAGGGGTGCTCCTGCGGCACCTTTCGCAAAGGGCACGCCGCGAGGCGCCGAAAATTTTGATTTCTGAGGTGCAAAACAAGTAAAATGGGTCTATTTACAACGTTTAATTATCCCGCAACCTCCCCAGAAAGCCTCTGGAAGCGCGCGATTTGAATTCTTTTTTATTGCAATTGTCCCGATCTTCACCCAGGTGCATGGGGGGTAAACCAAGGAATGGATCATTGTTATTTCTGGGGCACGTGGCCAGCCATTTCGCGCCATCTCCCACCATTCCGTTTTGGAGGAGATGTATCTGACGTCCAATGGTCCGGAAATATGTCATTGTCGATCCTGGAGCACCGTCTCACTTGGGAGTCTTCCGCAGGGCTCTTTCTCTTTCCATCTTTGTAGCCGATGTTCCAGCCAACACAAGCCTTCAGAAAATTCACCGTACCTGTGATCTGCGTGTCTAGCATGGAAAAAACCTGAATGGGCTGCTGGCATTGCAGGAGGTCGAGTTGAAAGTGGAATTCCTTGGGTAAACGGTGCGTAGCCACACTCCTCGACGTACTAATGCTTCTTCAGGTGAGGGGATCGCCGCTCCGGTGGATTCTCAACAGCTGTGAGCCGTAGTGGTACCCCTAACACTGCCTGAGGAACGCGTCCGAGCCAAAATCTTTTCGTGAACGGTTTCATCCGTCCGGAGAGCTCGTCAAGCCTCAGGACACATTGATCAGGAATGCAATGCCAGTACCTTGGCTCTTGCAGTGGCCTCCAATATCGGCTCGGTGCCATCCAGGGGCTATCCCTTTGCCTATCGAATATACTCAACGCATACTAGCCTTCAAACGTGGGTCACAAAATTATTACAGGCAAGAAGGCTTCAAACAGGATCGCATCTCGCCTTGGGGCAGCTGTCTTCGAAGATAAGATCCTGGAAACGTTGTTTACCGCTGCCTCGCCATTTATTGAGCTCTCACTCACGCACCCCTCAACTGGCCATCAAGCAGCCAGATTGGCCGTGTCGGTACTAGGCACCAATTCCAGTCGACTACGCCCAACGTGAGAGAGCACCATCTCAATGTTCTCGTTCTTCTTCGCAAGATGGCATTCACATTTCTCTGCAGAAACAGCCTTTCGTGTAGCAAAGGCGTGTCGCACCTGCTGCGGGAATCTCTGGACGCCAGCGTCGACGGATCCATGAACCAGCTATCCGAAGCCAAGCACGGCTACGCCACCGCGCCCGAATTCCTGGTCGGGAAGACGACAAGATTGATGGATGGTTATACAGATACAACGCCTAGTGGTTCGTCCTTCCGGAATCCGACAAAAACTCTGTCCTTCTCCCAAAATCTCCTGCGCATTTGGTTGATGCGGGCCTCGTTCGCAATTGTCCTTCCACCTCATTTCTAAGAAAAACTCACGGCATCGACTGAGCTGGTTCGGTATGTTTGCGACGCATAAGGCCATCTCAGCTACATATTCGAGGACAGGAGCAGTTGCTAGGTGTACGAGCGGTGAGAGCGAGAAACAGAGCCAGACCATGCACTGATCAGCAGAACTGAGAAGCAGAGAAACGGAGTCCTGGTGCAATCTTTACTACCTAGACGTCAGATAAATCGAAGTTGGATTTCAGGAATCGAGAAAACTTGGACGCGTGACATGAAGCACTGTACAGGCAGAAGATACATACAGGGCACTTATAGAAGGGGCATAGCACTAACACGGAAGAAGACGCCGAAACATACGTAAATCACAGCGGAAGACGGGAAGTTACAGAGAAACAGGACAGAGAATAAAGAAGACTAGAGTTTAGGCTTACATTATCCATAGACTCGAAACCCAAGCACATTGATCTGCAGCGAAAAGTAAATAAGAGAAGATAGAATCGAGAGAATAGCGAAAAAGGTAAAAATCCAAAAGTAAAAGGCGAATGAGGTGGCGAAAAAGACAGATTGGGCTGCACAATCGGAGGTGAACGGGGCTGCTGCTTGTTCCAACGGCGCCGACTCCAGCAATCGAGCGATATCTAATTGTCCATACCACTCTGCCAGCGAGAGAGCCGTGTCCCCGTTCGAGTTGCAATCGTTGTGGACGTTGGTGACTTTCGGAGAAGCAAGCAAAATCTGGACGACGCTGTAGCGGCCACCGCTGGCGGCAAGCATCAACGCCGTGTTGCCTCGCTTGTCTCGGTGGTCGACTGAAACGCTTGGTGCAGAGAGGAAGAGGTGAACGAGTGAGTCGTGACCGAAATATGACGCCCATTGAAGTGGGGTTCTACCGAACTTGCAATCCTGTGCGTTGGGATAATCGCGCCAGTTGGTGAAGGGAAGGATGTTGTGTATGGTGTCTTCGTCTCCACTACGGGAAGCACAGACGAGGAGATTGCAACCACATGCTGCGAAGACATTAGGGTCCATTTCGTGGCCTCGGGGATGGGAGAGAAGCTGGTGAACCGTCTCGAATTTCATCCGATGTGCTGCCGCAACGAGGGCGTTGTGTCCATGATTAGGGCAGCAGGCATCGACGGTGATATCCCTTCGACTAAGGAGCGTGTCAACGATCGCCCATTTTCCCAGGGAACACGCCCAGATAAGCGCCGTGCAGCCGCAATTTCCGGGTGCGTTCACGTCGAGGTCGGCCCGACGCAAAAGTAGCTCCAGGATTTCTGACGACCCAAATCTGGTGCAGTACACAAAGATTGGGTCACCCGATCCTTCAGGTTTGGCGGTTTGGCTGACGTCCTCGTAGTAGTACCGGTCGCGAGGCTCCTGACGGAGCGGATCATGGGCGTTACATGTCGCGTATGGCCTGCTGATCCTATCCGTCTTCTTATCCAGGCAAACGTACGATACGCCAGTTGACGACGGTATACCACCACCCACTTGTCTTCCTCTGCCCGCCACTAGACGGCATTCTCCAAAGGAATAGATGTAATATGCCCATGATTCCCCCCCCATAGCTTTTGTGGCGGTCGCCCTTGACCCACATAGGTATTTGCACCACACATTGCATTAGAGAATTGACATTGATCTTGGGGTGTTCAAGGAGCAACTTGACAATGCCTATACGGCCACCCTGGACTGCGATAGAGAGAGGAGAAGGTTTTCCTGCATTCACGTTCACCTTCGGCTGAGAAAGAAGGAGTTTGATGCCGAGAGTAAAATCAAAATTACAAGCTCCTCCGAGTGCAGTGTATCCGTCAGTTTCCTGGTTGAGGTCGATGTTGGGGTGTTCAAGCAGTAACTGAACCATCGGACGATTCCGCTGGCAAACGGACGCCTGGGCCAAGGGAGGCGGATTGCCAGAATTAGGGTCAATTGAGGGGAAGAATAGGAGGAAAGTCACAATGTTTGTGGATCCTTGGAGAACCGCAGTCGAAAGCGCAGAACGCCCATCGGGTCCGAGGAAGTTGACATCTATCGTTCTGCCTCTCGACAGGATCGTTTTGATTTCGTTGAGTTTCTTTTCCTCATAATCTCTGTGAGAAGTGGCCGAAATAAGTGCCCTGCCACCAAATGGCTCTTTAAGGACAGCCGGATGGGAAAGAAAACTGTCCGTGAGGCTCAACCTTGGTACATATGGTGTAGACTCGAGATGCAGCATGAATGGGGTTTTCCCATCCATGTTCGGCGCATTCACATTGATTCTAGGGGATGCTAGAAGCAATGGAACAGCAGCTTCCTGTTGCAATACAGCGACATGCAATGGTGTTGGGAGCTGCCAGTGACGATAATTTAACATCCGTTTGGACTGCAGTGTGTTGGCGCATCTGCAGGCTGCATGACCAATTGTGAGACCAATGTTGACATCGATGTCGGAACGTTGAAGTAGTAGTCGGATAATGTCCAAATTCGGCTTGTCACTGAAACATGCAAACCACAGTGCAGTTGGACGGCATTTGTAGCTTTCAGCCCGAAGGTTGATATTGAGCTCATCGCCGCGGCTACTCAGCAGTAGCTCGACAATGCCTGTGTGACCTTGGTGGCATGCATGCATGAGTGGTGTTGGGCTACCCGCGTTCACATTAACATCAGGCCTGGACACAAGAAGCTCTGCTATTTGTCCATGACCATGATGTGCCGCCATAGACAAGGCACTCCAGCCTTTGCGATCTACTGCGTTGACATCAACCCCATCTATCACCAATAGCTTCCGTACCAATGCCTCCTGCCCTTTCAAACATGCTTGCACCAATGCCGGAGGTTCACCCAGATTAATATCCACATCTGGCCTTGACAATAGGAGGTCGACAATCTCCCAGCATTCCGCCTTGATGGCACAGGTAAGAGGTGCTCGCCCCATTGAGTCAAGTACATTGATGTTGATGTCCATACGTTGGAGTAACTGCCTTGCAATTGGTAATCGGCTGTTGGGAGATGATAATTGGCGGGAAATTATTGGTAGATTGCTGCCTTCATCTTCAATGGCCCGAATCAATGGAGGAACGGAACCTTTATTGACAAGGATGTCCTGTCGAGAGAGGAAAAGGTCCACAATACTTGAGTGACCCCTCATCACTGCAGCAGAGAGAGCTGTGCACCCCATTGTGTCTGCATTAATGTCAACATGCTCCAATAGCATTGTGACAATGGATGCATGTCCTGCCTTTGCCGCCTTCACCAGGACTACTGCGTTTGGGCATATTTTTGTCTTTGAGATGAGTTCAGTTGCAACATCTTGACGACCAAGGCTTGAAGCAATCTGGAGGGCAAGGTGAACATCATCCTTGTCTGCATTTCTGAGAATCCTCTCTTTGGCTGAAATTAGCTCTGAGTAGGAATTGTATGCTTCACGACTGTATGACTCCCCATCAAAAGCCATCTGGTATACAGCAATCGAAAAGGCTGTTCCTGCCCTATTGCAGCGAGCATGTAGGTTGACATGAGGATGGGAGATAAGCTTGGAGATGATCTTTCTGCGACGTTGGTAAGTGGATACAATCAGAGGTGTGCACCCACAACCAGGCCCTAGGTTGACGTCGATGTTGGGGTGGGACATCAGCAACTCAACGATGGTGACACTGGCACCAGGCCGGTCAGGCTCACCACTGGCTTTCATAAGGGCTGTGTATCCTGTCCATGGGTTCCGTGCATTTATGTTGAGATTTGGATGTGCTAAGATTTGCCTGACCATTGCCTCGTCGTTATTGTGCACAGCCCAAGCGAGCGGAGTGAGTCCTGTATTGCAATTGGTCACATTGACATCGATACCTGGCCTGGACAGTAGTAGTTGGATAGTGGCCTTCTGATTTTGCCCAACAGCACATGCCAATGCAGTGCAACCGCAGGTAGCTCTGGCATTCAATCCTTGTCCATCTTCTGGCATGTGGGACAGGAGAAACTCCAACATTGATTCCTGCCCGAAACCTGCCGCCAACATAATAGGTGTTTTACCCTCTGCCGATCGGTCCATTGGAGAAAGTGAAGACCATTTCCCCATAACGGCTTCTGCTGTATCGATATGTCCACCTATGGCAGCCATGTGAAGGAAGGTAAAGCAGTTTCGCGAGGTGACTGTGCAGTCCTGGACATGATCTAACAGATAGTCTTGGAGACCGACCAGTGAAGCCAGGTGCTCCGGACGGAGGGGACTTTCATGAGGTATCCATCTGTTCGACCACGACCATGACCGAATTGCCCGTGGCCATTGATTGGCAGTGGGAGATTGGGAGAGAAGAAATTCTCTCACGCAATGCGGTAGACCGGATTCTTTGCAAGCAAGATGTGCATGATGGTGCCAAGTTTTATAAGCATAATCATAGAGGGGCATGTTGCGGGATAATTTGGAAAGGAAAGAGTCGTAGACAACGCAAACGGACGATAATCTCGAATGCGGATTTGAGTCTAGCCAGGGTGGGTGTCGGGCCTTTAAGAAAACACTCGTCGTGTAATCTGTCGTTATGGTTTGTCAAATAGTTGATCCAGATGTCTGTGACGAATGGAACATACGAATTAGTCTGACAAATTTGCTTGTGCCCGGGACTTCCCCACGTATGTCAAGCGTAACAAGGCCGCAGCAAACGTCGAGGAGTAGTTCTATTGGGGACATGCGATTCGCGTCAAAAGTCTTGGAATCGAGTTCGATAGCGACGGCCTGCTGTAGCGCTTCAATTGATATGCTATCCAAGGCGTAGGTCACCCACAGGAGCACTCGTTTTGCTAAAGAAGTCTTCTCCTGGCCCTGAGCCTCGATGCGTTCTAGCGTGTGGTCATATAGCTCATTTAAACCGATTGGGAGCGTTTCTAGCTTTGTCATCAACGACTGGACGCTGATACAGCTTTTCAGCGCTTCGATTTGGAGACTTGCGATCAAAAACCTAGACATCGACGAATTATTGGTCACTATAGAAAGAAGAGCGAGATGGCCGACTTACATTCCACCGGACTTTCGCTTGATAGCCGTACACAGCTCTTCCTTGGCTGCATCCTTGCCCAGTAGAACTGCGTAAAGGCTGGGGATATCAAGGATTCTCTTCTTGACAAATCGTTCGATGTCTTCATTCCGGGCTTCAATATCGACATGTACAGCAGATGGGAACAGACGCTGGAGCGATGCCAAGGGACGGGACATAACGAGGGTGTGTGTGTTGGAAGGAAGGGAGTTTATGAAGTCGAGCAGCGGTTTCCTGGCATCTTCATCTGCTTCGTCTAATCCATCGAGTACAATGAAGACACGATTGAACTTCTTGACGATGGCTGACATGAGTTGGTGCAGTTCGACATCCGACGGGCGGGAGTTACCCCTTTCGTGGGCCCGGAAACTGTCCCGAACATGCTCGAGGGTAGAGCGATTGCGAAGCAGTAGCTGCTGAATCCATGAAGCAAAGATCTCGGAAGGAGAGTACTTCTCCGTGTAACGGCAGAAGGCAAAAATGACAGGGGCTTGGCGTGCAACATCGGCCTTTTGAAGATGTTTAATGACGATAGACCTGAGAAGTTGAAGAGATATTAAAGTGAGAAAACGAAACGAACAGAGCGATAAACACATACGAAAGTGTGGTTTTTCCTGCACCGGCTGCGTACGGATATCGTCAACATCACAGTTCGGAATGGTGGAATGCTAACTCACGTTTTCCTGTACCCCACAGAATCTTGGAATCACCTTGCTTCCAGCGATGGAACTCTCCGCTCTCGATGAACCACATTCCAGTTCCTCCCGTCGCTTTGGAATGCGATTCCGAATAGATAGAACCAAAGTTGACTTTCGTCAACCACTCGCAAATTCGTTCAATTAGCTTGTCGTCTGCTACAAGTCAGCGCCCGAGTATTATCGCAACTGAACCGGCATTCACCTGTTTCGTCCGCGCCCCCAGGAGGCACAGAGATGTTGTAGTTGTGCACGTCTCTTGCAGCGGACAAGAAGTTTGCGGTTCCTAGTTGAAAGTGATGTGAATTCTCGAAGCCATGCTGGCTTATGCGCCCTGCAAGTTCAATTACGTGAGTTCCAAAGAAGATGATGTTGGGCGATCTGGCTCACCATCGCTGCTGCAGGAGCCGTCCATGGCGCTGATGGTAGGAAACAAGAACTGGAAGAGCAAGGTAGACTGCACCCCAATATATACCGATTAGTATAAGGAATGATGCCACGCACAGCAATGTCGCCAGCGACGGTAAGGCGCTCGTAAATTGTATTTGGGAAGCTTTAGATCTGGGCCGACATCAACCCGAATCGCTGTCGGGGCGCTGGGAGACGCTAGAGGAAGCATGAAACACAAGAAGAGTCACGAAGTGGGAGCTGAAGCCGCGCTGACCGAGAGATTAACTGCAGTTCCCACTGCCTAATACAATACAAGTTAACCGGCTTCAAATAAATGTAATCCTTGTCTTTTGCGCACCTTCACAATTGCACTGAGCAACGGTTGCCACTGTTCCTGCATTCCGTCAAAAGCAATGCGGGGTTGAACAAGAGGGTAGAGGGACATGCAGACAGACAAAAACACGCCCGAATACAACCAAGGCGTCGCCAGGTTCGCGAACCTGAATCTCAAGAGCACCGAGCACTCAAAACCACCGCACCCGTGCCCGGCTTGCATTCTCACTGGGCAAAGCCACGCGAGGGATGATCGATCCAAAACGACCATGATATTGGCAAAACGTACGTATGCACACTCTAATCAATGAGATACTTGCGCTTGAAGTAGGCGCGTAGGTGGAAGATTTGCCATACACCCAGAGCGGTGAGTGCACAGATGGTGAACCACGCAAACCCTTGGACACGGTCGTTCGTAGAGACTAGATTGAAGGAAAAGTGAGTAAAACAGGACGTGCATCTAGTAGAAGGCAGGACGCACTGTTGGTTTGGGTAAATCGCTCTTCCCGGTTCTTGAGGTAGTTCATTTCGTCAATGACCTCCTTTAGCTGGCCCTCGATTTTGCGCATTTCGGTTTCGAGCCCGGAGAGGGATTCTTGGTTGGCAATAGCACTGTTGAAAGGTCATGAGCACAGGGGAAATGGGTACGTAGAGTTCGCAAACGCACTTGTAATCCACAGCGTCAGCACCAATATCGACATCCAAGTCCACAATACGAGTGAGCTTCGAAGCTTGGTCCGAGCTCACATCTACAAGCAACCAAACCAAAACCGAAACCATTAGCAACGGTGCACCGAAATATAGGAGGCTAGAGAACACGTACCTCCTTCAACATAATTCTTCAAACACACCCCAACCTCACCCTCCGCATGAGTCGTAATAGCCAACCTCGTCTCGCCCTTAATGCCCTTCTTGCTCAAATAGACGTTTTTGCTCGAGCTCGAATCCACAATCTCGATATCCATCCGCTGATTTTGGCCCTTTCCGACGTTCGCTGTCACGATCACGAGCTGGTTCTCGTGCGCCGTATTCCAGATGCATTTTGCGTTAGGATAGCGGGACGCCGACATGGAGAATTTGATAGCTGAGGTTTCCGGTGGCGAGCATAGTAGAAGCAGACCGAGGAATGAGAGGGCCAGGAGGGAGGTTGGGAGGGGGCCGAAGCGTGCCATGTCACGTCACTGAGACAAGAGCGAGCGTAAGTGGTGGGTGCGACGCTGGGCGTCGTTGGTTCGGATTAAGAGCTACGTAGAGCTAAGATAAAGGGGGGNCGTCGTGGTCGACGACTAGGTCGTGACGGCGTCGTTGTCGGGGTTTAGCTGTTCCACGTTCTCCATCATGCTGGGCAGACTCCAGCCAGTGTTTGGCAAGAACCTCGGGACCAAACAATCATCCAGCGCTTATTGGCTTGTGCTTCTCTTCTGACAGGTACGGCTGGACATTCCTCATTATCTAGTGGCCCTGACGTCGCTCAGAACCAGACACCGCTGCCCTGGAATCACCACCGAATCGGCGTCAAAAGCACCATGTACAGAGGAAAAAATAAAATTATGCTATAGAACATGATACAATGCATTAACCAGGTGTACACAGTGCGAGAGGAAACCAGAAGCGAAAACACAAAAGGACGAAAGGGAGAAATTAGATCTCCTGGCTGACGCCATCGTCCTTCCTGCCCTTCCCTGACTTTGTGGGGAGGAGTTCCTAGAATCGACATAAGCATCCGGCCACTGGCTGAAAGACCGGGAGATGAACATACTGGTGCAATGTGGGGGACGACACCACCCTGGGAGATGACGACGTTGCCCAAGAGTTTTTGCAGCCTGGGAAAGGTAGGAGGTCAGACCGGGACAAAGCCACGAGGAAACAAAGCAAACACGTACTCCTCGTCGTTTCGGATGGCGAGTTGCAAGTGACGGGGAACAATACGTTGCTTCTTGTTATCTCGGGCAGCGTTGCCAGCGAGTTCGAGAATCTCAGCAGCAAGGTACTCGAGAACGGCAGCGAGGTACACTGGAGAATAACAAGAAAAACACGTCAGAAGTCGGAATGCCACACCAAATACGCCAACTACTCACCAGGGGCACCAGCACCGACACGTTGGGCGTAGTTGCCCTTCTTGAGGAGCCTGTGGACACGACCAACAGGGAACTGGAGACCAGCCTTGGAAGATCGGGATTGGGACTTGCTGTCACCGCCAGCCTTGCCTCCGGACTTGCCAGCCTTTCCTTTGCCAGACATAGTAGATGAGTTGGTGGTGGTTGGTAAGGGTTGAAAGGTGTTGGTGAGCTTGAAGAAGCTGGAGGTGGTTGTGGTGGTGGGGAGAGTTGAGTTGACCGTCAAGCTCAGCGCGCGCTGGCTTTATAGGCCCACGTCCGAATTGGGGTTGTTTATTTCCGGACACGTATCACGTGCGCGCGCGCCTCTCCTCCGTGATGAAAGGCGATCAACAAACTCGCGTCACGACGACAACAAGAACAAACACCTGTGCGCATATTTAGATCTCAGGTCTTTCTCCGGCTCATCAGCTCACTCTCAACGTCCATTCGCCTTCAACCTTCACCACCAATCCACCTCACCAAGACCACCACCAGTAGCAATGGCCCCCAAACCCGCTTCCACTGCCGGCAAAGCCCCCGCTTCCACCGCCTCCAAGGCTCCCGCTAAGGCCCCAGAGGGTGCAAAGGCTGCGAAGAAGACTTCCAAGCCCACCACTGGCGCTGACGGCGAGAAGAAGAAGCGCAAGAAGGTCCGAAAGGAGACTTACTCCTCCTACATCTACAAGGGTACGTTCTCAGCTCACTTTGCAGTTTGACGCGCATCTGACTTGGAGATTCCAGTCCTCAAGCAGGTCCACCCTGATACCGGTATCTCGAACAAGGCGATGGCTATTCTTAACAGCTTTGTGAACGATATCTTCGAGCGAATTGCAACTGAGGCTTCCAGTACGTGTTTGACGCGCTCAATGCCATCTTCGAGTCTGACATGCCTACCCTCTTCTGCAGAATTGGCTGCATACTCCAAGAAGTCGACCATCTCATCACGAGAGATCCAAACAGCAGTCCGACTCATCCTCCCTGGTGAGCTTGCCAAGCACGCCATCTCAGAAGGCACCAAGTCGGTGACCAGTAAGTCTAATCTGCACTTTACACATGATCGTGTTTCTGACGCGCTGTTCCAGAGTTCTCTTCTGCCGGCACCAAGTAGACGCTTTCTCGTGTATTTCTATTATCTATTTGGCATGGGCATTTGTACTTGTATCATTGTACTCTCTTAATTCATTTCCTTTCTCACTCATGGCTAGGATGGGTATTGAGTTCCGTGTGCAGCTGCATGCCAATGTCGCTGGCCGCGGGGGTTGGTTACCGGTTTGGGCTTTGCCTTGGACGATCGCTGATTCCTTTCTCTTGTGCCCTAGTAAGGGCGTGCGATGCATTTGGACCTTTGGCAAACGATCGAAAGCCTCTTGGTTCTAGGTGGCGAAGGACTACTTTGAACCAAAATGCCACCCGTTTGAGGGAGGATGAGACGGTGTCATGCCGCAGGATAAGTAAGAGCTGCTCAATTCTAAAATGTTCTGAGTAACACTAAATGTTCAGTCCCGTTCAGTTCGTCCAAATTGGGAGCCAGAAGAAAAGGAAATTTTGTGATGCAAGCTGTCAAAGCAAAGTTGCTCCCGCCCCAAGCTGAGAATCTGTAGGTCTTACCCAATTCACTCTTTGCCAGCTGCTGTCCTCTGACGCAGCAGATCGTTGCGACTGGGGGAGGCTGCATTTGAATCTACAGACTTGCTCAGGTGGAAAGGCAGAGGGGAGGAAGAGATAGAAAACCCTCTTCGGGGTGGGCAAGTGACGCACGTCATCACAAAATTTCCTTTTGCATTGGCCTACGAACAGCTCTCGTCAACGTTTTGAGTGCCTGGCTGACATCCCAACGCAGAAATCCAATCAGCACAATACTACCGATACCGGAAGCTGGAAGGCTGGAATATACGTTGATCATGCCAAGGTACAGGCGATAGACCCATTCCGATTCATAGCCCGTGAGCCAGGGACCTATCCTTGTATCTGAGTCAACCTCGCTCGCATAAACTTACCGTTTATGACGGATCTTGTACGCAGCATCAACGTCACATCTTCTGCAACCTGAATTTCCGCAATGCTTTGGTTTGATCGTTCAACGACTGATGCTAGACCTGAGAGGACCATGGTTTACAAGGCGATTTACTATGTGGGTTTCCCGTCGTTCCGAGCAGTGAAGCTCAAATGACAGATATGGTGTGCGCCATATCACTGTAGGAAAGGTATGTCATCCATCTGCCCCCTATCCGCTTTTACAGGCGCCCATACCTTCACAGGAAGAAGACAGCGACTTTTGGTCAAATTAAGGTTGCCCTGTGGCCCCCTCATGGGAACATCGCCTGTAAGTGGACATGTACTATATCTTGATCCAGTTTACCGAAATGTTTCTGACAGTTTCCCGAGGTGGGCTTTGGCCGATATATAAAGTGGGCGCTCTTCGCATTTCCTGCGATTCGTTTTGCCCAAAAGAAATGGCCCCCGTAAGTCCTACCCTTTCACCTTCATTGCTCCCCACTGCCGTCCTCGTTATCCTACACAAGGAGTTGATGGTTAACCTGACAGCGTGCAATCAGAGGGCAGGACCTCGAAGCGCAAGCCTTAGACAATCGTCAACCTCAAGTCGATGTACCAGCCGCGACAATGGCCAGGAGGGGTGGACGGACATGGTTGGACAGGGTAACGGACGACCCACGCGACTTCAGAAGAGATGCGAAGATATGGCACCTCTATCTCCAGGACGCTGAAACTGCGGGGAAGGAACGGGCAGCGCTCGCACAGTCGAGCGTGTTAGACGCCGTTCTCCTGTTTGTGAGTATAATCATTCGTCGGCTTTACTTCCGGCAAACTGAGAACCATGGCAAACTGGATCAGACCGGTTTATTCGCTGGGGTGGTTTCGTCCTTCGTTATCGATGCTCGACGAGATCTTCAGGAGGGCTCGGAGCAGAATCTCCTCAGTGACATCCGCGAAGCAGTACGAAGGCGTGCAGTCCCCATCGTCGAGATCTCTATTCGAGTAAAGCCGTTAGCGCCCTCTGGCTTATCAGCCTCTATATCACGCTTTTCAGCGCCGTGATGGGCGTCTTGGCCAAGGCCTGGCTCTCCAACCTTGTCTCCCCTGCCCTGAATCGTGATGCTAAAGACGCATACCACCGCTACAGGCTAGACAACAATGCATCCGCTCTACAGACGATCATGACCCTCATGTTCTTGCTCGTCCAGCTCGCTTGCATTCTGTTCCTGGCCGGGCTGGTTGTTCAAGTCACCGCCGACGATCCATCCGTTGGCCGCGTTATACTCGCCTTCTGCGCCTCCGGAGGCCTGATCTATCTCACCGTCACCTTCTTACCTCTATATTTTCCCTTTTCGCCCTTCCGAACGCCTCTTCTTGACCTCCTGCTGTCTCTGAAACCCTCGGTGCGTGGTGCACTGCTTCCAGGCGGGAAAATGAGGCCTAAAGAGATAGACGAGTGCTTGGCTGAAATCCTGAACCTTCATTTGATTCGATCATCAGACCCTTCACGCATTGACGAGGCCGTAGCAGAATTGGCTTTACCCAGTTTCAAGGTCAAATGGCTCGCTTACCTCTACCGGAACGAAGCCCTGGGCTACCTGCTGAAAGGACTCAACCGCTGCGCTTTGACGCAGACCAACGATGAGGACGAACAGGATAAAATCCTTTCAAACTATATCGTTGTCTTTCTGCGATTCTTGGACTATTTCGATGCAAAACTTATTACCACGGATGAAAGGGTCCTTTCATTCATCAACGATTTGCGTGAATCATCTGAATCCGGCCCTCCCATGCTTCTATGGAACGCCTCGCATGTCACCCTTCGCCCATTACTCCTCTGCCTGAAGATGAAAGTTCTCTGTCTTTCCACGCAGTCTTCTGACGATCGCAAGATTTTCGATTTTCATCCGGACGAGGTGGCTGTTTGTCCGTGGAGATGGGTCCTGGAGCCCATAAACTCGAGCCATCGGAAGCATTTGATGTCAGCTGCCTGCCATGGCGTCATGGAAGGTCAGAAGAATATTAAGAAAATCAGTATCTCTATTCTCAACTTGACCCTGGCTCAAAGTATGTGTTTTCCATTGCCTGATGCCCTATTTTCGCTGCGCCAAGAACTGACCGACACCTCTGGTAGCCGCAAAGACCGCAAGCGAAGGAGCAAATGCTACAGAAAGGGCCAAAATGCTTCAACCGGACTTTGACCCCGTACTCAACTTCGCTGCGGAGTACTTGGTAGAACTTTATCAATCGATTGATGTGTCTCATTGGTTGAACGACGCTACTGCCCCACGTTTCTTGTGGACGTCGGTTCCGGAAAATCTTGTCAACGTATTCGGAATATTCAAGAATCACTGTTGGTATTCTTCACGCTTCACCATGCCCAGTGCTGAATCAATTATTCATAGTGACTGTTGACATGCCTTTCCTCTCGAAATTGGTTGAAATGGCCGCAAATGGGGGGGAGTGATGGCGTTCGTGTTGCATCCATTAATCTGGTTTCGACCGTTTGCAGAGATCGCGACTTGAGCTGTAAGTGAAGCCATTCACTTTCTAGGAGCACTAGTGATCCAACAAGGTCCCCCCATTAAGCTGAATCTGCCCAACAAATTGCGTCTATCATTCAATCTGAAAGGCTATCAATTATCGCAAAATGGAGTAAACCCAGTAGATGTGCCTCCTGGATCCCACTAATCGGCGATATGGCAAAGCGGGGTAAGTGGTTCTCGTTGCAACGCTCATTTCTCTTAGTATGACGGGCTCACTCTTTTTGTCCATGTAGTTTGGTTTGCGGAAGCAATCCCAATCATGCTCGAGATTTGGAAAGAGGCTAGTGTCAGCAAAGACGAGAGTTGTCGTGAGGCTGAGGAGTGGTTGATCTCTGCATTGATTTCGGAGGAATTATCGGGCAGTAAGTCTCACAGTATCTTGATGATGAATCAGATATGTCTTTGTTCACCACTTGTTCCAATATTTAGACCCACGCTACCAAGAGTCACTAGCAAATACCTTACCAAACGACCTAGAAATATTGGTCTCAGGTAGTCTTCCAGAATGGTCATGCGTTGGAAAATGGGTAAAACTGCTGGCATCGTTGGGCGCTCAGTGTAAGTGCCAATGCTGAACACATGATTGAGATTTCAACGCACTCAATTCCATGAACAGCTCAGAACAGGGTGAAGGAAATTGTTGTCCGTGTTCTTGAAATGATCGCGCAAAATATCAAGGACGGCATCGGAGACACAGCTGATATCGATGACGAGTCAAACCTACCAGTATCCCAACCTTTGCGCCAATTTCTAGATCAGCCTGACCATTGGGAATACCGTACAGCTTGGGCCGATATTCTTGCGACCCTCACAAGATACTGTAGGTACCCCATATCAGTGGCCCTCAGATGACTAAGTACTAAGGATTTCAGTCCCAACCGAAGTTCCAAGTGTACCCGTTATCATCGTCCGGATGGCACTTCGTGATCCCGACAGTGAAGTTCAAAATGTATGTTTCAACGCCTTGCACTTGCTCATGGATCAACGTAAGTTGCCATCTTCACACTTATACACCTCACTAACCACCCTTTTAACCTTCCGAGCAGCTGAATCTCTCAATGCAATCCGAAGCACTGTCTTGAGCAATAGCGACGCTTTTTTTGACAGCCAAGATTACAGGGCTCGCCATTTCATTGCCATGTTCTTGGGTTGCCTTGGGCGATCAGAAGAGTGTAAGTTATCCCGCTGGTTGCGAGAACAGGACGCCTTACCAGCCCTTTGACAGTTCCACCTCCTAGAGGAAGCTTTTTTGAACGGCTGATGGATTGGGCATCATCTGATGACGATGCAGGCTTGAGATCTGAAGCGATTGATGCATTGACAGCCTTGCAGTATGCGAATGGTACGTATAAACGTCAGGTCTGCTTTATTCCCTGATAAACCCTAATCGGAACAGAAATACATCTGTGGTCGATCCCTGGGCTGGTTGAGGAGAATTTGGAATCCGCGTTTCAAGATGAAAAGAAGGAAGTGCGGTTGTCATGGATAGAGTTTCTAGCCAAGATAAAGATCTATGAGGGTAAGGGGTGTACTAACCACCACGAAATTTCATTGAACGGGCCAACATGATATTATAACAGCCAAACCCTCCGTAACGCGGAAGCTTCTTGATGTGGCAATTAAGGACCCGACCGTGATGGGCGAGGCCATAGGAGCCCTTCAACGACTCTTGAAAGATGGTGCGCTCCTCACACCTCAAATATTGCTTGTAGAAACAAATTTCTGACCCTCTAGCCAAATTGCGGAAATCAATGTCGACCGAGTTCGGGAAGAAACTGAATCAGTCGCTCAAAGAGCCAGATGAAATAGCAGAGCGGACTGTGCTCGTCCTGTCGTCTCTCACAAAAAGTTCGCAGCATTCTGAAGGTTCGTGGCTCGGAGCTCATCTTCAATTAAGGCGGGTTGTTGACCAACGTTAAAACGTCAGCCTCCACCGAGCGACATCGACTTTGGATTCAAATCATTGTTTTACTGGGTGCACACTGTAATATGATTTCTCTTACTCTCAACTACATAGGTCGCAACTGACACCGACGTATGGTGCTCTCGAAAGCGGAATTCCAAGCTCATGCGCTAGACAAAGTCATTGAAGACACAATAAAGAAGGTTCCATCCAAAGAGTTTCCACTACTGCACACCTTGTTTCGACGTGGTAAGTCGTCCCCACAACTCCCCGCAAAGAAGATTTCGAACAAACACTGGATGCAGTCAAGCTTCAAGAGCCGCTCACAGGAATCTTACCCCGTGTGCTGAAGGTCACACTAGAAAACGACGAAGAGGGTGGGGATCGTATCCGTAAGGTAGCGATCGAAGTGTTTGGCCGTTTGATCGGTTGTATGCCTGGCAATGGTGAGTTAAATCCCCTCCTATTTTAGAGCCTCTTTCTCTGAGGTCAACCCTGCAGGGGAGAATCAAGCCGAATTTAGTAGCCTCTTAGGCAAAGCCAGTACGTTTACCGCTTATAGCTTGCGGCGGTTATAATCTCCAAATCCGCATGTTCTGTGGCAGACGACACGCAAATTATAACGCTGCTTGCGGAGATATCAATCCAGGGCAACGGTGACCTACTCAGAGGAACCTCACTTCAGTTGCTGAAATTGGCCTCTTCAAGATGCGGTGAGGCCACCCGATATTCCCTCCGAAATCATAGCGCTAATTGTTCAAAGATCGGTTTCGAGACTTGGTGAAAACCTCTCTGAAGAAGACGATACAGGACAACATCGAGACGCATTCCTGCGTCTCATGGAACGCCATCCAGGCCGTGGCTGATCTAACCGTTGAAAACTTGAACGGCGAGTATATCCATCGGACCCGCCTATCCAAAACTCCACGCCCTGATATCCGTGCCAGGTGACATAGATCAGTTCTATGATATAATTGCACCGTCGATCCCACAGCTTATGATGATACTTCTGACTGACCAAAGTGACAAGGAAGAAGGAACGCTTCGAGATGAAATCAAAAATTTGTTCGTCGATAACCTTGCAGCCTCGAAATCAGAATGTACGTTTCATATTTTCTTGTGATGATTGTCATTAATTACGACCACATCAGCAAAGATGAATCATGCTATCTTGACTGCGATTCCGCACGTTATGACAACCGCCGCAATCTCTGTCAAAGGAGGAGAAACCGTCCTAAACCTTGTCGAACTGCGTAGGTTTTGTGTTTGATCCAGGTGTTCTAGTCACAGTTGACGACTCCCTGTGTGATCACTGGTAGTGGTGTTCTCAGATAAGACAGCAGCCTCCGTCTCTCTCAACCTGACTTCGGTAATTAGAAGTACTTCAAGGCCATCTGTAACACGGGCAACTTCCATCAAGTTGTTATCCGCATTTCTTACTAAACATGGTAAGTACCACTCTCCAAAAGCGTACACCAGTGCACCCATTTCGACTATGGTATAGGACGCACGTATCCTCCATTAATCAAGCCGATCATCCCAGAGATTGTCGCTCTGGCTTTAGATGATGGAGAGCCCGATATCTACATGCGTATAGCAGCCATCCGCTTCCTTGCTGCCCTTGTAGCGCTATTTGCCTCTGGTATGTGGGCTTGGTTTTGTCTCACGATCATAATGCTAGAGTTATTTCAATAGACTACGAGAATCATGGCGATACCGCGCAAGTCGACGATAACGCGGATTTGCTGTATGAAATCACTCAACATGCAACGAGGTTCATTGCCCTGCTTCAGTTTGAAGATGCCAGTGCCAGATCTGCTGTCGTGGGCTTGCTTGCCGTACTGTCAACCAATCCCCAGGGTCAGCTTCTTTTCGACTCGGAGGCATCGCCATGAATCTAATGTCCCCTTTTTCCCAGTCCGGCGAACAGTCAGCTTGAGTATCCTTGCCTCAGGTTTGGAGCAACCGAGCTCTAGTTTCGTGGGCCACATAGAATTACTGGCTCTCATGATCTCCGATGGTAGGTTAGAGGCTCGTCATATGGATCAATGTCCTGTTTTAACCTTCTTTCACAACTACAGGGAGGTTCCACAAGGAGCCGACAGACGTTGTCATGTTGCTCGTTGCATCTGCTTTTGTGGAACGATCCGAAGTTTCCAATTGTCAGTACGAAGTCCTCAGCGCTCTCTGGTGCCGTTATAAGACCCAGGGTGTTGAAGACCGTATCAGAAAGGCCCAAGACTTGCGTGACTGGTTTGCCCTTGGTCTGTTTGGACAAACCACGACGGTTCACGAAGTTCAGACGTTGCGCAAGAGGTTTGAAGCGTGGCTTCCACCGAAGGATCTTGGAGATAGAGCACACGTCTAGAACTACTCGTAGTTTATCGTCCACCAAAAGCCTTAATATGCACGAACTAGATTTTGAATCGGCGATTTTCTCCAAGCCTGCTGTGACCCGTCGAAGCGCCGTCCCGACATTGGTTGGTGTATTTTGGAAGCCAAGAGACGGAGGACGGAGTCGCGACGACAGAGAGAAACAGCACCCCATCCCATTATAAGCTATCTAAAGCGCGTTTGCCATCAGAGTGTCGACTTCGAAAAAGATCGAAAGAAGTTAGTATGCGACCAAGATGATTCAGCTGGATTCCGCGTGACGGAAAAAAGTTCTCACGGGCCAAGCTATGTCATTCGGTTCCACCTCTGTCCGAACCACTTCACCCGTTTCTCAAGTTCACCATGGCAGATGCAGGTAATTATGGAGTTTCTGAACATGTTTCGTTTTACTTGCTTATAATGTGAGCAGGCTTTTTCAAAGGGACGTCAGCCGAACAGGACCGGCGGTTCTCTGACAAGGAGCTCAAGTTGATGAAATCTATGAAGTTTCCCGTTGAATTCGAGAAGAAGGTGTGGTTTGACGTTCGTATATTATCGATGCGACGTATAACATGGTCATTTACAGGTCGATACAAGAAAAGTCAACATGAACGTCATCAGGCCCTGGGTTGCAAAGAAAATCGTCGAACTCACAGGATTCGAGGACGAGGTCGTGATAGAATACGCTATGGGGTTGCTGGAAGACGAGCAGAATCCTGTCAGTCTAGTTTCTACTGACGATTTTATAACAACGGCTGACCTCCCGCAGTCCCCCGACCCAAGAAAAATGCAAATTGCCCTGACCGGCTTCCTCACTGGCAGCACCGGGCCCTTTATGACCGAACTCTGGAAGCTTCTACTCGAAGCTCAAGAGGACATATCCGGAGTCCCTCGTACCTTCGTCGAACAAAAGAAAGAAGAGCTGCGCCGTAACAGGGAAAACGATTCACGCGCAATAGGCGAAAGTGATAGACGCACGAGGTTGGACGAAGTGCGCGATGGGGACAGGAACCGACGTACCTTTTCTGACGACCGTGGAGGTGGAGGAGGTCGTGGATACGGCGAGGGACGTGGTCGAGGCCGGGGACGCGGCAGAGGACGCGGCGGGTACGAAGGTGGAGGTAGGGGTCGTGCTCGAGATTCTGGTTGGGGAAACCGTGGCGGCAGTAACATGGGTGTTCGTCTTTCTTTCTATTCTAAATATCTTTGAAATTCATCTGACGAACCCCACAGGGCCCCCCTCGCCGACGCTCGCGTTCACCACGCCGTATGCCCCGTTCTCGGTCTCGGTCAGGCTCTCCTTCCCGGGGCTCCCCAGGTTCTTCACCTCCCAAGGGCAGGTACCGATCTCCTCCTCGACGAAGGTCGCGTACACCTCTGGCCAAGCGTAGACCCTCCCCGCGCCGTGGCTCGCCTTCTGGTCGCTCTACCGCTTCCAGCGCTGTAACACGGTCCCGCTCTCCACCCCTTAAGCGCCGACCCCGTTCTCCCTCATACACACCTCCACGCCGTGAACCAGAACGAAAGAGAAAGTTCCGCGCCAGCCGTTCCCCACCTCCTCTCAGACGCCGCCGCCTATCCCCAAGCTCCCGTTCGCGTTCTCGCTCGCCTTATTCACGGTCTATCTCCCCAGGCGGCTCGCGATCGCCCAAGCGGGGTGGCCCTCCACGCAGGCGCAGCGTGAGCCCCGCGAGGCGTATGCAAAGTCCGCCAGACAATGTGCGCCGTCGTCGATCTCCCAGTCCTGCTTCCTCTAGGTCCCCACCGCCTCGAAGGGGCGACAGGCCCGGAGGAGACCGGGGAAGACAGTATAGCCGATCGCCGAGCGAGAGCCGGACGAGGAGCAGTAGCGGTAGTAGGAGCCGTTCGAGGACTCCGCCTCCCCGGCGTGGGCCTCCTAGGGATCGGGGCGACCGGCCCAGGGACCGTGATGATAGGATGGACGTGGACCGACCTCGCAAGGATGGCGAACTTCGAATCAAGGGCCAGGCTGCCGCTGCGGAGAAGAAGAAGGGCCGATGGGAGGAAGAGGAGAAGGGTGAATCTGTGAGTGTCTCTTTTTAATTTTTCGATGCTTGGACCTTAGCCTTACTGACCTCTTTTTCACCTGCTGGTTGTGTGATTAGTCGGTTAACAAAGCTGAACTTGAAAGACGAGAAAGTGAGCTCAAAGAAAAGGCGCTTAGGAACAAGGTCATCCGAACTAGGAAATCAAGCACTTCTTGAACGTATGAACGCCAACCAAACGTGAATGAACGAACGACTGCAATGCAATGAAGGGTGAAGTACCCCGAATTCTTTTCTTTTCTTCTTTTTCCCTTTCTCTGTTCTTTTCTTGGAATCCTCCTTGTCTATCGCCCCCATTTTTTCATCGCTCTGGCCTGCACTCGCTTGCTTAAAGACGTCCTCTTCCAGCTCTCCCCGTTCCTCCCAAGCGAAAGCGTGTCTGCGTGCGCCGGGGCCCAGGGGTTTTCGAATCCGATCCGTAATAAATATAACCACTAGATCTGATTAAACATTCTCTCCCCAGTGAGCCCATATTGTTGACCTGCACATTAGTTTCTCTCTTATCCTGATTCATAATATAAAGTCGTCCCTAAACTCATTAGCTTTCCTTCCTTTGCGGCCCTTTTCCCTGTAACCACCGAATGGGCAGTCGGAGCCAGCATCATACCTCTGTTGTGAACGGTTTGGATTTCCGTGTTTTCTGTGGCCTTTCACTGAGTTATCTTGTGTTGCAGTCCTCGCACTTTGATTGACCGACTGACGCATTTTTTNATACTCTTTGGCGGGTGGTAAGTGTTGTTCTTTGGATTTTGATGCACTACCAGCTGGTGGACGGGTGTCAAAAACCATCGATCGGTAGTCCTCGGCATGCTACGCCGTATGATTGAAGCAAGTATTACTGTGCGCTACTAAGTAATCGAAATACGATATTTCGTACTGGATGACGTGACATGAGAGACTAGACAAAAAGGAATGTACAGAACGACAATACGAGTCCGTGAAAGTAAAAACGAGCGTGATGGTGTGTGTCTAAATCGAGAGAGTCCTATTGGTGAAGAGTATACCCTGAAAAACGGTGACGGGATGACCTAGTGCGAGGAAGAAAGAATGTCCGGAGTTGAGCTTTTGAAATGTGAAATGGCGTACGCAGCGTCCATAATTTTTGTCCATGAAGATGTGTGCGGGGAAAAAGAAAAAAGGAATAAGCGAGATGATCGTTCCATTTAAAAAGGAAAAAGAAAGAAAAAAAGCAAATTGGGAGAGGAAGAAGGAAGGAGTTCATTAGGAATCCTCCCTCTTGAGGATGGTGATTCTGGCCCTTGGGTTGGTCAAGGCGAGGATCAGGCGGAAGATGGGGAGAGTTCATTAGGAATCCTCCCTCTTGAGGATCGTCATCAATCCTGGAATGCCTTTGGCTTGGTCAAGGGCCACAGGACGGCGGGGATCAGGCCTCGTGCAACGGGTCGCCGAAGCAGCGTAGCGGGTCTACGAGTTCCAAGTTTCAGTCACCAAAAAGTCAGCATAGAGAGCGGGTTAATAGACTCACCTGGACCTTGTAAACACCATTCTTGGGGCCAGAGATGATGCAGTCCCATCTAACCAGAGCGCAAATAATGAGAGGCGGCTCGACAGATGGAGCGTTGAATTTACTTACTGCTCGTCAATGAGAGCGTTGGCCCCCAGTTTCATCACAGTCTCCAGCAACGTAGTCCTCGTCGCCCGCAGGAGGGTGGTGACATTGACGGCACCAACACACTCGAAGCGGTCCGTGTATTCGACGGGCATAGCCTGAACCCCCGGCACCGCAGCCTCCTTCATCCCAGGATGAGAGATGGCGACGTCCGCGGAGGACGATACGAGGTGGTGGGGNCTTGCCTCTCGCCTGTGCACTGGACTTGCCGTAGGGGCTGGAGTTGAACTTGCGGACGTGGATACGTGTCGGGCTCGAGATGGACGGGACCCTGCTGATTGGGGTTCCGGTCGTCGACGACGAGGACTCTTGGCCAGGGGTCGGTGCCGACGTCGAAGTCGCTGCCACCTCGCCGTCGGCGGAGGGTGCTGTCAGCATTCTCTGGGAGGACACCGTGGCGCGTCTCTGGTGGCGACGGAGCTTGATGAACATGTTTGCGATTTCTGAGAGCCCAAAGGTGCGTTTCGAGTGGGTGGCTGGAGCCCCCTCCATCGGTGCTGTCTCGTCAGAATGCAGGGTCTTGACGCTGCTGTCGGCCTGGGGAGTGCGAGTTCGGGGATGAAGAAAGTTCATGGCTGAAAAGAGGAGAGAAAAGCGATAAATAAAATGGTAGGTCAGCCAAACTTGGAGCCTGGTCTCGAGGAGCGCCCCACAAGACGCCCATATATGTCATGGGAGCGGAGTTTGAATTGTCAAGGCGAGTTTCCACTCGCTCGGGTTTCGACCTGGCCACCGTCGGGCACTCTGCCCTTGTCGCCACTGATCTCGACGACCAAGACATTGACCAACAGGCTCTCCTCTCTGCTCGAGGCATCCCGGCAACTTGACAGAATGTTGGCGATGGGCATTCCACGTTCGGGGGCCGATCGTGGAGCAGCACGCTTCTTTGCCAAAGATAGCTCCAGGAAAGGTAATATCGTCAGATTTACTGGCCAGAACGCATTCCAATTCAATGATTGGTCGCGACTCAAAAGTCCAGAGCTTGGAAGCCATTTCGGACCCTATACGGTCTCCCTTTCCAGTTCCATTCCGCATTCAACACCCCCCTCCCCAGGCTTCATCCTGCTGGTTCGAATAAAAGCTCTAATCGCCCATCGATGTCCCTAGATTGGCATACACGACCCTTTCTACCCCCCACGAAATCCCAGCCCTCGTAGGCAGCGATGGCCTCACAGGTCAGGCATTCGCCGTGTTTTTCCCCCAAGCCATACCCTTCCCCTGCCAGAGGCACTCATGATATGGTGTTCAGAACGACAGACCGCATTCTATTCACCTTTAATCTGCAGACGGTGCAGGGCAGGTCGATAAAGCCTATTTTCAGCTCCATAACCACCAGCGCCATGTCCAAAGACGAAATTCTGCACTTTCCGGAGACCTCGGAGGTCCTCGACATCGTCTTACACGCCCTTCACAACTCACGCTGCACCTGCTTCACCCCGTCTATCCAAGTTTTCGAAATGGCGCTGCAGCGCATGCCACGCTACGGCATCTCCCCAAGGGACTTTGTCCGTCCAGGGACGTTCATATACAAATGCATCGCATCTCACGCCCCCGATTCTCCCCNTCGCCGCCTATACCCTGGCAGCCCAATACGGTTTGCACGACCTGGCCGTCGAATGCTCGCCATACATGCTGAACGTGCCCGTCGCCAGTATCACAGAAGATGTAGCAGAGAGAATAGGCCCGATCTACATCAAGAGCGCACTGTTGCTCCATACAAAGTACCACATTCAGCTGAGGGACGTTGCCGGGAGGCCCCCTGACCCGCACCCGCCTCTCCCCCATTGCGAGCCAGAGAAACAGCGAGACCTCCTGAGAGATTGGATTGGGACGGTCGGAGCCCTTCTGATGGAGGCCGTACCGGGTATGCCATAGCCACCGCCTCAACCTTGAGGGTACCTTGACAAACACCCTTTTTCGGTTTTATGCGGGTAGATTTGTCGGGAGCGTCGCAGGCAACTCGGTTCATGTCGTTGGCAGATGAACTGGATTGTGAGGACTGCAAGGACGTTCTCCGTGAGCGAGTTGCCACTTTCTGCCAGGACTGGGCCAAGACCAAGGTCATACCCTCTTTGACTCGACTTTTGCACTTTACTGACGATTTTTTCAGTTCAGTATTTGATGCTGCAAAGAGCGGACAGCATGGCGATAGAGTTTCATTCTCAGATCGGCGCTTCTGAAGCGGGAAATACCCTGTAACCGTCGTTTGACGGCTTGAAGTTTTATACTATGCATCTTTTCTTTCTCGTGATTTGGTACGTTTCGTTACGTTGTATTCGTCCTTCAAGGTTTAAGAGATCTCATAAGAGTGGCAGGCTTTTTCATTCATCCATGATTAACTATTAACCAGAGGCTGGTGGAAACACGACCGATGACACGCCTCAGGCGTCATTTGGGTATCGGCCTATTGTCAGCGGCTATACGTGTATGAGTGACGCCAATCTGACACTCTGGCATCGTCTTGTGGAGATCCCTACTCCCAAATGATGCTCCGCTTAATCCTTCCCCGAGTCGTCGGTTGGCGGGGTTTCTCTCGTTGGGCATGATGACCATTACGGCGACCTCGACGTCCCCGTGACCGCCTGTCCCACCAGCCTGCGAACCAGTCTTTTCGCTCATGGCGTTCATTTCGATATCACGCGACGGGACTCGTTGATGTTGTCGACTGCTGGTCGGAGAGACGGTGGATGATCTTCGCCCTCTTCGTGAACTACCACCCCNAATGCCAAATGGCGTCCAAGCCGGGGGAATTCGGTTATACCAGGCACCATTGCCCTCCTCTGCGTCGTAGGGAGGCGGCATGTCGTCCTGGGAGCCATCCCGGAGGTGCGTAGAACCCGCAGTCGTCACTGATTTGTGGAAATGCTGATAGGGTTGCAGATCCTTTGGGGTACGAGTCAAAGATGCAGCAAGGGGCTACGAGAACTGTTAGACGAAAGCCACTCCGCGACGTCGTGTACGTATATATCAAGCAGCTTACCTCGATGTATCCCCAGCCACTCCTGCTTTCGGCCTGGGTCGAGCCCTGACGTTCTTCGTCGTTCGACCCACCCCCGGAACCAAAAGGTGGATTCGGGTGCTTCTCGTTATCCAAGTCCAACCAAACTTCGTGGTACGTTGGTTTCTTCTTCATGATCTCCTCGTCCGTAGGCCGTGCAGGGTGTCGTGCAGCTAGCAGCCCGCCGAACCTGGTCATATGCGGACCGTCCTCGAGCCCGTCCACCCTGCGCCTCCTCCTGCTGGAAGCTATGGTCCTGCGGCGCGCGATCCCGCAAGCGATGAAGATGAGGAGGACGA